>JAPSGF010000005.1:28184587-28284981 GCA_035772895.1 Perdix hodgsoniae | reverse complement strand
ATAAAATAAAATAAAATAAAATAAAATAAAATAAAATAAAATAAAATGGGGTAATAACAACCCATTTCCTATATGCATAAGTGGGTTTGTGCTGGGCGAGCCACAGCTGCCCCATGGCTGGAAATAAGCTGTACAACCACAAATGCTTCCATGTCCCAGGACGAGTGTTTACAGCTCACCCAATTGTGACATACATGCTTCTGTCCCATCAAGCTTCAAGGAATGTCACTCCTGAAAGACAGGGTCAAATCTCTGACTCTTATCCCAAACAAGTGGTATGGCTGTATGACCTTTGCGATTTTTCTGACTAATGGCTCTAAAATGCATCTTTGCTCGGAAGCAGAGGAGGAATCCATGCAGAGAAAAGTAACATGGGGTTAACGAGAACACTGGAGGCTCTGCTTTCCACTGTGAATTTTTACTTACTTCCTTAAAGGCATGAGCTTTATCTCATATATTGCATTTGCCCTTGGTGTATGAGAAAAATTTCTACAGCTGAAACCTGCTCCTGTTCTCCATATGGATACAGCACGGATATGAAGTAGTTGGGATAAGAATTCATCCATTTGCTGGATGGACACTGAAAAGCTACTTACAAGAATGGGTAGCTGTGTCCTGGGAAGTAGGCAGTCTCCTTTACCTCCTTCAAGCCCACTCTTCTGAAAAAGCAGCTCAGTGCACCACCAGCATCTTCTCCTGAATCAGAAATGGTGTAGCCAGCAAGATCAGGTGGGTGATCATCCCTCTGTACTTGGCACTGTTGAGGCCACACCTTGAGTACTGTGTTCAGCTTTGGATCCTTCTTATGAGGAGCAGCTGAGGGCACTGGGATTGTTCAGTCTGGAGAAAAGGAGGTTCAGGAGAGACCTTACTTCTCTCTACAGCTGCCTGAAACGAGGTTTTAGCAAGGTGGGGGGGTCGGTCTCTTCACCCAGGTAATAGTGATAGTATGAGAGGTAATGGTCTCAAGTCGAGCCAGAGGAGGTTCAGGTTGGATATTAGGAAAAATTTCTTCTCAGAAGGAGTGGAGATGCATTGGAACAGACTGCCCAGAGAGGTGGTGGAATCACCACCTCTGGAGGTGTTCAAGAACCGCGTAGCTGGCAGTGAGGGATATGGGCATGGTGGAGATGGGTTTGACTGTTGGACTAAATGATCTTACAAGTCTTTTCTAATCTTAATGATTCTATGATTCTATGAATGCACCTTCTGATCAGCTCCAGGCCTTCAATCAGCTTCTCCTTTCCCAGACAAGCAAGGGAGCTACAGTATGCTGCAGGCTGAACACGAAAAGCATGGTTCAATGTGCTTTTCTGAGGGCCCGTTATAGGATATTCAAGCCACTTGAGATCCTACACTTTGAACTTGTATAAAGTACCAGAATGTATTCAAGTAGTTTTATTTTCCATTTGAAAGCACTGTTTTGTGTCATGTTTTCTTCGCCTGCTGCTTGAGGCTATTTTTGTTTTGCTTTCACTCCATGGCTAAGTATCTGTGCTGCTACCCTTGAAAACACACACACATTCCCATGACCATTAAAGAAAACCCCAGACAAAGACTGACCCTACTTCTCTGCAATGAATGAGCACATAAAGGCTGTATAATCCCAGTTTTATCTTTCTGCACAGCACAGCATCAGGTGTCACCTGACCCCGATACCCTCCAGCTCCCCCCGACCTACAGAGTGCAGCCCCCTGGTATGGAGTGGTGGCTTTTGTTGTTGGGGGCACAACTCACCCAGCTGCTTCCATCATTGTTTGGACGGGGACAGATGGCTGCTCTCAGCAAAAAAAAAAGAGATTAAAAACCAACAGAGGGAATGACAACACTGCTCAGCCCAGACTTTGCTGCATAGGACTATTTCCACTTAAAGTGTAGTTGAGTTTGCCCACTCAAAGGAAAAAATGAGTATTTGCAGGAAAAAAAAAATGTTTCTTTTGAAATCTGTTAATCTGAATAGATACCGTCCTACCAACAGCAGCACTTCTGAAATACTCAAAAAGGAAGGCTGATGCTATACCCCACTTCTCTCCATGTCTGTAGCTCAACTACAGTATGCAGCAAATTGTTTTATAGTTCATTTATTTGCATTGCTCGTGATGAGAAATTGTTGGGGAAAGCAGAATAAATGAGATTTACTGTTAAAAAAAATACATTTTGTATGTGAAGGATTTCATCCATGCTTCATAACTTCACTAAAATCAAAGGAACTAAATAACACAACATTTTGGTTTTGGAAGCCTCTAGCTTTGTAGTATGAATCCAACTCCAGGTGTGGGAAATCACTCTGACTTCTCCCCTTTCTGATCACTGGACACTGAAGGATGGAACCTATTGTGATGCTCTGGGAAAAACTCTGGATCCCTGAATGGGTTGTGTGCAATCATCTCACCTGACTGAAGTATTTCCTGAAGTTTACCTGGATAGTATTTCCCTCGATTTATACACTGCCTGGAGAATGTCATCTGATTACTATTTAAAATGATGGAATTTGGCACCTACATGTATTTTGTAGTTGGTGCTATCTTGTTTTTTCTGCAGAGTATAGGTTTTTGCCTTGCAACAGATGAGGCTTCCAGCAAAATAAAATAGAAGTCTCCAAACAGGACTTTCCAGTGTGTGGAAAAATCCCTGAAACAAATTAGCGTATATATAAAGTGTGATTTTTGAAATAAGCTGTCATGGAGATACGCTATGTCACTGACAATCAGAGCTGAATTTCTGAATTCTGCTTCTTGTTACACTGTTGGCCACACAGGCTGAGATGAAATAATTAACCTTTTCTTACCTCCATATTCCCAGCTGTAAAACTGACAAAATAAAAGCCTGTCTATGATACTCAGGCTGCTGTAAGATGTTAGTCTGTTAAGGTGAATGGGGAATGGCACAACAAACAGAAGTGTAGTTTTATAAGGAATAGTGCAGTATTCGGTAAAATTTGTAAAACAAAACTCAAACAGGAAAATGCAATGTTCATTTTGGTGCACTAAGTGGGTTATTACAGTGAAGTGGTGTTACTGCGTTGAGGAATGTCGCACTGAAGATGATTATCAAAGTGGCGATGCATCTGCTATCACACTCTTTATGTTACCAGCTCCACACACTGCCAAAAGGATCAGAAATGATTTTTCCAATCTGTTTTATTTCACCCTCCCTCTGAAACAACTGACAGACATGTGTGAAGATGAAAACACTCCACAAAGAACGAATGGCTTCTTTGGGGAAGGCACTGAACATCTTCTATGCAGGGGCATTACTGAGATCAAGGAAGTCCCCGGCATCCTCTGCCACTATACTATTTCTTTGCTCCTTGAGGAACAGGGGACAGCATGGAATGCCCAAGCTGGGAGCCTGGCATCAGGCAGTGACCCACAGCCACTCGTCCCAGCTTCTGAGCTGAGGAGGATGTTTTTACTGATAAAGCACAGCTCAGGTTCCATGGGAGACATCACCGTCTCTCTGTGGTTTTGACCAAAGAGCCAAGTTAAGCTTTTTTTTTCTTGCATATGACCACAGAGAATAAGGTTCAAATTATTCCCTCCAGCACAACTGTACAAACCAGCTCCATCTGCGAGGCTTCTGGAATAAACCCATGGCTTTCAGCAGATTTGCACAGCTGTGCCCAGTGGATGGGAATGCAGAAAACTATTATGCTGATGAGACAAGAGAGGCAATAGCTCCCATCAACCCCATTCTGAGTCCCTCTATATCAGCAATGCTGACGGTAACAACAGCATGCTTCGGAGGGGCCCAACCCGATGCTGTGCTGGGTGTCTTCCACTGCCTCTAATTCAATGGGAGCTGGGCCAGGGCCTGTGAGGGAACAGAGGGAGGATCCATTTGCTTCACCAAGTGTCATCAACTATTAGTCAGCATGTTTGAGCTTGGGTAGGGGGGAATTTTCAGGGAAACTGTTCTTTGCAGGATATGTGACTCATCAGACTGGGAACTTTGCACAGGGAAGTTCTGACCAAGACCCAGATTCTGTGTATCTTTTTTTAAGCTGGCAAAGTCTAAGTTTGAAATACCTTAACAAGGAATTTTCCTTTTCCAGTTGGAACCATTTTGTTCAAAACTGTTCATAAAACATTAAAAATGGTTGGAACAGTAATCTAACCTAGATCTGTTTCTGCCTTTTATCCTGCCTCCTCAAAGCTAGTTCGTAAAAAGCTGAGGGTTTTACTTTTACCACAATTCAGAACAAAGTAAAAATAAATGTAGGAATCCTCCATTACTACTATAAACTTCACTATGGCATTTTGACAAAATGTGAGTCTCAAAGGCGGTTCCCCCCCAATACATCAGGGCTGTATTCCCCTGTACGAGCTCATGGCAGACACATGGGGGCTTTGCATCTTTGCATTCTTTTCTTTCTGTTTATCTGCTGGCCTCTAGTGCACCATTAATTTGGAGTGACAGCCCCAGCCCCACCATGAATGGCTTTTCTGCTACTAAAACAAAAGACACATTTCTAAATACTTTATCATTTTAAGCAGAAAAGAACACAGTTGTCATAGTCGAAATGGAAAATAACAGAAGATTTGTGTATTCAGCAGACTGGTGTTACCAATGACTGTTTCCTACTTTCATTTTTGCTCTCAAGTGAAAGACGGCGTTGATCCAAACAGCACAGAAAAGACCATGCCATGGCCATATCCTTGCACAAGCTCATTCAAGAGGACTGCCCCTGAAGGAATGCCCTAGAGAGACTCAGCTGCTTGAAAGCATTGTGCTTCAGCCCTGGTGGAGCAGAGATGCACTTAATATACACAGCATTAATGAAGGATTTACTTAGTAAGGAGCAGACAATGCTGTATTTTAAACCTCGTGTTTACACAAATTACTTTCCAGAGCATAAGACAAAAACTAAAGTAAGGCTTTGATGCACTGAAAGAAAACCATAGTTCCATGCACATGACTTTGGGTAGTACATCTAATTTGCTTTAAGACGTTTAACAAGTCAGCTTATGATTGCTGTAATACAGGGAGATTTCATTAAATAAACTGCCATCTTCTATCAGCATCATCATGATTACCTCCTGCCCTTGTTTTATTTTAATTCATAGCATTTATTTGCAACTTGCCAACATGGGCTCTTAGTAATTTAACATAATTACAAGACTGGCATAGAAAGAAAGCCAGTTGCTTTTGTTTTGCCTGTGCTCCACATTTCATTCACACACCATTCTCACAGCCTTTCCTGCTGTATGGTGAAGTGATAGTACTCTGCAGGGCAACAGACTTGGATGCTTTTGTGATATGTAGGCTGAGCCCTTCCTGCTGGGGGACCTTTTTTGCTTTCTTACTAATCTTCTTCATTAACTTCAGCAGTGGCAAAATGCTGCAATGAGAAAGGTTATCTTTGCAGGCAAATCACATATCACATAGACCTTCACTGGTCAGAATGCAACATCTTAAACTTGTTTGAGAATGAACAGGTAAAATGTGCCTTACAGCACATGTGCCGTATGCTCCTCAAAGCACAGTCCACTGAAGAGTCTGTTGCTCTACCTCCAGTTTCTAGCTTGCTCTTAAGGAGCAGCGGTATGTGCAGTTAAGTAGTAGCAATGGGATTGATTGTGAAGGCAATGCCTGCTTCTAAGAAAAAACACTGCAGTCACCAGTTAGATGTTGGTTAAAATAATAATAAAATAAACCCCTTACTAGATACAACTGCATGTAAATGCCAAAGAGCAGCAACATCCCCAGCTTCAGTAACAAACACAAGGCAATTCCCCTGGTCTAGTTACAATCCCCTGTAGACTTCCAGGTTGCTCCAGGTCACTCAGCTTCAATTCCAGCTAAGCTAGAGCTGTTGGGAATCAGGGCTTTGGTGAAGGCAGCAGAGTCACCTTCGGAGTTGCTTGGCAGGGTTAACTGGTGACTATGATATTGATTTGCACCTTGCTGCTGCTACCCATGTGACATAAATCCATGGGACCTGGCAAGATAAAGTGCTTCATGTGACATGGACTCTGCAGGGAAGAGGCAAGGGGGAACATCCATCTAAGGGTCCCTGGGACAAAGAAGCAACAACTAGAAATCATAAAATCATAGAATCATTTGCACTGGAAGGTATCCTTACAAGTCATCTAGTCTAATTCCCTTGCAATGAACAGGTACATCTACAGTGAGATCAAGTTGTTCAGAGTCTTATCCAGCCTGACCTTGGATGTCTCCAGGGATGAGACCTCTCTGGGTAACCTATTCTACTTCACCATCCTTACTGTAAAAGGCTTCTTTCTTATATCCAATCTGAATCTCCTCACTTTTCATTTGAAATGATTTCGCCTTCTCTTGTCAGAACAGACCCTGCTGAAAAGTCCCCTTCTTTCTTACAGCCCCCTCTTTAGATACTGAAAGGCCAATCTCATGTCTCCCAGGAACTTTCAATTCTCCAGACTGAAAAACCCCAGCTGTCTCAGCCTGTAATCTCAGGGGAGTTGTTCCATCCCTTGGACCACTTTTGCGGCCCTCTTCTGGATGTACTCCAACAGGTCCATGTCTCTCCTGTGCTGCAGACTCCATATCTGGACACAGTACTCCAGGTGAGGTCTCACCTGCATAGAGCTGAGGGACAGGATCACTTCCCTTACGGTGCTGACCATGCTTCTTTTGATGCAGCTCAGGAAATGGTTGGCTTTCTGGGCGGCAAGGGCACAGTACTGGCTCATGTCTATCTGCCATACCCCCAGATGCTTTTTGGCAAATCCTTTTTTACTGTGCTCTATCCTTACACTTCCCTCTTGTACTGATGCCATGATCTAGGCGCAAGACCTTGTACTTGGATTTGTTGAATGTCATGAAGTTCACCTGGGCCCACTGTTCAAGCCTGTCTAGGTCTCTCTGAATGGCTTTTTTCTTGTCCCTTGGGTGTGTCAACTGCACCACACAGCTTGGTATTACCAGCAAACTTGCTGAGGGTACGCTCAATCCCACTGTCAATGTAATTGAATATATTCAAGAGCACTGGTCCAGTGCTTTCTACCAGCTAATAACAAGGGTACTAAAAAGCGATTATAGCAATCCCTCAAGCTGTTCACAATGATCAGCAGTGGTAGCAGCATGACATAAGTACATTCTTTCTGCCAGGGGGAAGAGTTAGGAATCATCCAGGTGCCAGCTACCTACACCCAGGAACCAGGTTTTGACATACTGACTGCCAAGGAGTGAGATGGTGGGAGGCATCACTTCTTAAAAACCACAGTAGGTGCTTAGCACCAAGAGATCCAAAGAGCCTTAGGGATTAAGCCAGGAAAGGTGATTAGCTCCACAGTTCAGCAGAGAACAGTATCATGGGATGTTAATGCTGCAGGTGAGAAAGAATTGTATAGAGTCTGGTAGCTTTTCCATGGCTGTGACTTAGTAGAAAAACATCAGCTGGGCAACCAGGAAGCTCTTCTGAGCAGCCAGAGCTGCTGTTTAAAACACTCTTCCTCCCAAGGTACAGCTCAGAGCAGCGTTACTGTAATGGCTTGCTGTTGAACAACGAATGTTCCCTTGAAGAATTCAGTGAACATTCTGCAACATCATTCTGCTGTGGTTTGGTCCCAGCTCTAGCCAGGGATCTCTTGCTTCCTCACAGTGACAGCTTCTACCCTATGTATTATTATTCAGCTTCTGATTCCTGCCCTTGTGTAATTGCCTGTCTAACGCTAGATGTGGGCCATCTATCCTACTGAACACATCTGGGCCACTGTTTTCAAAGCAGTTTTGCTTCAGCCATTCATACTATCAATATTCCAGTCATTTCTTGCTCATATTCAGCTGAGATGATTCTCCTTTCACAACTGCATGAAGCATCAGATGAGAAAAATACTTACTGAGCTAATTTCACATTTCATTTTTACTCCCTAAGATGTCTCAAACTTGTAATATATGTTAACTCATTGCCTAAAGAAACATTTTTTTTAGAAAAATGAAATGTCCTCTATGGTTAACGGTATGGTAATTCATGTAGTGAACTGAATGATTAGGCAGTCTAGATTTGCCGAAGTACTTTCACGTATGCCTTAGCCATTCTGCAGCTTACAGTGATTTATACTGGCAGGACTCCTATCAAATTCAATTTTATTTTAAATGGTGAGGTTACAAAATAAGAAGCATTTGGTAAATCTGCACAATATTACTATTTGTTGTTAGCAAGAAATGTCATTATATTTATCATCAGCAAATCTTCTGAAGTCAGTGTACTGCATGGCTCATTTATAAAACTTACTGTTTTAAGTTGTTACTATACATTAAATAGCACCAAATGGACAGCACTGACTTTGGCACCTCATTTCCCTACGTTCCTACTTAGGTAAGACTCCCATTGACTGAACAGACTGTTTTTCAGAAATTTATTATTTGCCTTGAAATAGCGCACAGGAGCCTGAGCATTCGGCCAGGTCATGACAACAGTGATGCTGTGCAAACACAGAGGAAAAGATCAATCCCTGCCCTGAAGAGCGTACAGTCTAGAAAGCTGCCCCACCTTCAGAACAAGTCCTTTTTTCCTGTGTAAGAAATGGGACATAATCACAACAGACAAAGACATTAATTTTTAAGGCTGTGAAGAAGAATTTGCAAGTATTGGAGCAAGGACCCAACAGTAAATCCCTAGAGTGTTTTACAAGTGCACTATATATTATATCCTAAGTATTAAGGCTCACAGATCTCCTTTGGTTAAATGCTGAATTTCTGCTAAACATGCAAACAAAGAGGAGGAAGGAAGTGGAAATCTCCTTCCAGTCCACTAAGAACACACTTTTACAGTTTTATTTTGCCCCATTTCGCTCAGAATAACCGCTCACCTGCTTCTTCAGAGAGCAAGCTGGCACAAGTTCAAGAGATAAATGCATACAAGGACACAATTTATTCAACATTTGTCAGAACCTAGAGCTTTCTTTGAATATTATCGTTTATATTGTCATACATCCAAATGCTCATTTTATAATTTCTAACCTATGCCATTCTGCTTGCAAAACAACCTTCACTGTAGCAAGTCCAAAACCCAACCAGACCAATTTGTACAAAGAAAAAATATTTTTAAAACATCTACTGAAAAATTACAAATACTTCAGTTCAAAACAAGCCTCAGTTAGACTTTCCATTAAAACACATCTTTAAAATAACTTCCTAAAGTTATAAATAGACCAAAGTGTTTAGGAGCCAAGATAGAGCATAGTTAAGAACTATCTGAAGAATTCCAGCATTGCCTTTCTGGGCACAACAAGAACCTACCTACTTATAGACAATATATTTTGTCTAATTCTATATATGTGCGTGTGTGTATTAATAGAGTCTGTCATTCCATGGACATAATAGGAAAGAGGCACATATTAAGAAAAAGGTGGTGTGGATTAATGTGTTGATTTATCAAAGAGGGTATATGGACTAGATTTCTCTGTAAAGAAAGGCATTTGTTCTGTGTAATACTTCTTGTTGGTTTTTTTTTTGCTCAAATTTTAAAACCCCCAGGAACCAGTTGGCATTTGGTGAGAGTAATTTTCTGGGGAAAATGACAGTGTTTCAGATCTTCTATGTCTGGGGAAGATCTGCCAGCTAGCCAGGGGGCTGTTTTTGGCTTCCCAGCTCAATAGCAGGCTGCCTAAGGGCCGAGGATCATTAACTTCCAGCATAATTAGCCAATCTATCAGGCAGATTATACTAAGGCTGGGGACACCCAAAGAAATCCAAGGACGTGTTGAGGTGTGAGTGCTGAGGACGTAGTTGTGATGTGTGAATACAGTCAGTAAAGCGTTTTATTTCTTTTTAACAAAACATTTTTGGGCTTGGATGTACAGTTTCTGAAAAATAAGAAATAAAAAACTATGTGCTGCTGGAGAAAATCCAAATATCTCTAACCTGGACCTCTGCCGAAGGAGATACACTGTGATTACTGGAAGAACCAAGACTAATTTAATGAGCAGTGGGTCTACTTTTTCAGCATTGAAGATAAAAATAAATATCGAGCAGCTGCCTACTTTACTATGCAGCAGCCACAGGCTTTAATCTATTTGATGGACCATAACTTTGCATAGAAAACAAAGAATAGAGGGAGTATTTCATATTTATGAATCTATTATATTCACATGCTACAACATTGCACTATTTATCTTCGGTATATCTGCATATGTATATGTCTTTTGATATGCTATTCACACATAGTATATAGGCATATAATACGCATATCAATATATAAGCATCCCCATATTTAAATTTAAGTAGTTGGCCGTATTTGAAAAATGTATTACAGGCAAAAGAAAAACATGGAGCCATGCATGGTAAACACCACACTCATGTACCCAAAGTCTGTCTCTAAATCAGAGAAAAGAAATCACATACAGGTAAAATATAACTGTCAGGATATTTCATTAGAAAAATGCAAATACTTGGAAGTGTAGAATTACTATTTTGGATACTGCAGTCCCACACTACTGCTTTTTGTAGTAGTGGTTATACTGGGAAAAAGTACAGTAGTTAGAAAGATTGCACAATCCCTCTTATATAGGCCTAAACTCAGAGCAAAATCAAAATAGGAAAGCTTTTATTTCAAGCCAAAAGCACCACCTGTCCATCCTCCTGCATGCCTTTCAAATGTTACTGTTGAAAAAAGATCATGCTAGACTGTGTATTATTAAAAAGGCTCTCTATCTTGAGCAGTTGTGTACATTGACTGTCAGTAAATGTGCTTGCTATGTAAGAACCCAAACTATTTACTGAAGGATGATAAATCACTTTCCCCTAATATGATATCAGTGATTAGCAAAGCTATTTGAGCCAGCATTCCTTCCCAGCCATCAGGGATAGGACTGCAGTGCTTTACACAGTTAAGATGACAAGACTTCCTTGCAGTACCACCTTCAGGATGAAATACTTCCATGCTCTTTGCTGAAACTCAAACCTGGGGCCCACTCACCAGGGATCTGCATCACACAGGTGGCAGCAGCAGTCTCCTTGGGGCCAGGATGCTAAGAGCACACAGTGTCTTGCTGCAGGCCCTGCTACTGCCCCTGCTGCACACACCCCTCCCCTCCTCCTTCATTTTCTGAGCACACTGATGCTTTAGGAAAGCCAGCTATAACATTCTGATCCTGGCTTCGGGCTGGAATTCCTCAGGATTCATTTCTTCCCAGCGATTTCTCTGTCAACTCTGAGAACTTGGTTTCTCCTGTTTCCTTCTAACATACACATTTGGCAGTCTATGGGAACACCCACTTAGCTCAGTTTCTGAGATGGGTTTTGAAGCGTGAACTGGAAGAAAAAGCACCAGGCCAGACAGACCTGAACCTACTCTTTTTGTTTTTCTAGATGTACTGTTCCAACCTATAGCTTAGGTTCTGCTGTGGATCACCTACTGCACTTCTGGGGTTTTGTGAAATGAGAGTCATCACAGCCAGGCACACAAGCTAAATCGTAACAAGTAAAGTATACAAAAATACAGTCCAAAGATGTTCATCCTACACAATGTCAGGCAAAGCCCTACCGATCACAAGTTTCTAGCAATAGTAACTTGCTTCCTTATTTGTCCATAAAATGCCTACTCCACATGGGTGCTTTTACAGAAAATAGATAGGAACAAGAAAAGAATTACTAGTAATCCTAAGGATACCTGTGAGATGAGCAGAGACCTGCTTCTGGGTGATGGAAAGCAAGTGACAACTGAGGGATTAAGTGTGGCCTTGGGAGAAAGCCTTCTGAAGCACTTTCTGGAAAAGCTGTCTGATTCATTTGCTTTCCTTTCTGTTACAATATTGTGACTAAAAATTCTGCTTGCATCAGCCACAAAGCTGGCAGACTACTGCCTTATCCATTCTGGTAAGAAATGCTTTATTCAGCCACATAAAGAAGGCAAACCCTCCCTGCGTCACTTGTTTTATTTGTTTCTTCCCAGGACTTTATGGGACAAGCTCATGGCTCGTTTTCCATCGCTCTGACGAGCACTTAGAGAACAGATGATTACTCACTGTCATGCACGTAAATCTTTGAAGTGCAAAGAAAAGAATAGAATGTCCTAATTTACTTCTAAAGAGAAATCCCAGCATCCAGCAGAATTTAAAAACTGATTTTTCTAGGGCAATGCTTCTTTCATCTTCTGAATGCTAAATATTAAAAAAGAGAGCTCTATCTTAATTCAGGCTGAGCTCTGACCCTTGAAGTCGTATGATGCCGTCTGTGTTTACATGAGCACAGACTATTCTCCTCCAAGCCAGCTCCTGTAAGGCACATTCCTCTCAAGTTCTCCTCTGAATCTTTAACACTCGTTCCACTCCCTCACCCCTGGCTCACAAGGGAATGGGACGCTGTGTTGTCTGAATGCTGCACAATAATTTCCCCCAAATCACAGTGAGAAGAAAGGCTGGTATTATTTCCATTTCATTGACAAGAGGCTGACTCATATTAATCTTTCCTCTTTTTTGGTACCTAATTGTAGTGGCAGCTTGCATTTTTTAATAACATTTAATACGCTGTACTATTTTCTATACTCAGGGAACAGATCCCATTAGTTTCACCTGCATTTACTCAATACTTCAGCAGAATCTAATTTGTGCACTCAGCAGCAGAAGTAGCCTCATTAACCTCTGAACATGTTCGAGCTGCTTGCCAACACCAAGTGAGAACTCTGAGCAGGGATGTAATCCAGCCCATGGTGCAACTTTCAACAAATTTCATCGCTGTAGTAGACTTCTTTCTTCTTCCTTTTCATCACATGCCTTCCATTTCCATAAATAGCAAGGAAAAGATGCTTAACCACAGCCACCCCCTCACCCACAGCCACGACTTAATAGTCATCAGAAAATGGAAATAGTAGAAATTGTACTCAACTATAGCTGTGGCTTTCAGAGAAAGGCAAAATTTGGACATTCTCTTTGGTTTTAAGCAACCCGAATCAAATTTGTGGACAACAATGCTTCTAATATGCAACCATGCTTCTTCTACTGAGCAAAGTTTCTTTAGTGCAGTGAGTGAGGCAGGAGCCCCACAGAAAAGAAATGGGATCACATAGCTAAAAATTGTACCAATCATTTAAACGTATAACTGGGGTTATGCTGATGATCCCCTGTTTGGTGTTCCCTAACTTCCAAATACTTAATTTTGCACTTTAAAGCTCTTCTAATGCTGTCTCTCTCTCTCCCCAAATTCATTTTTTCTTACTATTGGAGCTATATGAATTCCTTTTCTCAGGCAAAAAGTCTGACCTGGTCAACCCCACTGACCTGAAAACAGTTGATTGCCTAAGGCTGGACCAAAGCTTATAAACCAAACAAGAATCACATAATGGTTTGGGTTGGAAGGGACCTTTAAGTCATCTAGTTCCAAGCCCCCTGCTATTGGCAGGGATATCTCCCTCTAGACTGGGCTGCTCAAAGCCCCATCCAGCCTGGTCCTGCATGCTTCCAAGGAGAGGGCATCCAGAACCTCGCTGTGCAACCTGTTCCCAGTGTCTCACCACCCTCATAGTAAATAATTTCTTCCTAATGTCTAGTCTAAATCTATCCTGTTCCAGTTTAAAACTATTTCTCCTTGTCCTGTCACTACATGCCCTTAAAAAAAGTCCCTTCCTAGAAGTAGATTATAACTTAGTGCACAGGTTAGTCATAGAAAAGCATGCAGTAACAGTTTGATTTTCCTAATTACTTGCTGACAACAGTGCAATGATGAGATTTCCTACACAGAATTTTTGAGCCCTATAAGGTCATGGGGTACAGACACCACCGTGCCAGGCACTAGCTGGAGCCTGGCCCCTTCAACCTCCAGCTCCTTCAAACTATCTCTGTTAAAGTGAATTATTTGTTGGAACTGACCCCCCTCCTCCACATGGAGCTGGCATTTTTCAAAAGAAAAAATGCTGTGTAGAAAAATTCCCAGTGAACTCAATTAGCTGGAATGTTCTAAATGCTGTCAAAACCTTGTACTTCCCCTCGATCTCATATGTGCAGTTTTCTGGAGAAGAAAAGCCAGTGTGACATATGATATGGAAACCTCCCAGCCAAATGGCTGAGGCTGAGTAGAAGTGCAAGCCTTTTTTTTTTTTTCTTTTTTTTTTTTTCTCCTTTTTCTCTTGGCCTTTTCAAAAGGAGAAAATCAGGCATTTATCCCTCTGCACAACCAAGGCAGCAGTTCACTGAGATGAGTCTCACTGAAGAAGCAAAACAAACTCAATCTTTCTTGGAACTGGAGCAGTCAGAAAAATGGAGGACGTGTTTTAGAAGCTGCCTGCTTGAAGAGTTAAACCAAACCAGAAGAGACCACAAGATGCATTTTTTTTTGTGAGAAAAATTTTTTAGCATTGCTAAGCACACATAATTGTGAGAAATATCATGGAAAATAGATGTTGCAAATGAGCTTGAAACACATTGTCCTGAATGGTAGAGAGTCTATTCAGATAAAAATAGAGGACTCTCACTAGAGGCCTGTATGGGAACTGCTGAATCACAGCTTGAACCTCTGATTGACCACCTGAGGCGAGCACTGATTCGGCCATGGGAGCACAGGTGAAGGCAATTCAGCTGTGTGACCGGAAGGGGTGGAGCCTGGCTGCACCTCTCCTAGAGCCCATTTAAGGGCTGACTGCCACTAGGGAAGGATCTCTTTTGGAGATTGCTCCTCTTGGAGTCTTCTCAGTGAGTCTAGGACAAGGGTAAGCTTTCCATCTATTCTTCTTTAGTGTGATAACTTCTTTAGCTGAACTTTCTTGTATTTTTCTTAATTATAACATCTGTATATTCATTGATTATACAAGGTCCTTTTTTCCTATCACAGCAAGGGCTCTGTGGGGGTGTTCTTCAGCCAGAAATCTAACTGGATGGTGGAAGCGTGATGCTCCTGGTTCTAGAGTTCTCATTTTGTGCAATGGAAGTTAATAAGAGCAGTATGTCAGGCACTTCTGCTCTTGGAGGTCAAGGTAAGAAACTTCATCCATTTCAACCTATCTAGCCAGATGTAAGGACACTGCCACATCCAAAACTGCTATTCTTGGGTGCTCAAGACAGCACCAACTATTTTCTTTGAAAAGGGAGAAGGCTGTGAGCTATGTATTTCTCAAGCACAAAGAATAGCTACACAACAGAAACCTTTCTCTCCATCCTATACAGAAACATCACCCCCTCTCTGCACTCCATTTCAGGCAGGTCTCAAATGGTCACCAGCTGCAGCAGTCAAGGCAAGGTCAAATTTGGGATTTTATTTTTAAAACCACTTGAATTCATTTTGTGGGATATAATAAGCTGGCGTGTTGCAATGTTGATGGAGGAACATATGTCTGAGTGTCACAAAATCTGGTAGCTGGTTGGAGGCAAGTGCAGTTCAGCAGTGTGTGTGGGCTGAGGAGCCCTGGCACTGCTGCCTCCTTGGCAGACAGTGAAAAGGAGATGTTGGAGGGAGAGAGAAATGGGTTAGGGAGAGATGTGGCAAAGGTCTGGAGGGATTGCTGGGCTTAACAAAGTAAGGAGTGCACAGAGAGAGAGCACAAATCAATAGGGAACCAGGCATCATCAATTCTACTGTTCACAGAAAAAACACCCTGTATAACTGGCCCCAAGTGTTGTGTGTCAACCAGAAATAACTGGACTTAAAGTTTTATTCTCATGGGGATTTGTGAGTTAATAGTACTTAAAACTTCAAGGCATTGCAGATTTTTGCTATGGGACTCCCTTTAACCCCCTTGCTGCTGGTCCTTCTTGTGTCTTCTGCACTGTGGAAGAAGGTGACTGTTTTCCTCTGCTGTGCCGATGCTCCATAGGTAGAAACCAGGGTGTCTGTGCTGGGGTTTCTGAAGCATAAAGTGGGAACAAGCCAAAAGAAAGACTTTTTCTTGTCCTGGGAAGGCAAGGGGAAATAATGAAGAAAAATAAAGGTGGTGTAGGTGGATGACTTTTTCTGGACAATAGTTTAAATAAAAGAAAAAACTGACTGGAGGAAAACCATAGTGTGAGGGGGAGGTATTCCAGCGTACCAGATTGACAAAACGTCTGTTAATTCCTCATGTGAACTTTACTCAAAGTAGATCCCTCTTCTTAAATTCTCAAAGACTATTTGGGTGAAGTCCCAGCTGGGGGATACTTTTGGAAGTTAACTTTATTTATCAAATTTGTAACCTGTTGCTGCACTCTTCCGCAGAAGACTAGGCAAAACATCTTTCATATCACTTCTCCCAAGATCTCTCAGAGCAACAACCTAACGCTTGTCAGGCAGAGTCCAAAAGTAGGACCCAGCCTGTGGGACCTGAAATGTTGGGGCTGACCCAGGGAGGTTAATTGCCGCCAGTGAATGAGGAGGGCAGAGAAGAATCTGTGAGAATTGGTCTTGGGGAACACAGCCCAGAGGCAGATCTCAAACACTTTGTGTCTGTGCAACAAGAGCAGCTGTGAGGAAAAGCCCTGCTCCACAAAGCACCCTGTGTTTCCTGGCATGCCAATCTCTCCAGCTCCCAGGGAACAGGTGTGTTTTTTTTTAATTTTTGGAGAGCAGTTTAGAATTGTTTTTTTTTTTCCCCTCTGGATCACTGTTATTACCCATCTTGCTCCTCTCCTACCTCCATTCCTTTCTTCCAAAAAAGCTACAAGCAGAAGAGCAGCCAGGCATGCCTCCTTTCAAGCCTCAGGTATAAGGAAGGAGATTCAACAGCACAGCAGGGAAAGCCTTTCTAATGCCCTCCCTGGGCATCTTTCCCTTCAGATTCCTGGGGAAAAACCCCATTTCCAGTTTGACTGAGGTTGAAGCCTCCTGGGTAACAAAGGGCTGACTCACAGTGCTGAGAACTCTTGCATAGATGGTCTGTTCTGATGTTGCTCTGATAAATCTTGCTATGGCCAACAGCATATAATGTCCATAGTTCCCCTTCTTAACAAGGGAAAAGCTGAGATTGCAACACATCTAATGTAAAATTTTAAAATAGCCCTCAGTGAGGGGTTTTCATAACCAGCCTGGATGACTTTGCTGGGAAAGTTGAAAAAGAGTAATGATGACAGCACTAGTACTCTTTCCCTGTGCACATGTGTACCTTAACACATGTTTAGAAAAGAAGTCTCTTTTTCTAAAAAATAAAAAAATTAGGGGGGTGGAATCCCTTTAAAACATGTATCTATACTGTAAGAAGAATATATATTTAACATGACCTTAAAAATAATGTTTCCAAATCTTAATTTCTGTTCCTTAGGCGGACAAAGCTGATTTGTGTTCATTCTCTGTAAATTCCTCAACAATTCACGACTTGAGAAATGTGTCTACGTTCTTTAAGAGAAAGAGGGATCAACAGAATCAAAAGTGGTCAATGGATTAATCTTTGTTTTGTATTTTTGATGCTTTTCCCTTCACTGCACCTCTGGAAGTGATGTCACTTGTCAGAAGAAATTACTAATGCTCTGTTCCTCAGTAGCAGCAATAGGAACCTACACTTCTTATCATGTGCTCCTCTTCGCAAGAGAATGTGAGTATATCTGCATTTCTATTCTTGCAAAAACTATTTCTGATTCCATCCTGAGAGATTCACACTGCAGAACTGGGACTGAGGCTGGACTTCTGCCCTTCAGGGTGGTATCAAAAAGGTGGGAAAGGTTTACAAATATCCAACTGGAAGAGGTATGAGAGCTGGTGCTACCAGTTCCCCAGCATTAGGGTAGGTACCACAACACAGCTATAATTTTTATCAAGTTTGGTCACCCAGTGGACAAGCAAAGGATGAGATAGTAGGACAGAGAATAATGCCACTTTCCAGGGCACTAAAATTTATTCCTTGGAATATCAGCAATGGCCTGCTGCTGGAGTATCCCTCCACTGAAGGGTGGCAACAACAGCTTCCAAGGGTACTCTGCTTCATTTCCCCTCAGGGGAAGTAATAACTCAGTGTCTCTTGCCCTGGGGCAAACTGGTGGTGAATGTTTGAAGCACTCAATGTATGGAGCTTTTTAAATTCCTGCTGGTTCCTCATATTTTCCTGTTGCTCATGAGCTCAGGCAGCTTATGGTTACAAATCACTGCCTGCCCCTTCCCTCCTGGCTGGTAGAAGAGGCTGAGGGGTAGCTGGAGGTAACTGCATTACATCTTACTACTGCTCCCCTTGAACAGAGCAGCAGAATCTCTTCTGATGTGACAGCACGACACCTGGATTTTTAGAAAGTTGGTTGCAGACTTAAAATAGAAATAAATATTGATTAGTGGGATGGAACATGCACTTCTTTACACAGCTACAGGGTCATATTCAGCAATGCTTCTTTTAATTGAGGACTCTGGAAGCTGTGGGATCTAACCACACTAACATTTTTTATGCTTGTGGACACTATTTTAATACCTCTCTCATCAGCTTCTGGCTCAGGTATTCTCTTTTGCTGAAACAAGTTCCCTGGACTTCTTCATTATGCCACCAAAAGTTCTCAAGCTTGATTTTGAGTGGAAAAAGTAAAGTCCTGTATAAAGCAAAAAATTAGCTTGCAAGGAAGGGCCCAAAGCTAAAGAAGGTAAAGTTTTGAAGCACCATTATTTAAGAGGGGTTAGAAGAGTCATAGAGCAATGAGAGGTGTTTAACTGAAGAAAGGAAAGGGCACCTTGCTTAGGAAGTCTTTTCTAAGTACACATTGAAAGCCTCTAAGTGCTGGGGTATTGGCACCTCTGGAGCTGTGGGCTGAGCCAAGACCCCAAACCTGTGGTGTCTGAACTTGGACTCTGACTCTGCCTCACTGCCCATCATCATCTCACCCAAAGTCACTCTGTGTCTGCACTGCTGTAGTTAGATGCAACCAATATGCTTATTTTTATCTTTTATGAATCTGAATAGATCATTAAAGCTAAGGAATTTAAAGATTCAAGTTTCAGGAACTAAATCTAATGATATTTCTGGCATTTTCATTCCTGTATTCGATACTAGATTATAAATACATTAAAAAAACTTCCAATTTTTGATCAAAGCATCATCTTTAAAAATGTTTAAGGCACATTATCACACAGAAGGATCTTCAAGGAAAAAGGTTTGTGACTTAAAACAGCAAACTTTTAAAAATGTTAATGCTGATTCTGTGTTTTCTTCAGTCTTGCATAGCTCTATGATTTCTTCACAGTAACTGTCTTATCTACATTTGCCACTGAGATTAATAAAGAGATGCTGATTAAAAGAAAAGCAGATGGAGATCTGACTTGTCTGTTTGGTATTTACCCCAGGCCTGGCTGCAGCACTGCACAGGCTGTGAACGCAATGCCAAATTTAGCCTAGTCCTCTCTTCTGGTACATAGACACATGCTTGAGTACGACTTCAGCCTTCACCAACAGCTCCACTAGAACAAATGTGCCTTCAAGTTAGATATCAGGAAACTTCTTCTCAGAAGTGCTGATGCTGTGGCACAGGCTGACCAGGGAGGTGGTGGAATCACCGCTCCTGGAGGTGTTCAGGAACTGTGGGGATGTGGCACTGAAGACCATGGTTATAGTAGGCATGGTTTGACTTAATGATCAACCATAATGATTTTAAATTCAGTCACAGCCATTCCTTAGTAACCCCTTGACAGACTCTTTATTTATTTTAAAATGTGACTTTTAAGTTAGATGTACAAAATACACTGTGCCTCAGTATTAGTAGTCCAAACAGGCCACCATGAAAATGTAGTTACAAAACAACCCTAATTACCAGAGGTGCCCAGAGGACACATTATTATAAAAGTGTCAGAAAGAGACTGATCAGAATCTGTGTCCTGAATTCTTTATTGGTGTATTCTTCTTCTGCCATGAGAAAGGATTCATGAGCTGCTGGAACACAGAGATTTCCTCAATGGGTACAGCACTTAATATAACAGTGGTGGATAGCAGATAGAGAAAGATATCGAGTTTTTTTGGCTAATAGATGCAAAACACAACACCAACTCTCACTTCTTAGTTTACCAAGTAACACAACCACTGATGGACAAACCACTCTACATAAAATCAGTGGGATGGCAGTAGGGATTTGAGTCCAACAGTATGGACTACTTAAGGAATGAAAACTCAGAAGGACAGAGAGAAATGACACGCTTTCCAGCAGTAACAAAAAAACCGTGCTCTGATGTTGTCTGTGACAACTGTTTTCATTAGGTTTGGTGAAAGTGAGACAAGGAAAAAGGCATCAAGCTGATAATAAAACAGGCAGTCGGAGGCTCATTATTGTGCCATTTGCCCACACCTCTATGTAGGCTGAGAATCCTTTCTGCCAGGCTTCTCGCTTTTTAAATATATCACAGACACACGCACAGACGAATTGTGAGGTATAGACCTGTCAGGAGGCAGACTAATGTCAGCACTTCAGCCTCCTGGCTGTCAGCTCTGATTCCAAATAACCTTTTGTCTTCTTGTTTCAGTTACTAAATTACAGATCAAGCAAAAAATGTAATTATACCCCAAAAGGCCAGGGACAGCATCTTAAAATACACAGAACTGAGAACAGGACAACAACAATAAAAAGATAAAACTAGTATTACCCATGGTGCATAGCTAATCCAAAACATTCTGCAGTCCCATATGGGCTATTACAGATGCACTTCCTCTCCTGATATCTGCTTTGCAGGGACAACCCTTATTATTAGTATAATTTTGCTAGTGGAGGTATCATGAAAAATACTTCTCTCCTGTTGCAATAAATACTGTTATACTGCTACTGAGTTCAGCACTTGCATTTTTTAAAGTAGTATGAGATTGGTAATATTGAGACTTATTGTCTGTGCACAAATTTATCTGCTGAATACAGAGAAGTAAAACATCCAAAGCCTATAGGAATATACTGTTCTCTCAGGTAGCTCTTCCTATGTTATGCTGGATTGTAATCTCTGCCAATATACCTCATTTTGATCCATTCTGGAAGTTCCTTAAGCACTGCCTGTAAAATCATTTGGCCTGACAAATTCAGCAATGCATTATAGACCAGATGGAATTAATCAAATCAAAGGGAAGGGAAGAGGGGAATCAAAGGAAATTATTTTCCCCCTACTTCCTAAAATATATAAATAAGTAGGACTAATTTATTTGAGGTGGTTGGAGTTGACCAGCTATCTCTATCTCTTTATCTACTTGCATTTTAAAACACAGCCCTGAGAATGCAGCCCAGCAGTAGATGGGGGAAACATCATTTCACTGTCCAAATGATGTGCTAGTCTACCAGTATTTTCATGTGGGCTGGAAAAATAACAGACCTTATAGGGTAT
Source organism: Perdix hodgsoniae (assembly GCA_035772895.1). Taxonomy (NCBI): domain Eukaryota; kingdom Metazoa; phylum Chordata; class Aves; order Galliformes; family Phasianidae; genus Perdix; species Perdix hodgsoniae. The sequence continues at coordinate 28,263,837 of JAPSGF010000005.1, read as the reverse complement.
GGACCTCAAAAGACACTACTGAGAATAGTTATAGATTCATCTCTGTGAAGTAAACCTCAACATATTCTCCTGATGCCAGAGCATAGTTGCCACAGACACATTTTCCATATCATAAAGGAAGCTGTAAGATGTTCAGATTTTATTCCACCATATTTCCTGCCATCAAATAATGCCATTGCTACAGCCTACTTCTTGTGGGTGAAGAGTGAACAGAAAAGGGATGGGAAACGTGACTTTCATTTCACTGTGAGTAGGACTGGCCTGTCTGTTGTACAGTCAATATCACGCAGTCTGACAGAAAAGGATTTGCCCCCGTAATTCTGCTCTCATAGTAATATCTATTTTCCCACACTCCTTGGCATTGGCAAAATGAACACGCTCCAGTGCAGACTCACATATTTAGCTCCCATTTTGCTTGTAAGAGCTGGAACTGAATAGCTATAAATAGTCAAGATGAATGGAGGTCAATACATGAGTTACAACAGGGCAGGGTGATGGACGACGGCACTGGTCTCAGAAACCAGGCTGGTATGGAAAAGCTGCAACATCCTGTGCAAAAAGCACTCCAGATAACTCCTACACTTCTAAAGAAGTTTATCTTTACTCCAAGGAATCTGCAGCTACTTCAAAGTATACGACCATCTTCTTAAAATATCAATAGGAAGAACAAAGAATTTTTAGAGCAGACATAGTAAACATGGTTCATTTGGTAGTGACTAAGTGCTTTGCTCCAGTGCTGGCTGTGGCAACGGCATTTCTCAAGGATGGGCTGTGAGAAAGGCATTTCTGAAAGCTTGTTGTGTTCTCTCGCACAGATGGAGAAGTGGCAGCATATGGAAAACTGCAGCCTGGCTGCCCTAACAGGTGTCACACAGACAGAAGAAGGGCATATGTTCTGCCTTTGACTAGTTTGCCCTAACCACTGGGCACTATTACCTTAAAATACCAGCTCTGGGAGCAAAAGCTGTGCTATGCACTCACATAAGGAAAAAATTTGGGTTTCCTTCATCTGATTTTTTGGAACACATTAAACATTCCCACATTCAGTCTCTCAGGCATGTAAAATAAGCAAGTCATACCATATGTGCATGTATTTTATCCCCTGTCAGTATTTACACAGTTCTTGTGAAAGTACAGCCTTCCATAAGACTATTACCATGCACACCCACATCTTACCACACAACCTTTAATAACCTAAGAATTAACAGAGAAGTGACTCTGAAACTAAAGAATAATTTTGAGGCTGAAGTAAGCAGTTGCATCTTTGTCTTGCATTTTTTAAGCGCATGCCAAAAATCTGTTGCTAAAAAGAGACATGAGGACACATTCCTAGGAGCCTGCACTGGGATACTGCTGCTGTCACACTAACCATGAACACAAACGAGTGCCAAGGGCGGAAGGCACAGTAGCAGTCTCTGGAAAGTCTTAAGTAAATATGCCACCTAGTGTCTAATTGCGACAACTTCATTCATAAATCATCTTAATCGATAGATCCAAAGCTGTTTCCTGCGAGTCTGAGAGGTACAGAGTTCAGCAGAGGTATCACAAGGAGTCTTCAAACCATCTGCCTCCCCTCCGCCAAAATACCACACTATTCAGCGTTATAATGAAAGAAGTATCTTCATCCCTGGGACTGTTCAGCCCCAACTGACTGACAAAGGGCTGAGACTGGCTCCCAGCTCACCTTTCCCTTTGGAGAAGCCTGCTCTTCAGACTGCCACACTGAGAGTGGATCTGGGGGTGTTCCCTGACCCCACTGCCAAGATCCCAAGCATGCCCAATAGATGCAGGAAAGGTTGATTTGCACCACCAGCCAAAAGGCACTTGGGCCAGCACAAAGGCACAGGGCAAAGGGAGGGGGCTTTCTGTACCTCTCTGCAATCACTTTGAGAAATGGAAGCTGTTCCCAGCTTCAGCTGGAACAATGGACAGTGGGTTCCACAGCAATAGTTATTTAGATGGATAGACCAGCAGAAAATCAGGGACAGAGGCTTTCAAAGTATAGCAACCACAATTTCTCTTGACATTTAGTGGATACACAATTCCTCCTGTGGCTATGACAATGTTCCTCCTTGCCTATAGCCTCTGCTTTAATAGTTGTGTGCATCCTTAAAAGCAAACAACCCTGTCAATTCTTAGCAGGAGGGACACTCAAGGTATGGATGGGGCTTGACCCATTTTCACAGGCATAACACACTGTAGACTGTTTTCTTAAAATCTCTAATCATGATTCTCTTGATGTTTCTGCCACGCACACTCGTTACGTTTCCAAGGATTAGATCCCTGCACTGAACAACATCACAGCACACACCATCTGATTTTCTGGTAATGTCTTGTTCACACTTCCTGATCAATAAAAATCTGAAAAGAAACTGCAGTTCCTGCAGTACTTCATCAGCTCCTTCTCCCCAGCTTAACAAGTTGTTATCTCTACCCTTTCCTTGAAATTCTTCTACCTATTTTCAATCCACGTGACCATGTTCTTGCACCAATCAATCTGAATTAATGTCAAGTATGATTTCAAGACACATTGTACTACTTTGCTAAAAATGCAATTATTCTGCACCTGCTGCATTCTTTTCATTCACTACTTTTGTAATTCTATCAAAAAGGCAATCAAGCCTAACTGGCAGTATTCATTCTTTATAACTCATGCTGAGGACCGTGCACAGTCCCACTGTTCTCCAGGGAAGAGAATATCTTACAATAAAGAGCTCATAGTTACAATTTGTGCTTTTTACACTACTGTGTCCTCTTTTCCAAACATTAACAGCTATAATAAGTCAGAGTCCCTGACCTCTGTAACCACACTTCAGACAAGAAAACTTTCAATAGCAGGTCCATCACTGCATCCATTTACTAGTTGCCTACAGTTACCAAATCTCCTGTGAGCTCTGCCAGCCCTGTGGCTGAGCCTGTTGCCACCAATTGGCTGCTGGCCCAAGAGTGATCCCTGGCAAGCAAGACATTCTTTACTGAATATCTGCAGGGCAGACAGAAGAGGAAGAACTTAGTGTATCTTGCCTAGTGCTAGGCATTTTGTGGAAGCTTCAAACATCACGATCACAACTACACTTAATTCCTCAGTTAAAAAACCATTCAAAGGGTAAGAGGCAAGTATCCTCAGATCTAGATAGGATGAATCACTTTTTTTTTTTTGTGTGCACTTAAACCAGAGAAGGACCAGAAGAACCTTACGTTTTCCTCCTCCCTCAGAAATCAGTAACAACTACAGCATTTCGCACAGATGTTTTCTAATGTGTTTCTATGCCATATGCTGAAGGAGATTTGGTAACCCCCTCAGGTATTCCGTTACTGCATTTCACCCTGTTATTTTTTTTCCTCCCTTACTACCTCACCTGCAATGTTCATCACCGTATTTTAGGCCTGTCATCTCTCGTCATGTCCAGCAGGAACAGATGACAAGTTATTGCTTTCCTTATAAGTAAGCAAGCCCACATATGAGACAAACAATATTGCTAGAAGTACTTATAAGTATACGTATAAACATTTCCCTTTTGAAACTAATTTCAAATCATCCAACAAAATTTAGTGTGTCTTCTTGTTTTCCAAGACCAAGATGTGGCAGTTCAGAAGCACATGTGAAAATTTAACACCTACTCCTATACAGCATCCCAAGATTCATGTGAGATAATAATCTAAGGACTTTTACTTTAAAAAATGGCATTTTGTTTTCCAGTGACTATATAAAAGAAATATTTGTATAAAAGGCTCCTTCCCAATCCCTACGGAAACTCGTTTACACTAATTTAACACCATGAAACTGTTTAAAGGCTATAAAAGTCAAGACAAGAAAGTTCTCATATAAACACTTTATTTGTAATACATCAAACAAAGCATGTTTTTTTATGCATCAAACATCTAGCTTTATGAAAATTACTAATTTGTTCATAATAAGAAAACACCCAAGAGAAAAAGATTAATTTATGTATGCAGCAGAGCCTAGCTGCAGATATAGGACTACACTTCAAGAAACGCACAGAGCCAAATAGTGTTTGCTTTAGCACCACTATAAACACTTCTGCTGCATCTAATCACTGCTGGTACTGATCTGACATTCTCATTCCGCAGTTCTTTCCAGGTCAGAGCTCTTGCACCATTTCCATTAGGCTATCTTACCAAAACTACATAAGGACAGGCTTCTCTTATAGCAAACTTCATCTCTGCTACATTTGCTTTGCAATAACCTGAACTGCTCAAGACCCTGGGAAATCACTGGAGGTCTCCCCATTAACATCAGTAGCATTTGGATCAGATCGTATCTATTGCATCATGTCATCTGTGTAAATTAGTGTTGCCTGCAATTTACAAGCTCTCTTCAGGCATAATGGTATCACTGATTCTGCCTAAGGCAAAAGACATGAATCCTAAGCTGATGGTGATAATGTAACAAAAGCCAGCAACCTAGAGAAATGTTCAGGGAAGCAATGTAAGCAAAGACTTTGCAATGGAATCTCTTTTTCTTAATTCCCTTATTTTTCATTACTGCTAGCTAACATGAGCCCACATGATTCTTCTCAAAAATACCTGCCTCATCAGGAAAAACACTGCTTATCACTCTGGCTGGGTATGCCATGGTCAACTACAAAGAAGAGCCCTTTTTCCTATTCACTGATACCCAGTGGGGAGGAATTAAAGATAATTCCCATGATTTTACTTTGGAAGATTTTATTTGTATTCCTTACATATTGCCTATGGGCTGATTTTTGGGTGGGTCTGTGTGGAGTCAGGAGTTGGAATGACCATCCTTATAGGTCCCTTCCAATTCAGGATATTCTATGATTCTATTTTATATTTATGATGCTTTAAAGAAATTATATATATGTATAAAATAAGCTACAAGGAGACACACAGTCACAGAGAAAAATTCAAAAGAATGCCAACATTAAAAGGCAAAATAATTACCCAGGTAACTTTTCCAGAAGATGGTATTTGTCATTCCAAATATAAAACTGTTTACTGTCAGATCTACTGTAATCATGTAAGCTTCCCTTTGCTGAAGTAGAGCACCAAAGAGTATCCAGGTTAAATCAATACTAAATGCTAACAGTTATTTAAAGACGACAGTAGTGTATGTAGCTGAGTACTTGTGCCAGGGCCCACCACAATTCTGAACTCACATGGGTAGCCTGTGTGCAGAACTGCTGCTGCTCAGGACAGGCTAAAGTGATAGATGAAAGGAATTAACTACTCCCAAAGTCATTTTGATGTGTAAGCTTGCTGCTTTTTGCCATGAAAGTGCCAAGAGTCTTTGATTGCTGTATGTCTTACTGGGATCTGCAGATGAAGGCCACCTTCTGTTCACGCTTTAAGCTGTTGCTTATCAGTGTGGGGCCTGAGCACCTTCTATGAAAATCAGTCCCTCCGTGGAGAATCCCATCTGAACTGTGTGGACATGCATGCAGGAGTGAGACTTTAACCCCTAATACAAGCAGGTAGTGGGGTGTTAAGGTCCCTGTAGCAGTGAGCATTTCAATTTGCTCTCTTAGCAATGTTAAAACACAGCGGGTCAAACTACCAGTGCAGTTCTAGCCTGGAGCCTGCAGGAACAGATGTTTCTGCTCACTATCCCCTTAACCCCTGCTCTGCTGCCAGGACATCACTGTACTCTGCAGCCCTCACCTGAAAGGCAGTGCTCAACATTTGGGCAGACATCCCAGCAGAGGGTTAAACGTCAGCTGGTAGCCTGTAATGGGATCATTAGAGGTTTGGAGGAGCTGCAGATTGGAAAGAATAATGAATAAATTAAAGACTTAAAAGATTTCTTTATCACTGGCTAACAGCAGCACCTGGAGAAAATTCAGGGAAGAGACAAAAGACAGAGAGGTACGATGGGGCTGAAAGGCCTTCAGAAAGAGACGTGGTGTGAATGAAAATGCAGAAGTGTAAATACCTATAAAAATTGAACCAAGCCAGAGATTCTCCTAAAATTGACAGTCTCCTGTGTAGGTTTGATGTAAGAAAAACTGTAATGCTTCTAACAAAATTTAGTTCCATAACCAGATTACATCTCCAATTAAGGGATGTTAAAAAACAGACTTTCCTGGAAGTCCTGCAATTCACTCTGTGGGAAATGGTGTGAACAGCATGGCTAATGAGGACAGTAATAACAACTTTACTTCTGCCAAAGTTATTCTTCCTTTCCTGTCACCTTTGCCTTAATAGAAACAGCTTTCTTATCTGCCTATTATTTGTGTGGAGTTTTCTGTTAAGGAAATCTATAACCTTCCAGACTCTGTAATACTTATCCTTCCAGTTCCTTAGTTCTAGACACTAATGATGGGCTCTGTCCTTTGCACACAAATGTCCATAAAGTAAAGAGCTCCAGCACAGCTGACTGGGAGGTTACCATGACAAGCAGCCATACATAGCTGTCTGCACTGCACTGCTGCTAAGTGAAGTCTCCATGTGTAGCTTCCTTGCTTTAGCTCAGAATGCTACACTGTTCTTCCTGGACCATCATCCTTACTGGCCTCTTGCTGCTTCTGGCACGCACTTGCATCCAGAAAGCAGAGCAGGGTCCAAGCATGCTCATTTTTCATGTATAACTGGAATGCTTTAGTTGAATGAGCCAGGTCCTCCTTGGAGAGAACAGAACAGTTGTTTTGCCAGGATCTGGCACTGACAAAACCTTCCTTAATTTTTACTGTGTTTACCAGCAGTTTTCCATCCCTCAGATAGGTATCATTCCTTTTGTAAATCCTTCCAGCTCAATTGCTGCCGAAGATTTTCTGGAACTCCAGCGTCCCATACTCATAACCCTTCCTATACTCCTGTGAGCATCTGAGAAGCTACAGGGCAGCCCAAACTGAGCAGCCAGGATGTTTTTTTTTCCAGCCTAGAATGGTCCTGAAACTCCAATTTGCATCTCCTTCCATCATTTCGATCCTTCAAATATATTTTCCCAAATTACACTTGCCAGTGTAGGATTACAGAGGAAGAATTTTTCTCTCCTTGCCAGAGATACAAGGATGGCTGTCGCAGTAATGGCAGCAGTTTCCTGATAACATGATATGTGGTACCGATAAATGCTTCAGAAATGATGTATTTTACAGTGTGACTACTGCAATTTTTTCTCTCCCACACAAGGATTAATTGCTCACTGCAAGCTATACTTCTGCTTTCATAGCATTAGGTCCTTATCTGCCCTGCAGCTTCCACATGCTGATTTGCCCCACAACTGGAGCACAAGGCAGGGATCACAGCCTGCCCGTACTTCAGTCCAGCCCTATCCAGGCAACATTCAGGGCCCCAAAATTCTACACACAAAAACTGTTTTCCTATCCAGAATCCCCTTTAAGTTTAGATCACATTAAAACGACAATTGCCTACACTTCAGGAAGTACATGCAGCATGCTGCTCTCCTGCCACACTTTATTTCTAAAAGCCATCGTGGCTACTTTTAGATTAAACATCTTTCAAACAATTCAGCCTAAAATACTGGATTAATGTCTACAAAACGAACCCCTCTTTAAAGTTCTACAGAAATAACTTCTGAATGAGACGTCAGTGTTAAACATCTGAAAGCATAAACATTTTCTAAAGCCTATTACAAAACAGCTTGGGTAGAAAGGTCTGAACAACAACAGCTTAATCTGGCCCATGCATCACACCTCCCTTCTGGAGCAGGCACAGCTCCACTAATTACAGCCTCCAAGAGATGATAATTATGGGAGCAGACAGGTACCCCAGGCAGCACCACGACATTTCGTTCAGCTGCGTGCTTTCCCTGGCAGTTGTGCCTTGGTGGCAACCTTCCTCCGACCTTCCCAACAGGGAGTGCAGCTCGGTGATGACTGAGGCATCCAGTAATTCTGCTGTCAACATGGGACACAGCAAGACGGACCGATTCTCTGCGTGCTGTAACAAATCCGCTAAAGAGAGGAATGCCTTCAGCTGCAGTTTCACACTCTGCAATTGGTTTCAGTATAAAACAGAATTTCACTTGTAAAAAGCCTAATCTGGAACAGAAGCGCTGATGCTTAACCTCAGAGTGCTAAATTCTCCCCCGTGCCTTTTAAGAAATAATGCAAGCTTCTGTCCTGCATGTAAGGCCTCCCCCCTCATCATTTGCGAAACACAAAATACTCCAGGCAGCGCTTTCAAATAAGCCGGTTCAATTACTGAAAAATTACCTTTTACCTGTTCAACAGAGCTGAGAAAACACAGCTTAGAAAGAATTCAATTATGTTTTCACACGTGCAGCAATGAATGTGCTCTGCAGAAATATGTCAGACTGAATATTCATATACTTATTTCCAGTGATCTGAATTTCACTGCAGCAGTGGGTGAGGGTGAAGGCTTTCATCTGTGGGCGAAGCATGCCCTTTGTCTAAATGCTGTACGACATGTGGCAATTACAAGCAAAACATCTAATACAACTAACAGTGAACTACCATGTCCCAAGTTTACTTTTGTGTGTTGAAGGACATCTAAAGTTTGTATAAAAACATCCATTAAATTTCCTTTAGTTTCCCTGTCTCTGTGTGCTTTTGCTGACCAATTCTCTATATTTCATTGATTTATCTCATAGCCCAGTTCCTACTTCATCTGAGCTTACTGGGAGGAAGAAATGGGAACAACAGTTCCTGCATCTTCACCTGATCTCCAAACCCGTGAGCTTCCAGTGGAAACAAATGAAGCAAAAGAGCAAAAGCAACCATGGTAGAAACAGCACAGACTTCTGTGACTGTTTTATTTGCTAGTAATTCAGTTAAAGTAGCATTTGCTTGCACAGATCTGCATGAGATGATGGAAAACTACAGGTACCAGTGAAGAAGTCTTAATTACCAGTGGATGTGGCAGGCCTTCAGCCTGTGAGCAGAGCACCCTGCCTACTAACCCCACTCCTCTTGTCATTGTGATGGCTTCTACTCCTCCTGGCAAGGAAAGCATGTTAGAAACAGCTGCTATTCCTCCTTCTGCTGCTTTCCCTCAGTGGGAGGATGGCAGGAATAGTTGCCAGCAAGGCAATGGCTCAGCTGATGCCAGCTATTTTTACACAAGAGCACAGTCTTGCAGGCTGCTGCTGCCCACCTGCTCAGAAATCTAGCTGAGCACTTTGCAGGATAAGGACCCGTGATGCTGCCTTTTGCACCGCAAATTGCCTCCAAGGTAACTAATACTTTAAACACTTCAATTTTGTTCAGCTGAAGTACAAAAAAGGCTTAATCCAACTACTAATGAGATCCTGAGGTGCAGTTCCACTGTAATCAGCAGTGGAAGTTACATCACGTCCAAACGTGACATTTTCAAGCACAGGTACCTGGAAATAAGGATGCAGCTCTCGAGTCACTTTAAGCTACTATTAAGCTACTATCATCTGTTTTTTTTTTTGAGCTGTCATCAGATGAAAGTCTTGCCCTCTCCTTTGTACTGCATTTCCACTCACATGAGGTGGATCGAGTGGCAGATCTGGCTGAAAATTCACCTTATGGCTGTGCTACGTTTAATCTGGAGCTTTCTAGTGTCACCTACTGTGTAGCTGTATAAAACCATATGGCAACAAAAAGGAGGTGGTGAAGGAGTGAGGGCAGGGGCTCTTTCAGCAACAGGCACCATATCATTGTTTTAGAAGCATTTTTACAGTTCTTACTCCAAACTGCCTATCCAGAAAAATGACATCTAACCCCAAGCAACAAGAAAACATCAGTTATGAAATGCAAGCGACTGCAACTTCACTTTGAAGTCTTTGAGAACACTGCATTACACAAAAGATCACTGGTATTCCACTGCAAAAGCTGAAATAAAACTACGAAAATTTCAAAATTTTGAATACTTTTGCTTTTGCTTTTCCCTGTACAAAAATTCATAGCATGATATTCAACTTTCAAAATTGCTTTAGAGTCAATTAGAAGACAAAGTTCAATTTCTTGCACCCGTTGTGGCATTCACAGCCAACCAGTGAACCAGCATGAAACCTGTCTCCACATTGCATCCAGTCCCCTTGCTTCTTGCAATACCACCCAACTGAATCCAAAATCTATTATCAGTGGGACTCATTTTGAAATAAAACTTTAACAGAAGACTTGTTGCTGTGTCATTCTCCAAAGGATTTCCCTGAGGCAGTATGCCTTCCCTAAAAAATGTCATCATTAATGGAATTAATTTCTTACAGAGGTTTACAAGTCAGGTCAGTTACTAGAGCAATTATCATCAAATCCAAGCCAGCATATTATCAGTCAGTGCTGATACGTGAACTCAACAGATAATAACTATTCTAGAAATGTCCTCGAGTAATAAGGATACACATAAAAAAGCAGGTCTTCATTCATGCTCAACATTGATATATAACAGCAAATTCACCCCTTGCTTCCCAAATATAAGCCACCTCTATTTCCCAGTTAGCTAGCCAGCACAGTGAGCATTAAGAGCATCAGTCATCAGCAGAACTACGCTTACATACGTCAGTAAATCGATTCACTACTGACATCTGCCTCAAAAAAGGTTTTGTTTGGCAGTTCTTACTGTCTTCCCACCTGGGAAATGAAAATATCCACATGTCACTATGTACAAGACTGCTTCTCATATGTAAAAGAATTCTAATTTTACATCTTCAGCTGACTGCTAACTGCACAAGATTCTCAACTTACTATTATGTTAATAACCCCCAGTCCTTACAATGTTAAGGGATATGAGCAAATAAGAAGAGGAGATCAAGAAAAGCCCACTCAAATGAGAAAAGCGAGAAGAGGAGAGGAGAAGGAAACCACACAACACCCCAGTGTCAGACCCATCCACCAAGGCCTTGGCAGAAGAGAGGAGCTTTGCACTGTGAATGGAAAGAACAAACTTGAGCTATGGTGAATGGCAGATGGGAACCAGTTTCATAACCAGAGACCTACTGTGGAATACGCTTGAGTATACATGAACAAAGAAACATAATTTGTGAGTAATTCTAGATGCAGCTAATCAGTGCATGTATATATATTAATGCTTTGAAAATATTTGCATTTGGTACTTGTTAGAAAGCTTTCATTAAAAACTCCAAACAAATATTAGTTTGGAGCAAAGAGCACATTAAGAAGACATAAACATTTCAGCAGGATGGCAATATTTGATAAAATACGGGAAAACATATTAAAAAAGTCTTGAGACAAAACACTTTTTTTTCTTAAGACTTAACAGAATGCCTGGTATCAATTGCCAAAACTTTACCTACCTTCTCAACTGGGGTATTTTCTTCACTTGTTACACTTGCTTTTCTTGATTCGTTTTTTGTTCTGCTCAGCCTCCGGGAGACCTTCTCTCTAAGCAAAGTGGCGTATCCAATATGTTCATAGATGGGATTTGTTGTCATTTTGGAAATATACTCAGAAGCCTTTGTTTCTATATACAATGTTATCAAGCCATCTGTTACTAGATCATGGATTGATTCAAATCTTTTCTCCCCAACAAAGTGCTTCCCATCATAGAACAACCTGTAGTTTAAGGTCTGATTGCCAAATCTGCATATACGAGAAGAAAAGGACGAAGAGGACAAAAAGACAGAGGGAAAAATATTAGAGAGAATTCACACTTCAAAATACTTGAAGAGATTGTTTTGCTGACAAGTCAAACTGTCTGGACTGCATATGGAACATGCACATGGTGCAAATGCATCTCTGTGGTGCCCCAACTCACACCAGAACCCAAACTTAACTGCACCTCATGGAGTAGGATACAAGCCACATGACTCAGGTATACATGAGTTGAATATAAATCCTGAAACTCAAAGGTCTGAGTCACTCTCTGGTAGGAAGCCAGGGAGACTCAGCTTCTAATTCTGGGAGGTGTAAACTATGTGTAAATTCCTGGCAGGTGTAAACTTCACTTTTTTTTTTTTTAATAGATGAAAAAGAGAAGTGTTGCAACAGCATGTTCTTCTACAACACCCATGTGGAATTCTACTCTTGACTAAAGGATTCAATGATACGACACTGGGCTACGTGGACCTATGTTGTACCAAACGTGCACATTTTGTACACTTCGAGTGCATTCAAATCAAATAGTGTCTTTTATTTTTTTCACCCAAGCTTTTCATATGAATTCTCAATTTATAATCAAATTCATTTTTTGAGTCTAAAATGTTATCTGGATGGACTTAAAAATCATGCTGCAGTGTCAAAACAGCAGGGAATTTGCCATAATCTGCATCCTTCGGTAGTTCTTTTATTCTTTAAGTCTCTCTCCAAAACCTTAAGAAATTACATTTGTTCTTTTTCAGCTGACAAAAGTTGCTTTTAATTTACAACACTTTGCAATTGGCATGACTAACCAGCTTTCCAACTCTACCATCTGCACATCAATATGAACTCTCAGAAGAATTTCAGCCCCATTTCACAGCTACTTTGGATAAGCAGTTTTGCTACTGGCTTTCTAGTAGGAGGGTGAAAATGAGAACTTCTATTTTGTGCATGTCCTACAGAAGGAATAGTGCTACAAACATTGTAACATATTGCCAAGTAGCTTGTTTTGACAAAATCCAGTAGTATATCTGGTCCTTCTCACATTAACACAAAATACCTTTATGACTGCCACATGGGAAGCTTTTGGATGGCACGGCCAAGACAGGAGCAATTGTATCTTCAAGGAAAGGCACCTATGAAGGGCTGTGAGGCTGTAGCTTGGGATCTCATGGAATTTTCAGTTCAGGAGTACAACAGACTTTCTCCTCTGAGTATCCCATGCTTCACATTTTATTCTACAGTGAGCTTGAATTTCACTCAGAAGAAGAAAACTGACCTCTTATCCGCTGCTGGACCTCGTGATTTCCCTGGGTCTGATTCTTTAAATAATATCATCTCCTGTTGCTGGTGTTGGTGTAAAACACATCACAGAGCTCAGAGAACAACCTAGCTGATTCCTCTGTTGGGTCATTCTTCACTTGTCCTCATCTCGATATTGTACAATTTTGAAATAGAAGCTGCACATTTATCCCACTTCAACAGTCAATTCTAGGTAGCAGAAATGTTGAAAACAGGCAGTGGCTTCTGAAAGCAATCTCCTAGCCAAGAACTAGCACTCAGACAATGTGTGTTAGTAACTGTGGTGCTGCGATAGTCAGGTCGCTGACAAGAGGTGCAAAACCACCCCAAAACCATGCAGTGTTTTAAGTGCTGGTGGGTGCAGACATCCCTCAGGCGGGACTGACATCAAGCACCTTTACAGCTGAACAGTAAATCTCTATTAAAACAGCATTTACCTGAGAGCAAGTGTGTAACAGCCAGGTTGCCTCTGGCTTTCCCTTAGAATGTATGCTCCTTCTACACCAGCAAGTATCTCATCTGCTTGTTCCCGAGAAATGATCCCATGGAACCTAAGGGAAGATATTAAGGCAATTTTCAGAACAACCTAATCAGAAATGCCTCCTTACTCTACTTCAGAAACCACTGAAAAGCTTCTGAAATGAGACTGCAGATGCAGCAGGACACAACACTGTCTCACATCTATGTGAGGACCTGGTAAGTGAGAAGCAAAGAGCAAACAACAGCCAAGTGACCACCCAAAATCTTTTTCCATTAATATACCATGTTTTCACAACTTTTCTCCTCTATCAGTCGGTGTTTCTCTTTATTTCCTCTGTAGAAGCTTTGCGGGGACAGAATAGAAAAATGGGCTATAATGGTAATATTTTTATTTTAAATGGATATTATTTCAAAAGAAGAGGCCATTCTTATTACTAGTTTGCTTTAGCTTTTAATACTGCTTCCTTAAGCTTGTAGCTGAAACTGAGAAGAAAAATGGCATCACTCAAAATTCTTTTCCATACATTCTGAAGTAGAAGATATTTCACATCCTTGAGAAAAACAGTGTTTTCTTTATTTCAGTCAAGCTCCACATTCTGTGCAGCAGTACTTCTGTGATTCTTTTGCCATTGTATTTTATGAAAGAAAGAGGCCGTAAGATGCACAATTAACCTTACAGTAGTCAATGCTTAGTTGTGATCCTTCTGTAAGTACAAAGTCTTTACAGCAGCTTCAGTCTTAACTCCTACACACATTTTGCTAGCGCATAAGTTTCCAAGGGTCAACTCAGAGGTTTTGGAAGTTTCTATTTTTGCCACTGTCTCTGAAAAATGGCATCAAATTGTACTGACCTGAAGTGTTTTCTCTTTTCTGACAATGTATTTGAAGTGGCATATTTCTAACACTGCCTCTGGCACGGTAGTGGAAGAGAAGAAAAACACACTGGATATAAATGCAATTGTTGTCCTACTCTCTTAAGCTGTATTTTCACAACTAATATATGCTGGAAACAGTAGATTTTGGTGATTTTACCATAGTAACTTTATTTTCAAAAACATGTAAATTGATTCATACTTTCTTTCTGTACTGCTGGGGACACAATCATTTCCTGTTGCGTCCAAATCAAAACAAGCACCCTCTAGATGACATATTTTAAGCTTTTTTTTACTAGTAAACTCGTGGTAACTTGTATACCTAGTTAAAAATAATGAGCACTACCAGAAGCTTACTATAAAATAAAGCAAGCTTTAGCATAGATAGTAGGGAAAAACACAACTCTCCTGGTACTTAATATAAGAAACTATTGGGACAGGATACCTGGGGCACCTGAGAAATTTCTTTAACCACGGGTGCTAAGAACTGGGTAATCTGCGCATTTCTCATGTATGTTTTCAGTAAATATATTTATAAAACCAGTTGTGCATGGTACGAGATTGCCTGGACTCAGCCTCCTATCTGTGACAGCAGGAGACAACAAATGTTCATGAAAAGAGTATGGGAATCAGTCAAATACTTCTTTCACTTCATATCCCTGTCCATCCATCACTGGTTAAGCCAGAAGTTGTGCCCATCAGCTGTGACCTTACCCTTCATGGATCAGAGCGTAACACTTGGAAAAACCTCAATATCACTGTGCTTTTGGCCTGCTCAGCATCCCATGGCAATGAACCTGAGAAGGACACTGTGAACTCCCCTACTGGGCATTCACTGGGAAAGGGCTGTTTATATCCTATATCCTGCAGTCCATCACTTTGCTCTGCCTTTCATTGGTTCTACACTCTAAATACAAGGGAGAAGGAATGGGTAGAGGGGGACCACAACTACCTGCACTGATTAAAATGCAGCCACCCTGTGGATTTATACAGTAATATAATTTCACATTTTCTATTTCTTTCCCTAGGAGGTCCTGGTCCTCTTTCCAAGTACTACTAAGCACTGCATCAGTTGCTGGCACAGAGCTGTCCCCGGGCGTTCTGAAATCTTTCTGAGTGGTAAGAATGGATGTGATATCCCCAAGGTGACTTCCTGCCAGCCCCACACACACCCACAGGATGCACAACATGGGTGAAAGGTTGTCACAATGGTTTTACAAATCTTGCTTGAGACAGTGTGATGGCTTGCTTAGCTGGATGCTGTCTTTGGCTCTGTTGTACTCCCATGGCTAGATCCAAATTCCCTACTGTCAAAGAGAGTATTAAAAAAAATAAAATGGAACAGTAATTAGGGGTAAGCTGCTGGCTCTTGAGCTTCTGAATAGCAGAAAAGGATCGTTAAACACAGATGTGTCTGGGATGGAAGAAAATAAGAACATGGGATCTCAGCAGTTTAGCCAGTGATAAGATGTTAAGCCTCAGCAGATTACTCCAGTAAAGGCCAAATGCTAGCATTGCAAGTGGTACTGAACCAGGAGACTGTGGTGGCAGCTGCAATGGCTTCTCCCTTTCAGCTTTACCTGCTCAAAATTCTTTGCAAATACCAAATCCGGCTCCTTTCAAGTAAGCTATTGACAGGCAGGAAAGCTGTTAAGCTTGAATAAATTATGCTCTAGTGGTCCCTTATTTTCCTTACAACAAAAAATGCACCAGCACTTAGGCCATTTTAGACCTCATAACTTTACCAGGGTTAGCTGTACTCTGACATGCAGCAGTAGGTGTGCACACTTCCATATCCAG
Source organism: Perdix hodgsoniae (assembly GCA_035772895.1). NCBI lineage: Eukaryota > Metazoa > Chordata > Aves > Galliformes > Phasianidae > Perdix > Perdix hodgsoniae. Next base: position 28,247,918 of record JAPSGF010000005.1, on the reverse strand, counting down.
GTGTGAGTCTTAGGAAGGAGGAAGCATAAGGACACCCTTAAAAAGGCATTAATGCCTTATTAAGCTGCCCATCACAGGGCCACTGGCAGGTTAAAACAACAAGAATAAAAGGAAAACAACACTCAAGATTATATCTTTTTTTTTCCCCCAAACTGTCCTTACAAACATAAACCTGCAGGTTCTAATAGTGGCACAGATTGTGAGCAGCAGTACTGAACTGTAACATCAATACAATATTAGGCATTCAAGATGCTTAGCTTTGAGTTGAAGCAAAAGGTAAAAGAAATTATTTGTCAGAACTCCACTGTGGTTTTTGTTGTTGCTGTTTTAATTCTAGAACTACAATACCCAAGAGATACTTAAAAGAAAAGGATACTTACTCTCTTCCATAATACTTTGGTCTGTTCTCCACCTAGATTTTGAAAGAAAGGAAAAAGTGTTTCAAACAGTTTTAGATATGCAACATAAAAATAAATCACGCTTGATTATTAATGAGGACTTCTGTGCCCATCTAAGTACTGAAATTCTGCACATTCAAAACTGTGACCAGAACATGATGACTAGAACAGAACAGGAAAATGAGAAGTGGTTTTACTTATGGATTTCTAGAAGAATGGCACCTATCAGAGGTTAAAAAAACAAGAACCATATAAAATTGCATAAAATCTGATCAACTGCATAAAGAATATATATTAGTACTTTTTGCTAGTCTAATAAGTACACTATAAAATGATTATTTTCTTTATATACCCTTTATCTCCTGATAAACAATTTTTTTTGTCTCTGCATGGCAAATAACCTAAGATTAAAAAAAGGAAAGAAAATAATATTCTTGGAAGAAACAAGGCTTCTTGTTTTAGATGAAGTCCAAAATACCTTGAAGTCTCAAGAACATGCGGGTCTGATCCAAAGTACACCACACTGCTGGAAGGACACCCAATTATACCAAAGTCCTAGGAATGCAATGTTTGCATACAGAAACTTGGGGTAGTCCTATGCTTGCATTTATTCCTCAGGCTCCAATAATTGGTAAGTTCTCTGAAAGCAAACCCCAGCCTTGTTAGCCCCTTATTTCTTTTGCCTTTCTCGCTGAACTGCTTCCCGGTTCCTGGAAGGGCTCTGCAGGTGATGCGTGGCCCGGCGCGCAGCAGGCAGAGGCCGGCAGAGGGCACGGCTCCCCCAGCGTTCACCCTGCTCTGAGACCCACCCGATCCATCTGCAATTGGTCCGGGCACCCTCATTTACAGACCCCAGGATGTTCTTGTTTTGATTAAATCTCCTTATTTCACTCATAAAAACGTTAAATTAAATGGAGATCCTTTACTTCTAAATAACAAATGCATGTGGGTTCTTTTGATTCGATAATCTATACACTGTGCATTAAACTGAAGCAGCTGCCTTTGTACCCTGCAGCCACTAAGGCTCCAATGCAGTGCAAAATGAACTAAAGTCTGTAGAAGATAATGAGAATCTTCAATGGAAGTCCTATGGGAGTTCAATCAAGTCCTGACTGTGCTTCCTTTCCAGCTTGACATTTCTTTTCCAGCACAGCTCTAACAATAGCACTATCGTACCCTTGAAACTCCTGCCCAGGAATAATACTCTGATCCAAACATTTTGGAGCTTTGAGGGGCAGATTAAAAGCAAAAGGGAAACGAAGAAGAAAGACCAAAATCAGAGAATTGCTAGGTGTAGGTTCTATGTTTCTGTGTGCAAATACAGCAACTCAGAAATAATATATGAATTCAATTTCTTTTTCAAAGATTCTTTGTTTACTTCTCATATGACCAGTGGAAACTTGAAAGGAGTATTCAGGCTTCATGTAAAAGTCATCCACATCACATAGAAACTAGAAGAGATCAAAGAGGTCTTCATTAAAATTGTTACTATTCAAACCAGCTTAGCCCTATCTCTGAACAATGTCATATTTTTTGTAAGTAAAAGAACTCAAGAAAAACCGGGTTATCTCAGAAAGAGAACGTGGTTGATAGTTTCATAGAATCATCTGAGTTGGAAGGGACCTCTAAAACTAATCTAGTCCCACTCTCATGAAATGAACAGGAACACCTACAGCTATATGAGGTGCTCAGTGCTCTGCCCAGCCTGACCTAGAATGTCTCCAGGGATGGGGCATCCACCACCTCTCCCAGTAATGAGAATGTTCATTTTGAGTAGCATGACTTGGCTTTATCATCTTAGACCTGGTTCTTATGGACCTGAATGACCCTCCAAAATATATTTTTAGTTGTGAACTTAATTAAAAAAAAACCCTCTATTGTGGAAGAAAAGGCCAATTTTCAGTACAAGGTGACGAGGAACAAGCAGACAAAGTTTCACTACCACAGAAAGCCAAATCAAACTTTCACATCACAGAAGGTGAAGTGTGACTTTCATCTTGGATTCAAAATCTGCTTCATTAAAAAAAAGTGATTTGCCTTGGCCTGGATTCTATACACAGAGTAAACCTGAATGCTTTCAGTGTACCTCAGAAAGATAAAGAGGTGAGTTAGAAGTACTAGCACCTGCCATCGAAACTGCCTGTAAGCACAACTTCCTCCACAAATACAAAAAATATAATAAAAGTATAAAAGCAATTCAAAATCATCCCTGTCAGCGAATGGAGACATTTTAAATCCCTCTCACAACACCTTTTTATGCAAAATTCCAAATTTGTCTGTGACACCTTATCATTTAACAAGCAACCAACTGGAATGCCCTGCACACTGAGATTTCCCTTTTTCCTGCTGTTTGCAAATTAAAAGATTTGCTTTTCTGACACACAAAGCCCATCAAATCCTCTCTCCCCCCTCTCCTCCCTGAAGCGGAATTCCCTGCTTCAACACCTTTACAGCATCCATATGTCTAAAGCTGCCACAGTGTCAGCACTTTGTTTTAGGCAAGGAAGAAACTGCAGTGCTCTGTGAAGTGAAGCTGCACATCTGCTTGACCATCCAGGAACACAAACAAAAGCTGTGTTGCACTGGAATTGAGAAACACTTCTGTGCTCACTGCCAACTTTGGCCTGAAATAACCATTAAGCTCCTAAAACCAACTTCTCTGCTAGGAACAAACACAAAGAAACAAAGTTACAGTGAGAGAAAAGATCAAAATGACATCAGGGTCTCTAGATCAAACCCAGAATGTTGGATTGAACTTGGAAATAAACCAAAAGCCAACACAATGGATGGAGCAGAAACTCAAAAATATCAAAGCAGCCAGTAGTTCTGCTTTGCACTGACAGCAGACTCTGTAGAGACTTCAAGGAAAAGCCTGTATCCCAAAAGGCAAAGGTGACTGAATTCAGTTGGGATTAGCTTTTCTTCTCCTACTATAAATGGGCTCATGTGCGTGCATACAGAGTCAGGCAGATCTGACAGAGAATCCTTCAAAAAGGACAGGACAGAAAACTCACAGGCAGACAAGTGACTGCTTCCAAGTTGCAGGAGCCCAGAATAATAAACCTTATTCTGAGGACATGAACACCTAATTGTTTTTATTTATTTTTTAAATAGATAAAGGACAACAAAGAATACTTCTATCAACTGCCATACAGTCCACACAATTTCTTTGTTGAAAAAGTGACCACATTTCCCAGGTGGTTTTAGACAACACTTCAACTCTTCTCCCTTAGACATTCAACATGTGAGGAAATCTGAGGGGCTGAATCATTCAGGATCCTCACATAGACAGGACAAATAAGATATGGTAAATAACAGGCTTTCACTAGTGAAAATATATATTTACATTAAAGAACATTGTAACTTGCTTTTACTACTCCCACATAAAGGACAAACAAAATGGATTCTGTGTCTTCACTAAAAGTAACAGCTTTTAAGTTAAACATGAGATAGTAATTTTCAGGCTTAGGAAATTGTATTATTGCCAATCTCAAACCAAATAGGTTGCTGCAGAGCAGGCACTTGTAGTCATTGCTCCAGAAATCTGGTGAAAAGTACTGAAAATTAGTACTGAAATGCACAGTTGCATGAATTATAAATTATCACCAAATATCAAAACTGATCAGGAAATACAAATTATAGTGAAACAGCCTTAAATCAATAATAGTTTGTCAGTCCTACAAAACCAGCAACATTCAACAACATCTAATCTTGAAGCATGCTCAAAGACAAATTAAACTCAGCCCTCCAAAGGTATTTATTTGAAAGAGCCTTTTGAGAGGCTCTGCATAGTCTATCTTTAGTCTATCCTTGACTCTGAGTCTGCCAAACTTACCCCCCTCAGCCTCCAAAAAAGACTCCTACATTTAATATAGTTTTACAAGTTTATTTTTTTTATTTTACAGTGTTACAGTATATTCTTCAAGGTATGGAATCAGTTGCACTGGAGTTCAACCTCAACAGTGAGAAAGAACCATGCCTTCTACATAAAAAAAAACACTAGCTATCTAAGCTAATTCAATATACTACTTTCACATAATTTTTAAGTTTACTGAATTTTAGTGCTCTGGGATTTGTGGCTTCTCTTTTGTCCAGGATGGTTTAGCCCTAGAATAACATACTCTTGCTAATGTACAGATTATTGTATTAAAATCCTACAGCACTCCACAGATAAGTCATTGCAAAACTACTGGGAATCACACAGGCAGGAGGTGAGTATGCCCTAATGTAATAGATTTTCTTTTCAAGCATCTACATCCAAGCCACACTGCACTGAAGATTTGAGATACCCTGAAGAGTTCCTAAGTACGATCACAGAAATAAGATAACTCTAATTAAAAAAAAAAAAAAAAAAAGAATTTTTCTTCAGCTTCATTGCACGAGACATATTTCTTTACCCAGTGGCCAACACTGAAGTCAAGAAATATTGTGATGAAAACTGAGAAATCCCTCTAGGACAGGGAAGTGGTTAGTTGGGGAAATGGTTTTAAGTTGAGGGAGGGGAGATTTAGGTTGGACATCAGGGAGAAATTCTTTACCAAGAGAGTGGTGAGGTGCTGGAACAGGCTGCCCAGAGAGGTTGTGGATGTCCCATCCCTGGAGGTGTTCAAGGCCAGATTGGATGGGGCCCTGAGCAGCCTGGTCTAGCATTAAATGGGGAGGTTGGTGGCCCTGCATGTTGCAGGGGGGCTGGAGATTCATGATCCTTGAGGTCCCTTCCAACCCTGTCCATTCTGTGATTCTGTGATAGCAATCCATCTAATTCAGAAGGGCCAACATGATATAACATCATAGGCCTACCTCTTTCAAACACTGCTTTAATACAACCACAAGGAGGATATTGAAGGGAAAGGGGAACAATAAGATTGGTTTTGAGAAAAGCATCAAGTCACACAGCCTGTTCCTAATTTTGCTAGTACGAATAGCAGCCATGCAGCAACACCTGTGCTCTCTGGCCAAGGACAGGCCAATTACAGGTCTCTATGTGCATACCTAATGAAAAGCTGCTCTTTCCCCGTAAGATCTCCAGTCAGTGGCACTCAGCATGACCAGTGGGACAAGCTTCAATGACAAGTCCATCCAGACCACGTTACTTTTTAAGCACGTTCAGATCTTTTGGCCACACGATCATAGAATATCTTGAGTTGGAAGAGTCCCATAAGGATCACTAAGTCCATCTCCTGGCTCTACACAGAACTATCCACAAACCAGACCATACGTCTACGAAAACTGTCCAAATGCTCCTTGAACTCCATCAGCTCGGTGCCATGACCACTGCCCTGCGCAGCCAGTTCCATGCCCACCGCCCTCTGATATGAACTCTTCTGTAACACAGAACCCAACCCTCCCCTGACACAGCTCCATGCCATTCTCTCAGGCCCCGTTGCGGTCACTGTGAGCAGAGCTCAGCGCTGCCCCTCCGCAGGATATAAAAACCAAGTGTGCAGCCAACAAGACACCTCTTGTAATCCTCTCTTTACAATTTCCATTCAGAAAGCCTCTAGATGAAACTCTGAGTGTAGCTTTGGGTACCATTCTCTACGAAGTCTGAACCAAATCAATGGAATGAATAGGGATTCAGCAAATGTGAAAGATGAAAAGAGATTGCCTAAAGAGAAGACAGATGGGGCCATAGCAGACACATGGGAGAAAGGCAGCCTTCTTCAAGAGGAAGTAAGAATTTGTTCCCTGGGTGCTTACCAGTCATGACTAGAAGCAATAGACTTAAACTGCATTAAAAAAAATAGGATTTAGATATCAGGAAAGTATGAAAAATAATTAAGCAATACATAGGAAAACAGAGGTACTCATGAAATCTTAATCTGAGGCTTTAAGAAGAATATATGCAAACATCTCTTCTTGCTGCAGAATTGTGATTCTCCTCCAGCCCTGATATGCATGATGCAGCTAGTTCCTCATGTTTGCCTGCTCTCAGGCTGATAGGGATCAGCAAAGAGCAGAAGGTAGTATAAATCATGTATAAAGCCACAGTAATACCACATTCCTGACCACCTCAGGACAGCAGGGAGAAGGCAGTGGACTGAATGAATTACTCCAGAGCAGAAGGCCAAGCCAGCAGGTTATGAACTGGTCACTGCTTACCCAAATAGCATAAAACAGTGAAGTGCCAAACTACAGTGGTTATTTAGGAAAAAAAAAATAAAAATAAAAATAAAAAATACAGAAAACCTTCTGTTAAACTTAAATACTGGGGAGAATATATGACTGGAGTTCTTCACTGCAAGGCAGAATATAAAATTTAAGACAGAAGTGAAGAAATCAAAAGACTTTTTAATAACTATACTGTTCTAAGCTGCTTAATTTCTGCGGTCTGATGGCTTGCTGTAACCCGTGGAGAACACTGATGCACAAGGATTCCTCCTCAGTGCATCATAGGGAAGTCCAGGAGCTCAGCAGATCTGATCGTCTCTATGACATCTACTGCAGGCTGATTTCCATTCCATCAAGGTTATTCCTGTCATTTTTAAGGACAAAGAATTTAACAAGAGTCAGGTTGGTTGGTTTGCTTTCTTGTTTGCTTGTACCAAACTTTCAAAACAAGCTCTGTGAAGCATCTCTTATGAGGGTATTTTTAACTTGGGTTAGTTTCCTATCTGTGACCTTGAGTAAGCTCTTTCAGTCCAGCATACAGTAATCAATATAATCAAAACACTTTAAACTCTAGAAGGTTATACAATTTTCCCTGACACTGACACTTGCCACTGTCAGTAAAAGGGAATACATCTCTGTATATATTCATCTTTAACATGGAAAAGCATAGTTGAACAAGAAAAGAAAGTACAAATATTTTGTTACCTAATAAAATAATGTACTCGCGTACCCAAGCTAAAATAAATTGAAATAAATCTTAATCAGGGAGGCTGCTGCTAAATAGACAGGGCAGATGAGGTCACGTTCAAACAACTTTGATAACAAAACCAGGAGTAATTTATTTTTTTATGCAGGTTTCACTCACAGGGAAGGGACATCATTACATGGAAGAAGGAAGATCAATTTTACCTTGAATGTTGGATAAAAAACTTAAATATAGTATTTAATTGTGCTTCTTTTTTTCAAGACTGACATGTTGAATTATTTAAACAGAAGCAAAGATATCCGCAGTAGCAGCAAATAAATGCAGAAAACCCTAACTATGTTATAAATGCTGCTTGTAATTCTGTTACCACTGGAAAGCACTAAAACCATCATATGACATGCCATAACTGTCCACGGTATAGCCTCACAAATACACTGTGTAATGTCACCTGCCTTAGCACATCCCCAAATGCCATGTTCCTAACCAGACCACTGTTACCATTTGACATGAAAACAAGTCCCTTCAGCAAAGGACCTAGAGAAAGGGCTTGCAAATTCCTAAATGAACATTTGCCAATCAATCTGTCAGAGACTGGTTAGAAATCACTCAGAAGAAGCCATATCAAAACCACAGACAAGGTGAGGAAGGAAAACCAGGAAACAGGAAGGAAAACCAGGAAACAGGACATGTAAACTGAGAGTGAATAACAGCAGGTGGAAAACTCAGAGTAGAGGGCCTTGAATAAGTTCCATGTTACTCTATTACATCAGGGGAACACCTTCCATGGAGCCAGTAGAAGGATGAAAACAAAAACACTAGCATCAACTCAGTTATTCTCCCATCATTGATTAATATTTCTGCTCTGTACCTGGGAACAGCACACATCTCTCATGTCAGGTGTATAATCAATGAACATTAAGATGTTATAATTATGAAATAAACAAGAGAGTTAGGCAGAACAGATTATAATGACACAAAGAGAATAGATAGGACACTTAACCATATGCTGGGCTCGCTTAGTAAATACCAGTGGAGTGGATCTCCAGAAGAGATCCTTCCCTACTGGTAGTCAGCTCTTAAATGGGTCTAGGAGAGGTGCAGCCAGGCTCCACCCCTTCCAGCAGCACAGGTGAATTGCCTTCACCTGTGGTCACATGGCTGACTGCTCACCTCAGGTGATCAATGAGAGGTTCGGGCTGTGATTCAGTAGTTCCCACACATCAGGTTATCTACAAGGTCTGAAGAGGAATGATGGAGCTTAGCTACTGCTAGCTACGTCTCCCATATTGGAAAAACATAGAGTTCTTATTAGATTCCCTGCTAAATACCAGGTAGGAGAATATAGTTGAAATATGTCAGTACAGGTTAAATGATTTCAAACAGATAGGCATATTTTTGGAAACAAGGTTATGACAACAAAACAAATTGCAAACCTTCTGAGTTTTCATTTTGAACCCTGAAAATTCAGGAGTCCTTGTTTGAAATTAATACAGACTTCACTATGATCATACCTACTTCTCTTTGGCGTTCCAAACAGAAGGATGTAACTAACTGATTTGATTATTCTTTGTCTAGATATATACGTGTATATACGTGTGTATAGCGAGACTGGAAGTAAGATACACAAGATACAGACAAATAAGTTTTTATATGTATTCATCTATTCAGACATCACACAAAGTATTAATCAGAGAGCAAACACAGTGAGACTCTCTTCTACATATTATTTCAACCAGAAGAAAGAACAGTGGCCTGAATTAGAACAAATACATAGCACTGTACAGGCGCACAGAATTTTCTCATAGATACAGGCTGATTGATCTCTCAACTTTATGTTGAGAGATGGAACTGGCATTTATTTTGGTCAGAAAGCTACCTAAATTTGGTATCATGTCAAAGTAAAAGAACTGTATGATAAGACTAGTATATAACAAAGATAAAAGGAAATACAAAAATATGGCAATTCAAAATCACAATGCACTACACATTATCAAGGAGAAATGAAGGGAACGGTGAAACTTCCCAAGCAAACTTTCAACCAAAATGGAGGAATAACTAGCAAGTTCATCATTTCATAAAGACAGCTGGTTATTGCTTTTGCTTGTTAATCAGAAGTTGCCATCCCGTCTTCCAAAAAAATGGCTTTACTTCTTCCATTTCAGAATGGTCCATAAACACAACTGATTCAGACAGTAGTTCTCTGGCAAAGAGTATCATCAGACTAATTTGCAAATTGTAACCTAGAACATCAGTAAATCAAACCTGATGAAATTTGGAATAGACAAACTTATTCTAATTTTATTTATTTGCTACTATTTCCATGAAATCTTAACGATCACACCTGCAGAACACTTAGAAAGTTTTCCTTTGATCAGTAGTAAGCTGACTGCTGAGGTTAGGATGATGCAGCTTCTACTGCTGGGGGCTGAGACTTTATGACTCATCTCCAGATAGAGAAAAAAAATAATGACATTTTTGTCTGATGTGATGAATGTAAGTTAATTTTGGACAAGCAAGTATTCTAGACTCCTTTCATCCACTGCCGAAAATTACAGGCATTCTATGGATCAAAAGTGTCTTATGAAGATACTGTAGAAAAATTACATTGGGTAAACCCTACAATTTATACCTAACAGGAAAGCATACTTGTGTTCACTGTGGAGAGATGCTGGTTACAATGCATTTAAACATTATCTGGGTCCTGTACCCCAGTTTAATCAAAGACTTTTCCCAGCCTTCAATTATTTTCATTTCCCTCCAGTGCAGCCAGGCTTTCTTCTTTCACTACACATTTCAGCTGAAGAACATTCTTCCTTATGCCAGTGTCTATTCAAAATTGTTTTTAAGCTCCACTTGCAACCCGCAGACTACTGCTGTGTCCTCTTTGTTATTTTTTGTTTCTATCATAAACACAGGATTTTAAAAACATAATTAAAGCAGCAGCAACACTGTAAGAACATGAAGGTATAGACTCCATTAAGTCTTATATGTACAAACATTTTCATTAATGAAAACAGGTTTTGGAACAACTTTGCTCATTTTCATTTACTTGGGGTATCTTAGTGTGTCACTGTATGTGTTCTGAGGTTTCCTTCCAAGGAAAAGACAATGTAATACTCTGAATAATTCTAGATAAGCTCTCGGGACTGACAGTAAGAGACATCTTGTTACGTCTCTGCCTGACTTTTTGCAGTAGAGTGATTTGAACAAATGCCATAAAAATAACCATTTACTCTCACTATTTACTACAAATTTATGGCCAATTTACAGCTCTCAAGTACTCTACTGCAGTATGGACATTGTTCTTAGAAATATGAGGGCAGAGGAGAAAAAGAAACAGTCAACTTGTAAAGGTCATTAAGTGAGCAGGGTAAGGAAATTCATGAAAGACTTACTGCAATGATTAAATACTTATTATGCAGTCAGATAAGGCTTAATTTCAATAACCTTGCTCAAGTTTACCTAATTATGGATCTGACTGCTTCAAAGGGTTTTTTTTCTTTTGTACAAATATAAAATATGCTCATTGCTGAAAGTTGGACTGACAAAAGCATTTTTTATTAAGGTGTTTTTCCATACTACTATTGCTTAACTCATACTCTGCTAACTGTTGTTTACAAGCTTCAATCCCAACTTCAAGAAGACTCTGCGGATAACCAAGTAAAGAACAATTTGCAGTGGTTCAATTTTGGAGACGTGTGATAATTCTGAATGTATGTAGTACAGTACAAAATGGCAATATAATTATAAACTTGCTGGTGATCATTTCAACAGTAATGCTCTGCAAAATGCCACTAACTATATACTTGTTTTGATGAACCTGAGTAATGGATATCCAAAGGGTCAAAACAGTTCCTGACCCTCTGGATGGTTAAAGATTCTCAGCAGCACTGTCTGGATATGTCATTATTATTCTGTCTCTTAGAATCACCTAAAAAAAAAAAAAAAAAAAAGCTATTTTTTTTTTCCACAGAAAGATTCCATTTTTGTAATCATATTTGCTTTTAAACAGAGAACCACAATTTTGAAGCTTTAAAGGCAGAGAAAATAATTTCTGCTTCTGGTGCAACCTATTTGTAATTCAGAACAAGGAGGAAGGCAATTAACTGACATCTTTCTACATAATAATATAAGTTAAGGCTCTAAGGCTTTCCCTACACTGGGGAAATCCAGACAAGTTTCTCACTGTTGCTGACACTGGCTTGGCCAAAACACTGTTAGGAATATTAAAGGTCTAATGCAGACAAACTCACCAGCCTCAAAAAAAATGCTGTCAGCAATTAAGACTTTCCTGGAAAAGGAGTGGCATTCAGAGGTATGAATATCTGAATCATGCTGTACAAGTAACCCGTGCCTGTTATCAGTAATTCTCAAATACGTTCCCCACATAATGTCATCAGCCTTCTTTCATTCTACTTTACTAAAGCTTCTACTTCTTTAAAAGATATTTTAATTTTGAATAGATTGCTACTGAACTGTTTCTTAAAAATAAATTTAAGAAAAGATACTTCATAATAAAACCAGAAAGTTCTAAATTATTTTCTGTGAGTGCCATTTTTAATCACCATTTCCATAGACAAAATGCTAACAGATGCTTTATAATATGGCTTCCTCACAAAATGAATCTGATCCTTTGGCACCTATCATCACACTTGCATCTGCAAGCACAATATTTAAGAGCTACATTCCACCTGAATACTGGTTTTAAACTAAACTATTTTGTATTTAAAAAATAAATCATTAAAACATTGCTGGGAGGACTATGGTTATAAACGAGGATATTGGCAGGAATCCAGCGTTATTGGGAAGGTAGATATTCACACTACTCGTGCTGCCAGTGGTGATTAATTAAAAGCCGTTAGATACCTGAAGCCCTAACAGTTCATTCAATATGATTCCCATTGCTGGAACGACCTGCTTTTGCTGACGAGATATTTATGCAGGTAGAAAAGAAAAAGAAAATCATGATAGCAAAGCACAAAGACACAAAGATATAAATGTTCATGTTTTATTTAAGGTCCCAGCTTTTAGTCTGGTTGGCTGCGTATCAAGAGAGGTGATTTCTGTCTCTACAGTATAGTTAATCAGGAAAGCCACACAAATCAGGTGGTAGAACTGCAGAGATCTGAGGCTAAAACCTTTGTGACTGCAGAGCAATGCGGAGGAAATGGGGGAGCAAATGAATGCAGAAAATGTGGAAAACAGCAGTAGAAGAAACAGAAGAATGATGAAAGTGCCAAGTGGTGAAAGCAAAAACAACCAACGCTTCACAAGTTTACCTCTTGGTGCTACAGATATTGTTTTCAGCAGATGACTGAATTTCCTTGAGAACAAGCAGAATTCAGCAATTATGAATGAAAGACATCTTCCCATGAGCACGAAGGATTTAAAATAATTTGCAATTTTTACCACATTTGCCCGAAGTAATTTGAATCTTAAATTACACAAGAGAACACCCTCAACAAAGTCCAGTTCCTATATTCACAAGGAGAGAGAGATCTTTTCACTGTCATTCACACATCCTGCTGACACTTGCTCTCCAGATGTTGGTTGAGCACTATGCTGCATACTAAGTAACTATCATATTGCCAATTACAATATTTTCTCACTGATGACAATGTACTAGATTTTCAGATATTTTCTATGCAACTGATGGAAATCCAGTATTAGTAAGACAGCTTTTAGGAGCAAGCCTGTGCAATTATTAGAAGACAGTAACACACTAATGTCAAACTAAAATGAGGAAATGCAATGAATACACTCACCCTACAATCTGTATGTTAAGGAGATGCTAATATGTTCAATGAGAATGTAGTGCTGAATTTTCTCTTTAAAATAATCTGTGATGTTCTGTAACACCACTACACAGCTCTACTTTATACAGAACCAATAATAAGAACATAATAATGAGAATAACAAGGAGCAATCTAGACATCAGGACCCTGTCCCAACATACAGAGAAAAATAAATACAAAACAAACAAACAAACAAACAAAAACAACACACCAACAGCAACAAAAATACAGCAGATCAAAATAGGACTGCTTTAAGTACACCAAGTGAGCCACTAAAATGGTTAATTAGACAGAAACAAACCCACATCATATGAATCAGACTTTTTGTGCTTCACTTTGCTAGACATTGCTTTGCCAACTATTTATTCACTTTCTTAATACAATATGATCTTAGCTTCCTTCTGCAAATCTTTAGAAGTGACCTGGAGAGGAACTAAATAACGTATGGTCTTCAAACATCAGTTAAGGGAAGCAAAGGATTACTTCAACTGTACATAACATGTTCATGTATATAAGGAAGCAATTTTAATATAGTATAATGGAGAAGATTTCACTGTTGCACATCAACTCTACTTATTTATATAGATTTATTTCTAGAACAAGAATCAAGAATACTATCACTATTATACTTTACAGCCACATTTTACCTAGACCCAAATTCTCATTTACATAGGCAAAAATGTTTTAATTTCAGTAGGCACAACAAATTTTGGATTAATTTCCTTCAGACAAAGTCATTTATATTCCTATGAAAATGAGTTCAAATGGTAGCCAAGGGTTCCTCAGCAGTCTATGCTTTTCAATCAGATTTTCTGAAGAGAAGTTCTTCCTCAAAGCACTTGCAGTGCGCATGTTAAATAAGATCTTGGATAGACTACTGACTCACACCGAGTGAGAAACTCCTCTAAGTCTGCAAGGAAACAAAATCCTTACCTTAAGTATTTTCAGCTAAATCAGTCATAGCTTAATACCTGTTGTGTGATACTCATTTAATAAAAACCTTTTGAAAATACCACAGCTAGAGAGACCTGCCTGTTGTTCTGACACAACAATTCTATAGAGGAAGGTCTTGCTAAACCCCTGCAGCACATGTGTGCAAAACTCCACACAGCTACAGCATGCTCTTTCTTCACGAGCTTTGTTTTTGCCAGGGAGAATGACAAGAGGGTTCAACCACTCCCAAGTGTTGCTTGCCTTACTGACCATCCTGTGTGTGTGTCTTGGGAACGCTCAGAATAAACAGTACTTGAAAATCTTGGATCTAAGTCCAAGATCCTGCTCTGAAATAACTGTTACATGGCACTTGAGAAAAAAATGCAACAGCCTTTCAGTGAAGGTGTTCTGTGGACTTGGGAAAAATGGATTCAGTTCCTGACCTTGCAATGACTGTTTTATGACCCCGGAAAATTCACTTCACCTACCTGTGCCTTGGTACAAAACCTTCTGCACCCCACAAAACTGCCGTGAGCCTGCATCCATTAATATTTGATATAGTGTTGTGCTAGGGCTCTTCTTCAGTGGGTACACAGTGTGGGAAAGCAGGTCAAAGCTTGGGATAATGTTTAAAAAAAGAGCTATATATCATAGCAACGATTCAGTTTCCATCTTTCACATAATCTTTTATACCTCATGTAATCACTTTGTGCATTCAGTATTTCTGTTACAAGTATTACATTTCTATTTGCACAAAATCTGTCCCTGACATTATAGATGATAAGACTATCACAATTTTATTGATTGAGCAGAGGAGCTTACATATGTTTTCAATCATTATTATACAGGGCATTTTGAGGAGATGACACATTTAACTAAGAAGAGATGGAGAAATACAGAAAAAGAAAACAGAAGAAAAGATGACCCAGTAAAACATTCAGTCCTATGTATTTCTTAATACTTTTAAGTCTTTAAAGCCTTCATGACAGAGCCAAGTTCTCCAGATACTTTACCTTGAACTTATTTTTTTTGCTGAACTTGAATTTTGGTGAAATGCACTCAAGAAACCTTAGCAACATGAATCACACAGAAACATATCACACACACTTTAATATGTGGATGTAGGAAGAAAATGCACCTTCTGCTGCTCCATTTTGACAAAGAAACAAAAAATACTTGAGGTAGTATACAGAAGATTATAGTAAGCAACAGATTAGGAGTATTTGTCCAATAACGTGCTTCTTCTAGTGGTAGAATCAGTCCTCTATGCCCAATTAGCAAGTGTTAATCTTCTTCAATTAATTAACTTTTAGGAAAATAAATATATAAAATAATGGCTTAGAAAAATTAAGGAGACTACTACCCTCAGACTGTACAGAAGATTTTTGGTAATGATGCTGCTGACAATTCATCAGATTTAACAAGGTGTAGCGAAAGAGGAACTGACCTCCCGAGGACAGATGATTCTCTTGGGACGTGGTGCCTCTTGTTGTAACTGATACACTGTCAAAGACAAAAAATGTACAGATAATTAGAAGACTGCAACATACACAAACTTTTATTCAGATGAGTCTTTTAGCCAGAGGCTACAGAGTAAAATGCAAATGCAAAGACAGCACACTGAGTTATTTAGGTATGTGCAAATCATTTATGTGAAAACATGACTACTTTGCTGACCTGTAAACTAGTAAAACTGAATATTGTTTTAACTCTTAGAATCATTACTTCCTTTTAGAATTGTTACTGCCTCTATATCAGAAAAAAAAAAAAAAAAGTCTAGAAGGATTTTTCAGGTGTACCGCAGGATGAAATCTCAGTTCTGCATGTACTGTGTCTGAAGAACTGAATGCTTACTAGCAGCACCTGTGCTTTTTGGATAGGGCAAGGAAAGGTTCAGCCCATCATCATCTCATAGTTTATTTGCTTTTAAGATTTTCTGGTGACTATTTATAAGCAAGCGAACAGAATGATTACGCCACATTCAAATGGCCCAAGATCAATTTTACTAGTCTTCTGAAGGCTGCAGGAGAAAGAGCTGAGGCCAGGGGTAGCTGCTGAACCCTCGCCCCCAGCCTCTTCCCTTCATGTATTTAATGAGATCCTTCCTCTCCTTTCCATTCAAAAGTCATGAGAGGGAGATGACATACAGTGACAGTAATCAATTCCAGTGCAGACAGACTGTCTCTCCAGAACTCCAGTAAAAATCCCAAAGGCTGGGATTGCCTCCCTTGAGAAAGGCCTTCTGTGTACTGCATTTGGAAAGATGATGTTTTGCCTAGGAATTTTTCTAAAGACTGAGTTCCTAAGGAAGTGCTCTTCACGATGCTTGCGAAGCTTGAATTATGTCCTAAAAGGTGGTAAATTATGGAAGGAAAATAAATGGTAGTAAAATTGGTAAATACAGGAGCCCTGTCACAGAAAGGGTGTGGAAATGGTAGGTGTTGCTCTTTAGCACCTTCTCTTCTGCATCTTCTCTTTAAATAGGGCTAGAAACGGCTGTAATTAAACATGAGAAGTGAAAAGTCCTCAGCTTGCACTCAAGTTTCTCTTTCAAGGGATATGAAAGCTTTGGGGAGTGTGTTCTTTGCTAATGTCAAGGTGGATATAAAACATATCACTTCCCAATGTGATCTCTGCATCCCTGGTTCACAGGAGGGACACAACAGGAGAGTTCGTAACTCATTTCTCCTGTCAGTTTTAAAGCCTATGTATGCACTCCAGCTCGGAATATGTACTAAAAATTTAGTCTTGACCCATTTCACTGCCAGACCTACTGCTACTTTTGTAGAAGATTTATCACAACTTCTGGGCTTTCTTACCTTTCCAAATGTGTTACCAAGTAAAACTGAAAGCTTTCCTTTCACTCTTTTCTGATCAGATTATTTGTGTACCCAAAAGAATTGTCGAGTAAAGCATGAAAAATATGCTTCAAAAATCAGAGACCATTTCTTAAACTCTGATTATTCTGCATCTCAATATTACAGTTTTAAGAGACCATTTCTGAATGTTTGAAATCAGTATAATAGCTGATTCAGCAAGGTACTGATGCTTACCACCACAATGCTTAATACTAAACATATTAAAGAATTTTTTTTGTATTTCCCCATACTTTTCTAGTAGGGAAAAGATACTCTATGGATTCAAAATACTGCAAGTACAAGATTGCTTCCTCGCCATTTTAAATGAAAGATCTATTTCCCCAATTCATTCATTTAAATTTTAATTGAAAAATTATACTTCATAAAAATCCCATTTTTCAGTAATCAAAACTGTTAAATATTAACTGGCAGAGCAAATTACGCTGATGAAGCTGTTTCTAAAATAACCTTGATAGCTGCGGTGCTGAAAAAATAGGTCTGAAGAACACATGAGAAGCCTAACTTACGATATGCTGCACTTAGAAGAAATGAGAAGGGTAAAGAGCTCTTTGAAATGTCTGAAAGGATTGCTGAGGCTGATCACACAATCTCGGAATGGTTTGGGTTGAAAGGGATCTCAAAGATCATCTAGTTCCAGTGCCCCTGCTGCATGCAGGGTTGCAAACACTAAATCACGCGTTAGTTTAGATTGCTTAGATATGTCACTGATATCACTGGAGAAGCATCAGCATTTCACAAAACAAAGGGAGGAATGGAACGGCTACTTTGGATGTCATCTCCAAGTAAATGGAAGGTTAGCAGTAGCCAACATGGATTCACCAAGGAGAAATCATGATTGACCAATATGTAGCCTTCTAGGATGTCATAACTGAGTGGGTAGATGAGGGGAGTGCAGTGGATGTTTTCTACATGGACTTCAGCAGGGCTTTTCACTTTGTCTCCCAATAACATCCCTGTAGGTAAGATTAGGAAGTGTGGTGAGGTGGATTGAGAAGTTCCACAAAAACATAAGGAAAAATTTCTCTATTTTGAGGGTTTTGCAACACTGGAATAAGCTGCCCAGTGAGACTGTGAAATGATCCTTCTCTGGAGATATTCAAAACCTGGTTGAACGTTTTCCTGCATAACTTATTTAGGAAACCTGCTTTAACAAAGAGTCTAGATGATCTCCAGAACTCCCTCCCAGTCCCTACAATTCTGTGATTCTGTGAATGTCTAACAACAGACAGTGGTTATACAAAAAATTTGAAAGTGAACACAGAAAAGCAGACTTTGATAGGATGCAGTGGGATCTATCAGTGCAGGGATTCATGATGGGTACTAGAAGGACAAACCATCCTAACAACTGGGTTTTGAATAGTCTGAAGACTATTCAAAGGTCATAATTGTCATTCTCGGGTAATTAAACTCCACAATAATCTGAACTGAGAAAGATATCTAATTTAGAAATACATCAGAGGAAAATAAAGTAAGATTACTACTATACAAATAAATAATAATAAGTAATAACAATCTACATGCTGCCTTAAGTGTGCAGGATGAGAAAAGGACCCCCAGGTAACAAGCACAGCAGGGCTTGTGACTGTTCATAATCACAGAAAACACTGTGAATGGGAAATGGTTTCCTGGGAAAGATAACAAATTCAGATTTGGTTATATTAACTTTAAATGGAAAGACGTTAAACTGACAGACAGCCCCGAAGAACTACTGGAGAGAGATGCAGAACCACTAGGATGAAGAAGAGAAGACATACTGAGAACAGAAAGAAAGGACTGAGACACATCACTGGCATGATGGCGAGAGATGCCAAGCAGTTCAAGAAGAAAGAAACAAGGACAGGCAAGAATACTCAGAAACGATGCAAAGCAAGGCAAGGATGAAAGAAGCAAAACCAGCAAAAGAGCAGGTAAGTGAAGAGCTAGGAAAGATAATATTCCAGACTGGGGTATTACAGAGGAAAGCAAGTGTGATGGTATAGAAAGCTGTGGTCTTCCCCAAAAAGGTTCTCTCCTGTTACTGCTTCAAATGATTGCTATGTGAAAATCTGCAGATGAGGTATGAACACAAGTGAAATAGGATGGCTAAGGTGACTCGATAAAAACGTGCCCTACAGCTAAGTTCCAATGAGCACAGACACCTCATTAAGTGACCTCATTTCAGAAGTGCAGAACATCCCACAGCACTGCCTGATTTCATTATATTTGCTGGGTGCTTACCTCTTGGACTGACACACTGCTGAGACCTCGGCAGAGTCCAGTGGATGGTCAGAAGTTCAGAACGATTTTGACCGTCCCTTATTCACTTCCTCCACTGACTTCCTAGCCTTGCTTTTCTGTCTCATTTCCCCCTCATCACTGAAAATCTTAAAACAGAATCCAATTCAAAGGATATGGTTGAATGAAATAATATAAAAACATACTTATTTAGTACAGTGGTAAGCAGTGATTGACATCTGACCCAGTCTGTCTCAGCTTTTAGAACTGACAGGCAGGTTAGAGACAAACTCGCTTTGATTATAGAAAAGATTATTCTTGAACAAAATGATGCATTGTTATTCTAGCCCAGAGAAAATTAACCTCATAAAAAGTCAACAGCACACAAAGAGAAAAATGCATTATTATGCTTAGAAAACAGCATCAGACTGGAAGTAACTTCCTGGTCCAGCATCAGATGCAAGAGAAATGCATAGTACTATTAGGACAAAATATTGAACCAAAATGCAGCAGTGCAATAGGTTAAAAAAAAAAAAAAAAGAAAAAAAAGAAAAAAAAAGAAAAATAAAAGAAAAAAGTGTCTTTTAAATGCCCCTTGAACAATTTTTATCAGCTTAATGATTCAAATAGCTTGTCAGCATCCATAGTATCATAATCACCTGGGAGTGCATAAAGGTAACAAAACTGTAATTGATTATAGAATATCTAAGTAAACATTTCTTTGAGATATAACTAGTTTGAATACATACAGCTCTTTTATTGCAGAAAGAGGATGAGACTTGTCTCTCAGAATAAATAAGGTAAATCTTCTAATCTAACACTGGCTGATCTAAAATTAATGCCTCCTGTTCTATTATGCCAGCCACAGTGTCAGAGGCTGATGTTGGTGGTATGGCAGAAGAGGTTAAACCTTCCTGATAGTATTCCATTATATGCAGTTGCTACAGATGGCAGCAGAGGGGCAGTCTGAAAAAATGATGTCTGAAATGAAAGTGCATGTAAAGCAAACATGTGACACTGAATTCCTCTGTGAAGAAAAAATGGCCCCCATTGACATTCATTGACACTTTCTGAATGCTAATGGAGATCAAATGGTGGAAGCAAGCACAGTGAAGTGGTGCATTTCAGCAGTGACAACAGCGACATGAAAAACAAGCCACATTCCAGATAGCCATGCACAGCTTTCATAGCATGAAATGAAGAGCATCACAATCAGCCCATTTACACAAATTACAACCAGGGATCTATGCATGTAGCTGAATATCTACTTAATTGCACTGGAAATTATGGTTGCAATGTTGGAATATTGCTGTTTGCACCAGGTAGCTCAAACAAATGCTGACACAAGAATGGAAAGAATAGGTTTGTTAGGATCTGTTGAACTACAACGAGGCTGAAGGTGGCAGTTTCTTGGATCACATCATTACTGCTGAAGAGATGTGGTGCCATGACTATGACCCAGGGTCAGAACTGCAGTCCATGGAGTAGCAACACATGAATTCCCCATTGAAGAAAAAGTACAAGTCACAGCCCTCACACGTAAAATGATGTGCAATAGGAAAGGTGTGATCCTTCTGGGTTTCCTGAGACCCAGACAAACCATAAACTCTTAACACTACATTGTGATGGTGACTCAGCTGAAGGCTCAAACTACCAGACTCAAACCAGAGAAGAAGACAACCTTTCACTTGAAACATGATAACACCAGCACTTACATCAATTTGAAGAGTATGGAGCACACTGCCAGTCTTGGATGGACTGTCCTACCACACCCACCAAATAGTCTGGATTTGGCAACTTCTAATTTCCATCTGTATAGGCTGATGAAAGATGGACTGTGTGGGTAACATTTTCCTAGCAATGTCACCATCATAGTAGGTGTGAAATAGTGTGTCATTTCTGCTGGTGCAGATTTTCAGAAGCAGGGCAGGCAAGCCCTTTTTATTCATCAGTGGTGAAAATGTGTGGCTGATAGTGGTGACTATATCAAAACAGTATTTTAGCTGTGATTTTTCTCTATCAAACAGTGTTATTGTGCTCTTTGTATTTGTTCTAGTTTCCACAGAAATAAATAGGAGGCATTACTTTTGGAGCAACCTAAGTACTTTAGACAGGAATGTCTAATTATAAAATCCACTCTGTGTAAAGCAAAATAGAGGTGCCATGCAGAAGTCAACACTTATTCCTCTTCTGCCAGAGAAGGTGGACTATCATCACCAACATCTCCATACCTTTTTCAGTCTGCAGTGTGCCAGGAACTCAAGCTTTCTATTTTAACTCACCTACGACTATTGCTCAGTGGTGCTCCAGTGGAGAGGAAAAATTCTTATCACTGTTTTTATAAAGCAGTGAACAAATGCACTGCCTTCTGCTAGAGAATGCTTCATAGAATTACTTAGTTTTGTGGCTCTGCACCTTGCCACATTACTTCACAACAGAGTGAGGACCTGTGAAATCTACACTCCTTCAAACAGTTATTCATGAACAAGTGAATATCTTCTGAATTAGAACTGTGCATCTTTTCCAAATCCAGCTGGAACAAGCTTCTGAATTATACCAAGTGTAACACTTGGATTCTGAAAACTGTTCTGCTTTGACCAGCCTTTGCCCATGGATACCGTTTAACTGAATACTCTGCCTGCACAAACTGGAAAATCTGCCCTTGATGAGAAGCTGGAAGAGCTGAAGCACTGATAATTAAGCCAGTGAATGACCACATAGCGCAGCTGTTTAAAAAGAAGTCAAAAGTATATGCAAAGTATTTTAATAGTATATTAGCAAACATGGAAAAAAAGTTACTAGCTAAAATACACATAAAATAATCATTAAATAGGCAGAAAGCATCGACTGCTAAGAGTAAAATGCATGCACTTATTTAAACCTGACGAGACAGTAGGAGATTGCATCACAGAGTAATGCAATCATTGGTCATAATTTCTATAATTAATTGAACAGATGATGATTTTTCTAGAGGAGAAAGAAGTGCATTTCATCCAATACTGCAATGAAAAACATATGTCTGTGGCTAAGTAGTCTCAGCAATAAATCTCTGTAGGCTTAAACTACTATGTGAATTTTGGAGCCGGGTAACTTTTTCCTAAGTCATTCATGCTTGGGGTTGAGATGTTGATGACTTTGTCATTGCCACAATATTGGCATCCTTCTTATACCCAAACAGGAAATTATATCCTCATATTCTGTTATTTAATCCTGTTGTGCTTTTGTTGTTGTTTGTGTATTTTTAAAGGACTATCTGTAAACTCTCAGGCAAAATGTAACCAAACTTTTTCACTGCATGCACTGACCTGCCTGCTGCACAAGTGAGATGACTAAGAGAAGGTACGTAAAGGCACGTGCTTATTCCCTGTTAGTTTTTGATGTTTTTCTCTATAGAAAGCTTCCTTACTATCATTTCACATCCTGCTCTCATCATAGTCAATGGCAGTTTTTCCACTGACTTTAAGCTTCATTTTTATACTAAAAGAACACACTCAAGCATCTACTTTTCTCCAAATACTCCACAAAGTTCCAACATACTGGAACACCAAAACAAAAAGTCTCTGGAAAACCAATCTTTGTAATTTAATCGTATACTCAAATTTTGGGTGAAAGAATCCCAGTCTACTATGAGGTAGAATGTCATTCTCACATAGGTGGTGTCTTGATATATACTGTAATGTGCATGAAAGCAAAGCCAACAAGTTTACTCAAGTCTTTAGAATTACACGTGTACAGGCATGTAACTACTGCAATCCTTCCATTTCTGTAATGGTGCTGTACTGAATATGAAGTTTCCAAAATGAGAGGGTCAACTTTCACTTAGGATAGCTATGTATCTGAAATCAGTGTGCAGAAAAAAAAAACACCCAAAGATACAGTTTCACTTACGTTTCTGTAAGTGTCCAAAATAAGACCAAATTCAAAGGCTATCTTTAACAGGGATTTAAAAGGTAATATTTTGTCTTAGATCTGTACTGATTTATTGAAACATACAAAGCAAAGGAGAACATAAAATATTCACTTCTGCATTGCACTCTATGTAGACGAATTCTCTAATAGCAAACAGGAAGGTTCTCAGAACTGATCATAAGGTCACTAATTTCTAAACCACTTCAAAAAACACCTTGTATTGTTCAGGATCAAAAATTTTATTATCTTAAAGTGAATCGACAACCCATATAAAAAGACAAGTACACTCAAATCTTTCCTTTAATAAATTCATGAAGCATTAACCTCTACCTTTGGAGCCCTCAAAAGAAAACCATGAAACACAGGATTTACACATTAGCAAGGCAAACCAGAGAATCTGTCACTCAAAATCCTGCTATATTTGCTCTATAGAGACCCAGAAAAGTTCAAGTTTCACTGTTGTCCCATTTATTCTCCCATTTAGTAATTTCTACAGACATAATGGACATGTATGCTTTTTTTTTCTCCAACGAAGAAAGGAAAAAGACAGTGACATATTGTCAAGGTACTAAGATTATTCATTTTTCTGGTGTACTTACAATACGATTTCCATATCGGAGGCTGGTATTCTTCAGCATCTAAAACAGAAGTAAAAAGATAAATAAATCAGTCAATTGGCCACTGGGTCAAACTGTCAGCATGCATTTTTCTGTTGAGAGTCCTCAGCTTGTCAGCAAAATTCACATTTCTTTCCCAAGAGAGATGCTAGCTCATTTAGAGAACAGTTTCCTATGTGAGAGAAGAATACAAATTTCAACCACTTGTAGATCCAGTGTGCTTTTTCCAAATCAGTCAAATACAATGAATTAATTTCATACCAATTTGCATATAGTTTCCTGACTCACTAGTATTTCTAAAGTAATTAACTAGACTGGTAGCAACACTCCTTGTTTACTTTATTCAGCACGATAAAGAATCTGGCTTCCACTACTGGCTTTCAATCAGGCTTTTAATTCCACTATTCAGATTTTAGAGTAAGTATCAATAAATGACATACGCTTAACTAAAAAGGTACACAGCTCAGACTGGACACTGATTTGACAGTTCCAACAATGAGATTCAATTATTCTTCTTGAACTGACTATAGGATGCAATTTGCATATTTTCCAGAAACTGCATCAGCAAAAGAAATATACGTAAGAAGTCAGAAAGAGGAAGGACTACAAAAACAGCAGCTGAAGACAGATAGAAATTGTTTTTATCAACTGATGGCACAAAAAGAGTTGCTATCTTTTCTTAGCACAAGAGTTATACAACGCTCCTGGATAAAATTTTGACAGAGAAATCAGAGTTTCTGTTTAAAAGTGCAAGCTTGCAGAGCCTGAGAAGAAAACATCTTGAGAGCTCAGAAGGCTCTCCAGGCTGGAACGGAGACCTGCACCACTTGAGTGCCATGTTGAGTACATGAGACCACAAACCTCACTCCAGAGGGAGCTTTCCAGGCCTTCCTAAGAAAGACTGCTGCTTACATATCCAGAAATCCCAGCAGAGGCCAGGCTTGAAGTGCAAGATTTAACTAAGCTGCTGTACATCAGCTACAAAGGGTGGGGTACCATGAATTAGCTTGGCTCTGAACTGCCACGTTGCCAAACACTTTGAAGAATCGCTTGTAGCAGGAGTATATCATTAACCTCCTAATACTGTGTAAGTTAATTAAGGTGTTTGGTATTTACCAAACCTACTTAAGTTATGCTAATGTAATTCAATTATACTTGCATAGCTCATGCTCCCTGTCTATTTATATACACACAACCACTTTAAATATATCCATGCAAAAGTTTGTTTACTAGGAATGTTAATCATTAACTACCATCTGCCACTTCTAACTCTATTGTTTTTTAAAAAAGGATAAAACCCAACAATTATCACAGTTACTGGAATAATACACTGCAACAATCTGCAGATATATTGATTAGGAAACCCATTCAATTCTGGTTTCAGCTGGATCCACTTCATAAGTTTGGCAAAATTTTCAACACTTCCAGACTGACAGAGTTATATCATACTGTGGCAGTCCAAGAGTAATTAGCTTGCAAATTCATTATACAGAAGGATTATTTTAAATTCTGTGAAGCTATTCATGAGACCAGCGAAATTTCCTCATGCAAGAGCAGGTTAATTTTTTTTCCTCTCTGTAATGGTAATACATCACTCAGGCTTTTTTTCTACACATCTGTTGCTCTCTATGTCTTTTACTATAAACCCATAATACCGTGTATTATATTCCTATTCCACACTTCCATACTACTGCAACAAAATTTCTGAATTTGCTTATTAACAGGTTGGATGTTTTGTTTTGTTTTGTTTTGTTGGATGTTTTTGTTTTGTTTTTCCCACATAGGAGAAACACTGAGATAATACAAATATTAGATTATCTATACTTGTGACTCCACAAAGGAAATAATAGTGGGATCAACAATGCCAGAAAAATAAGTATCAGTTGTTGCTGTCGTCTTGCAAATTAATTAGAAAGAGCGCATAAAATTAAACAATGGAAGCTGTTCTACAAGTGGCCATAAAGTGCTTCATTAGCTTTAGACTGATGGTTTGGAAACACTGTAGCCTAGGTAAAAAACACAGTCATTTTTGAGATAGTCATAAAACAAAACTGTCAATGATTATGTTAGATCTGTCACGGTTATTAATCTGTCAGCCCAGAGCAGACAGAAACGAGTAACTGTAAAGGGCAGTACACTTGGAGGAAAAGCATGGGTCACCAACTCCACATTCTCCCTCATGAGGTACTGCAGCATCCTCTCCAATCCCTCCAGCTGATAGCATCTTAAAACCCAGAGAACAAAACACAACACAAGCAGCATTATTAATGCTGTTTATTATCAAGCTATTGTGCATGACATTTGATGGCATCCATTTGCAGGGAGATAAAAACAATTATCTTAAATACAACCTAGAGAGAGAGGTCATGCTTAAGGATCAGGGAAATGTTTAGTGGAGCCCCGTGTCTTGCTCCCTTAGTGGAAGGAGGCCAGAGGGCACCTGTGCAGGCATGGACTGGCTGTTTTTGTTTTGTTTTGTTTTTAGTATTATCCCTCTTCTACTCTAAGATGGCTCTACTAATTAAATTGTGTATTATTCTCCTCCACTAGGGTTAGTATAGCATGCTCACAGAGATTACCAGTAATAGTTTCAGTGGTCAGTGCAGAAAGTACATGACATCTTAAATCCCTCAGCTTTTGTCTTCAGTTCTGGATATGGATCTCAAGCAAGGACCACATACTTCAATTCTGACCTACATACTTAGCCAAAATCAATCAACAAAAAAAATCAGACTTGGCACAAATGACAAGTGGCCTTGTGAGTTGTCTCATTATATTATATTCCTAACGTGAACTTCGATCATAAGGCTTATCCTAACTGTGATAGGCAAGTAGGTGAAAAAAGGTTTACCTGACATATTCTTAGGTGATAAGACAGGAAGTTTCTCTCGTATCACTGCTCCCTTGAGGGGTTCATACTTTCAACAGTGACATGTCTAAATTCAAGAAGGAAGACAGCTAAGCACAAGGTCGAAAGAAGCTGCCACAGGAGAAGCTGAAAGCACGAAAGGAGTATCAGTTCCGAAAAGCTCAACCAAATGACACAGGGTCAGCTACGATACACCTCAATTTAGAGAGACTCTCTGAATGAACTAGACCATTTCCAGAAGTTTAGGCTACTTTTCTTATTTCAAGCCTTAATACCAACACTGTATCAGAAATGCAAAAAACCATGAAAATCCAAGGAATCCTCACACCGCTCCCACACTGAAAAAACTGAAGTAGTAAAACAGGCATGAGAGACTTCCATTAAAAGTCTTACAGGCAATACCATTAGCTCAATCCTTGGAAACATAACAGTTGAAAAGGTCGGTACTTATTAGGCATAAGAAAATAACTAGAAGTTGGTTATACAGAAAGGCATTAAGAATGGTGAATGCTACCAAGGAAGACAGAAGACTATTTCTGTAAAGGATGCATGATAAATGGTCTACATTTTACTTATAGCCATTCTTGAGCAATTTCTGAGAAACAAAGCTTACACTAATTACAGAGTAAGCAAAGTTATCCATAGACTTCAAGCCCTGTCCTTATCCACACCTGGCTCTGAAACAAAGGTGCCACCTTTCTGGGAGCAGTTGTGAAAGACACTGGAGTGACTGAATTCTTTACTGCTTCCTTGTACTTTGTGCAGACAGCAACGTAACACCGACGTTTGTGTTTTTGTATTACCAACGCTGGGACTGACCTAGAAAAGGCAGCTCTACTAAGCTACCCATTAGGAAAGACTTTAGACTGTCAGTACAGGTAATGCACTGGAAAGAGGAAACTGTTTTACAGGAAGGATCACAGATCATGTCACACAGCTCAAATATTTCTGACTTTTAAATATAGTTTCTAACTACAAGGGTTACAGTAACAAATCCCCAAATGTGCCTTGACCAGTTTAGAGATTTCAAAAAGTACTGATCCCTGTTGTACTAAAGAGTTACACAGACCATAGGGGGACAGCTGCGTAAGGGTTACCATAACTCTCTGCTATTTTATTCATAGTAAGTATTAAAAAAATAAATAAATAAAAAATAAAAAATAAAAAAAAAGGAAGAAAACTTCTTTTTTTTCCCTTTGTCCTCCCTATAATATTATTTAAAAAATTTTTAAAAATCTGCATTTCACCTTGGAAGTGCTGTCTCAGCTTGGATTTTCTGCCATCATTGTCTGAACTTCAGATTTCCTTTCCAGGAACAACTAATTTTAAAACTATGACCTGTGTGTGCAAGAAAAGACCCTTATTTGTGAAGAAGAGCCAATTTGGAAGAGACTGGCCTACTGGCAGTGTGCAGATAAATGATTAACCGGATGAACAAGTCTAGTTACTAATTTCTTCATCTTCTATTGTTATTTTCAGGACCAAGACTAAAACCTACTAGTACTTTAAAGCCTTTTGTATACTTCCCTGGAAGAGATTTTGCACAGTTTTACCATATACCGCACTTCCATTTTGATAGCCTTGTTTCCAAAACATTCAATGAGCATATTATTTTTCTTATTTTATATATAATTATACTTGAGTAAAATGCCATGTAAAAGATCAATGGATTTGTATATTTAAAGGCATATATTTGTATTTTTCATTTCCCTTTATACAACCAGGATTGTATTGTACAACTGACTAGCACTGAGATCACAGAACCACAGAATGGCTGAGGCTGGCAAGGACCTCTGTAGGTCATCTCATCCAAGCCTCTACTCAAACAGGGCCACACAGAACTGCTTGCCCAAGAACAGGCCCAGATGGTGTAGGACTGTCTCCAAGGAAGGTTTGTATTCAACGTGCCATCCACCAAGACCCCCAAGTCCCCTTTCTCAGAGCTTGTTCCAGCTGTGTGGCTCCTAGCACGGAAGGAGTAGTGAGGGAGCTTCTCTGCTAAGGGCAGGGTTTTTTTCAGCATGCAAAACATCTCTGCATTATTTAATTTCCTTCAAGTACTTAAAACTTAGCAATTACAGAAGCCCATTTTCATCTTATCTGGTCCCTTAATGACCAGTAAGCTAGATGGCAAACAGCTATTTTCATTTGTCTTACCCTGTTGCAAATTAATATAGATGCATACACAACTAGCTCATATTGCATCAATTCTGGCTAACTATTTTGAACAGGCACTTCTATGTGTGACTATTGTATGGCAAATAGATTTGGATATTATGGGTACTTCTGTTCCATATACTAACTGCCCTTACAAGCATGTCTTTGACTACCCTTTGAGAAAGAATGCTCTTATTTTCCAAGTTGCAAATAATCATACTATCAAACGAGCATTGCTTTGACTCCTAAAAATTTAGTGTTCCTTTGAAAACCAAAATTAATTCTCTTGCAGTTATTAATTAATGATGCAACTTTTGCAAATACTTCAGTGTGTCAGAAGCCTTGTTTAATGTTTCATTCAGACATACATTTGCTTACAGAATCAGTCAGCAGTTGCCACCTTTACTGCTGAACTTTCTCTTCACCAGCACAAGGAGACTAAAATATGGAAAGATACTTCAATTTTTGTCTTAAATGAGATATTTCACCTTCCAGTGTAAGGACAGAAGCAATCACATTATTTGTAACATGCATGATAATTGGTACATTCATTCACATAGTGAGTACTTCCACCTATGCTATTCTGCTTCTAAAAAAATCAGCAATAGCGTGCAATTCAAAATGTCAAAAAATACTTGTAAAAGGAATGCAGGTCTATCCTGCACAGTGATCAAGTTGAAACAGTAAGCTTGTGATAAGCACAATATAAACTGACAGCTATTTTGTATCTTTTGCTTTTGTACACCATAAAGTTGTGATTAGAAACCACTGGTGTTGCAAATGAAGCTCATTTACTCAATCCTACCAATCAGTCTTTCTAAATTGTGCTCTCTGACTTTTGCTTCAGATTTCAAATCATCATCTTCTGTAGACAAGTATGGGCAATCCATAGAAAATTTGGTTTTACACACATATCTAGGTCACTAAAATGAAGATAAAAGATCCAGTGAATGGGTAAAAGGTTTAGAAGAATTATCAAGTATTAAATACTACTGTGAAATAAATGAACTCCAGCACATTACTGGGGATTTCAATTATTTGAACCCACATCTAAACTTTTAGGAACAAAAGCTTGAAGAGACATATTCTGCACTTGGTAAGCACTGTTCAGACTGCTACAATCATCCAACTGTAGCAGTACTGCATTTAATTAAAACATCTGTCTTTCTATTCTGCAAATTTTCAAGAAAATTGTAATGCAAAGTGTAAGACAAGTCAGAAAGCTAGAAGCCTATCTTTCAAAATCTCGAAATGGAGAGAAGGAATAGGCACAGATCTCAACAGTAGGAGAGGGAAGAATATTTGTATAAATCTATGTTTAGAAGTCCTTCAGGAAAGCAGTTCTTCTTGGGGATACTCGGCGGGGCCTAAGAAATACAAGGAAAGAGGCTCTTCCAGATGGCAAATCAAAGAACCCAACAGGGGATCTGAGTTAGCTGATACAAATATTCTGAATGCCTTAAATATTTTCTGGGAAATCTATGATTTGTAGTGTAGGGTGGTATCCACACTGCCTAATCTCAGGCAGGCTTTTTTTCATGCTGAATCACTTTTAATCTATTTGATTTTGGATGGCAGTTATAAGCCTCCATAATTTAGGTGCTTTGAAGCATTTTGCTCACAGAGCAACAATTAAGAATTTCATCATTTAAGGGATCACAACATTGTGTCTAAAAACTTAAAAAGGAAGTTGCTGGGGGAAAAAAAAAAAAAAAAAAAAAGCAACAAAAAACCCCCACAAAATCTCTCCTTCATGGTTGACTGCCAAAAATCTGTTTTAGTTAATGGCTGCCATTAAATTTAATCTGGTCACTAAGAACTAAGCCCCAGTGCTTGCAACCATTATCCAATTTAATGCCAGTGTAATTAAAATCTAATAGTTATTTTCACATTTTCATGTTTTTAATCTAGAAAGCAGAGGTACCCAGAAATTAAAACGGCACAGTCAGGGCTCTGCCTGACCAAGAGATTGGCATTTCTTTGGTAGGAATAAACACATGGCATAAGTAAAATCACATCACATTTGCAGAGCTCATATCTCACTCAGATATATTTTAGCATCTAAGTAATGACCAGTTAGTTCCTGGCTAAAAATCAAGACCAGATAATCAGTTGGCATATATGAGAATAGCTTCACTGAAGCAGTTTTATCACCGTGCAGAACGTGACAACATATTTCCTGTCATTTACTCATAGCAATTTAAATAAAAAACAACCAGCAACCCTGCAAGTTGGCAGCCTGGACTCAGCAAAAGAAACCCATGCATTATATGAAAAAGCACATGACTGAAATAACTGCAATAATGCCAAAAAATGGCAATAGAAGGGTCACTATGGTTATCATGAAACATTTCAATTAGAACATTTATATTGAAATAGTGTCAGCATGTTCCCTGTTCCAGAAATGCAATCATAAATTGACACGATGCCCATTTATCTGGCTTGTCAAAGGAGCCAGTATATTCCCTGAAAACTTATTAACCTTTAGCAAAATCCAAATTATTGCTTTTGGTAACTGTTATTCTTGACATGCATCTTTTTATTATCTCTCTGTCCCACTGGGACAATCATTCCATTTTCACAGAAAGACCACCTTTAAAATAAGATGTTAACCAAGAACACAGGTAGATTTAAGCTGTGACAAAGGTTTCTCTCCTCAATTTGCTTTCCCTTGCTGTAAATTTTCAACTATACAGGAGAATATTTGAATTGCACATTCAAAAGATCCTGAATTGCTTCAGTTTACAGGTAGTATTTATTAATGTAAGTACAATACATGCTGATTACTTAGATTTTTTGGCCACAGTGTCAGTTCTGCACTGATTCCTGTGTTTCAGCTGTCCTGTGGAAGACAGAAGAGGGATGGTGCATAGTGTTTGTTATGGTAACAGCTTTGGTTCTCTGACTTTGTGTTCAAGAATATGTAGTCCTATATAATATATACAGACCAATTAACATTTTTGATGGACATTATTCCTCAAGTTCTTTAAGCAGATACTGGCCTTTTGGTTAAGAGTATAACAGTTCCTTTTAAATAGGCTTCTTTTCCTTGTGCCTGAGGAGACAATTCACATGCAGCCCAGAAAGCCAACTGTACTCTGGGCTGTATCAAAAGATGGATGATAAGTAGGGTGAGGGAAGTGATGGCCCCCCTCTGCTCTGCCCTTGTGTGGCCCCATCTAGAGTCTTGTCTTCATCTGGGGTCCTCAACATAGCAAGGACATCGGCATGCTGGAGCAGGTACAGAGGAAGGCCATGAGGATGACCAAAGGACTGGAGTACCTCTCCCATGGAAAGGGTCTGAAGGAGTTGGAACTGCTGTTTAGCATGGAGAAAGCAGGCTCTGGGAAGAGCTCACTGCAGCCTTCCAGTACCTAAAAGGGACGTACAGGAAATCTGGAGAGGGACTGTTTATCAGGGTATGTAGTGATAAGACAAGGCATAAGGACTTTAAACTAAAAGAGAGTAGGTTAGATGTATGAGTGGTGAGGGACTGACAGGGGCTGCCCATAGAAGCTGTGGATGGCCCATCTCTGGATGCACTCAAGGCCAGGTTGGATGGGGCCCCGGACAGCCTGACCTAGTGAAAGGTGTCCTTGCTAACAGCCAGGAGGCTAGAACTAGATTATCTTTAATGTTCCTCCCAACCCAAATCTTTCCATGATTCTAAGGGCACAAATGCTTGCTTTTGACTATTCAAGGGGAGCGGTAGTTCTAGCCCAGCAACTGAACATGGCTGCCATTGAACAGCTTTCCAGGGAACATCTCAGCCTTTGCCACTCAGGCCTGCACTCACATCTGTCTGTATGCAGAAACTGAAGTATTTTTAAAGTTGAACACTGCAGATTCAGTAGCAAGAGAAAGCCCAATAGCTCATATCAAACAAGAAAGTCACACAATTTTAAGTTGGTAATGTATAAAGATCCCAAAATACCTAGCTCTCAACACAAGGGCTGCCCAGACACTGGGGACCTCATTGAACTACACATCCTACACACAATTTCAACCCTCAGACATCAGAAATGGGATCTACTCTGCAAAGCAGAGCACATGTTAGGACCTGCAGGAGAATAAAAGGTTAGCAAATAATTAGGTCTTTCCTTTATTTCCTTTACAGGTTGCACGGCATTTGCTGTAATATTTGCTTTTATACTATATTAGAGCATGAAAAACAGGAAAAACACCACCCACCAGCAAAGCATATTAATCATTCCCACAGCTTTCTGATAAAACTCGGAACAATCATGGCTCATAGAACAAGAAGCAATGTATTCTTTCTTGAGTATTTTATCCAAGTGTGCCAGTTACAATCCAGGCCAATTAGATTATTATTTTATGTAAGTTATTTGCTGGATATTCCATTATGATTATTTTTTTAAATAGCTTTGATTTACCAATGTCAGGCATTACCAAGGCACCCACCTTCTCTTCAAATGTTACTTTTCAAGTCTTTCTGTAACACTGCCACCCAGATCTAACAGCACTCTTAGCACCACTGTTCTTAAAGTTATTAAATATCTAATTAATAAAGAAATGCTTATCGTAAAATTAAGTTTCACAATACCTACATCTATGTTGACAAGGTTCTTATAAGAACTCCACTTTTCTCCTGAAATCTCAGCAATAAACGTTACTACCTGTATTTAAAATTGTTAGAAAGCTATTATAAACCATTTCTTCTCAAATGAATATGGTTTATGTATTGTTTTCTTACTCAGGAGGAATTTTAATTGCTTTGTGTAAGTCTGTAATTCTTTCAGGATCCTTATAATACTGCCTGGCATTTTCAAGCTTGATAATGAGTTCTTAGAGTATCCTATAGATACAATGCATTGTACAAAACACTATAAAATTTAAGATATGTTTATGTCTTCTACAACTTCGTTTGATCAAAGTAGTGTGGCTGTACGAAACGCCCTCATGCCTGGGCAGAAGTGACAGTACAGCTTTTCAGCTTCCAGCTTTGCACTTACTTTACAGCAACACTATGGTCAATGGCATGCCATATTAGGCAAATCCTGTGTTTCCACCACATTTTAATTGTCAAATCACAACACATTCAGTACAGTGCTTAGGGGAAGATGGTGGCCTCAACTGTAACCAGTGGTGGCAATGAGCGGGAGGACAGAATTCAGCTACCCGTGATGTACAAAGGAAAATGTGACTGCAGCCTGGCTAACATGTAGATCTTCTGCAAATTTAGAAGACATGTAGAAAACAAGAATACTGTATGTAAGTATCTCAGAATAGACAAAGATTCTTTGTGTGCAGTAAATATGGTGAACGAATGAATTTCCAGTATGAAAATGTATTTTGTTTGTGTCATGTGAGATAGCCAGTTATCTTTGAAATTAAGTAGAAACCACTATTTTTCCTAACAAATACTTTGGAATTCTTTACCCTTGTAGAAATTACAAAGAAAACTTATTTCTCCCTTTTCTATACCCCACTTATCTTGCAGATACACTCAGAGGATATTGAAGCCAGTACTTGAAAGCTCATCCATCAGATCTATGATCCTAAAATCTGGACACTAAGCAAAAAAAAACAACAACTCTTCCTCTGGGTTATTTTTAAAGATTTGCTCAGGTACCACAAATCTGAACAAACCCTCTAACTCACACCACTGAAACAGCTTTGTGTAAAGACAATTAATTATGAATAAGGCTATGGCTTTGGCATGAAAATACATATTTTGCAGCAGATGCAGAAAAAAGCAGTACTCCTAGTGAAAATTAAACTTCGTAAATATGTTTACTATGAGCTTAACAGCAGTTAAACAACATCTGATAATCAGCCTAAAGAAAAGAAGGCTTCAGGAGATCTGATAATGGCCTTTCAGTATCTAAAGGGGAGCTGTAAGAAAGAGGGGGACAGACTTTTTAGCAGGGTCTGGTGTGATAGGACAAGGGGAAACTAAAAGATTTAGACTGGATTTAAGGAAGAGGTTTTTTAGGGTTGTGAGGCACTGGAAAAGGCTGCCCAGAGACATTTTGTCCTGGAGACATTCAAAGTCAAACTGGACAGGGCTCTGAGCAACCTGGTTTAGCTGTATGTGTCCCTGTTCACTGCAGGGGGCTGGTCTAGATGGACTTTGAGGGTCCTTTCCAACTCAAACAATTCTATGACACTGTGATAATATTCAACATGCTATCAGTAAGCACGTACGCTTTGTCTTGTGATTTATACTCTCCAGATGATGAAGTTCAGAAATCACATACCCTCAACTTTTCTTCTGTGGAACAAAATCAGCAGCTAGTCTTTATGACCCAGCTCCAGCTTCTCTTCCTGGAAGAGCAAATGAGCCAGAATTCCTTCAAATGCTCAGGCATAATCACAGCCTTTTAAACCAGAAAAACATCTAACTGTACTGAAGAATCACCAGAAATGCCATGTTCCTGTGCCCCAGCTCCTAGAGCATGCATGCAGTTATGTGTATGCAGTACAACAGGTCAATAGCTATAGGCACACCAAAAAAGCTTTATACCAATTACTTCCCTTGTTCCCTGATAATATATCAGTCTTCATCTAGCAGAACAAGATTCAGTTATTATTTATTCACATATAATGAATGTGTGCATACATGCTGAAAGACTCAAACCTGTCAGCGCAGTTAGACTAGTGGCACTCAGGAGCATGGAGAAGGAAGAACAAAACAAATTCCTCTCAGTCTCTTGGAAAGATTTGGTAAATATCCAAAGTGATGTGATGCATTTTTTCCCCTTAAGCTAAAGGGAATGCTTGGCGATGAGCAGGAACTGCAAGTCTTACCAGCAGACACCATCCTGCAGACCTACTCCAGTTTGGAAGATAGGAAATTTGGGTGAAAGGATGAGCAAGCACTCATCTCAACACCACTACAACTGTGATGGATATTCAATCTTGTAAAGAGAGCAACAGGTGAGAAAGATAATCTTTAAAGATCTTTCTGCTTTTCCTCTATGGTTGTTACATCATAAAGGAGAGCTTGTCAGAACTTGTCAGATCTCCCTAGCAGCCAAACCTCCCAAATACAGGCCTTCTTGAGAATCTAGGGACTTGGGCTGCTAGCTGTCTAAGGTTTATTTGGCAACACCATAGGTTTGTAACTAATGGTCAAGTATGCTGCCCTATAAGCCACCCTTTTGAAGCCAAGCTTTGGCCAAGTTTTTGCTTCATTTCATCAATATTATTTGATGCTGTGAGAGAGAGAGTGAGCAACAATAATAGCTTTGTGCAGCAGGCACTATAAAAATATTCTTCTGCTGTAGAATATATGTTTATTTTAAAGTTTTGCTTCTTCGGTTTGTTACTTTCAAGGATGGTTGAAGATAAACCAGGTTGAGAGAGTTGACAACAGCAGAAAACAGACCTGAATATTAAAAAGAAATACCTCTCAAAAGGCAAGTACAGTGAGACTTAAAACCAATTTGTAAGATAAAAGCTCCAAACCACTTTCTATTGCCATCTGATAGCATCATTCAATATTGCTTGAAATTCATTAATATGCTAGGTAATGTAAGTACCGTGCATGTATACAGAATTAATTCTATTAATTTCTACATTAGGAAAATCTACTGAAAGAGGATGAGAATAATTATAAGGCAGTCTTACCCATGTGTGGAAAAGGCATAGCAAAACCCATCTAAACCTCAGAAGAGTAATTATCCCATGAGACTCACACCTCCTGGGAGTGCCCATTATTGTGTTAGGAGAACATAAAACTGACAGCTATTCAGAAAAAGCTCTGCAACAATTTCTGCTTAGCTCTGCTGCTAATCTTACTTTGTCATCTTTTCAGAACATCTACAAGCTTCCAGCTAACTTACAATATTATATTTTATTTTTACAGGTTAGCAATAAATGCTTCTTTTACTGCATATAATTTGTGTAACAGACTGAATGTTTGAGAAATGCTTATGCATCTTAAATAAAAGGCCATTCAAATTTAAATGGTTTTACAGAGTAATAATATTTAATTTAGTTCTGCCGAGTAGCTGCTGACTGCTTAGTCAGATTAGGTAGAACTCCAAATGAGGCAAAAAGCAAAGCACTTTATTATCATTAAATATTCCCATCATGGGAGCATTTGGAACCCAAAATAAGGTTTGGTGTCAAGTCCAACTGCTACCAAGTGTAGTTTAAAAATAAAACACAGCAGTTGCTTGTGGTTATAGCATGCATCCAGCAGATACAAGGAAAAGGGATGAAAAAGCAAAAGAGTAACAGGAGGGTT
Source organism: Perdix hodgsoniae (assembly GCA_035772895.1). NCBI lineage: Eukaryota > Metazoa > Chordata > Aves > Galliformes > Phasianidae > Perdix > Perdix hodgsoniae. The sequence continues at coordinate 28,211,115 of JAPSGF010000005.1, read as the reverse complement.
ATCAGTGTCATAGCAGTAAGCACCAGTCCAGCCTCCCTTAATAGTTAAGAAAATATTTCCATCTGACTGCAACACAGAGATAGCCAGAAAACTGCAGAAGATGATGTTAAAAACAATATATATATATATATATATATATATATATATATATATATATATAAGAATAACTGGGCACCAAACACGCAAGGGATAACTTCACGTGATTTATTATTACACCAGGAAGCTTTGCATATAAACATTAAGAAAAATGGTGGAGATTTAGATCCCTCCGAGAGCGTGAGAAAAAACAACCTCAATACAGTTATGATACATTTTTATTGAAGTGACACATCACATAAATAATGCAATTATTCCAGATTAAGCTTTTGTAATAACTTATTTTTTCTGAAATGTGAATTATTCACAAGCAATATGCAGCTCACTAAGAGCATACCTTTCTCTGCTTAAGATGCACCAGAGAATAGCACCTGGCTACTGTATTTTCATCCTGTATCCCCTCGCTTGGAAGTCAGATTTCAGTGCATCATTTTATCTGATGCCAGTCAATTTACTTACACTGCTGCTTCACAAAGTCCAGTTTGAAGTCCCCAAACAGTAAACCTTTTCAGCAGAAATGCTTCTTTCATTTACGTATTCTGAAAATCAATTTATTGTCAAGAATGGCTACATTTCTTACCAGTTTCTCCCTCAGTAGGGTCCAAAAATCAGTCCCCACTGGAATGAGCAGATTTGAAAGCAGTCATGTATATCTGTTGAGGAAGACAAGGCACACTATTGGTGCCATTGGACAGCAAAATTCAGGAGAATGCCAAGTCCTGCCACAGAGAATTTATGACGTAACAGTTGGCTAAGAGATGTGAAACATGGGCTTCCAGCAACAAAAGAGCTTCTTGCACGAAAGAGCTAAGGAAAAAGATCAAGGTGAGGTGGTGCTTCATGATCACTAGCTTCAAAGTAAACCTCCTCTAGAAGCACATTACAGACACCTCTAATAAAGCAGGAGATGCCAATGCTAATCTCAAAAGATTCACCTGAAAATACTCCAGTGTTACTGTAACAACATAAGATACCACTGATTAAGTGCTAAAGTGGTTTGATGCCAGATCTGAAGAAAGCTTTAATAGTTCCTTTAATTTCTCCTAAAACAGATTTGACTTGAAGTTGCCAAATACAGGTCCCAGAGGTGTGTGACTGCTGCTGTACAGCAGTATTAGCCAACCAGACACACTACTTCTGCATATCCTAGACCAGTGCACTACATTCCTGCAACACTTGCTGTTAACTGACCACTCTCTGGTTTATCCTTTACAGTCCAGAACTCATGACACTGAAAAGGCAGCTGTTTTTCACATACAGAAATATTTTCCTATGTAATAATTTACATGAACCACTGAGGTAGTCAAGATTAACATATCCCACAGAACAACAGAAGTATACTCCTCAAACTATCCACCAGCTGAACACAGACTATGCTGATAACTAATAAAAATATATAATCTATTAAAAAAAGACTGCTATCTCTCTTTAAAAACTAAGCTAAAAAGCAACAAAAATCCCAAACTAGAGGCAGTATGAAACACTAATTCAAATCTAGTTTAAGTCAAATTCCTCCATAAATGTTTGAAAGATAATCTCATGTCAGAACTGATACCTGTACCTTTACCTATAACAAAAATAAAACACATTAGATCTGACCAAAGACCAGTAGTACATAAACAGGTTATAAAACAGATGAATTCTTGTTGATGTATCTTAACTTAGCTGAAAAAGTTTATTGAGGATCATCTTTTTTTTTCTGAATATGTTCATACCAGCATAATAGATGTACACCTCTCTATGCATTCACTGCGGTTCAGTCCTTATTTTTGCAAGGGTGGCCTTTGTACATCATCTCACACACTCACCACTACTCTTGACTTTCAAACACTACAGAGTTAGCATTTTTCAGAACGGAATATATGGAACAATAGATATTTTGCCTTCTCATTGACTTCAAAATTAAATTGAGTATTCTTACCAATTTTTCATTTTATTTTGTATCCATCAACTTTTAAACTTGTCAAAAATACTTTTTATAGAGCTTCATATGCCCAAATAGACAAAAAAAAAAAAAAAAAAAGCTGACATGAGACTGCAGTATGTTCTTGCAGCCCAAAAGGCCAGTAATATCCAAGCGTGGGGCCCTGAGTATAGGAAAGACATAAGAACTATTGAAGCAACTCCAGAATAGGGCCAGGAAGATGATCAAAGGGCTGGAGCATCTCTCCTATGAAGAAAGGCTGAAGGAACTGTGCTTGTTTAGCATGGTGAAGGCACTGGGAAGACCTCATTCTGGCCTTCCAGTACATGAAGGCATCCTACCATCTGAGCAGGGAACAACTTTTTACATAGTTGGATAATGACAGGACAATGGAGGATGTCTTTAAACTAAAAGAGGGGAGATTTAGGCTAGATGTTACAAATAAATTTTTCACTCAGAGGATGGTGAGCACTGGCACAGACTGACCAGAGAAGCTGTGGATGCTCCATCTCTGGAGGCATTCAAGGTCAAGTCGGGCAGCTTGATCTGGTGGTTGGCAACCCTGTCCAGAGTAGGGAGGTCAGAACTAGATGATCTTCAAAGTCCCTTCCAACCTAAGCCACTCTGTGATTCCAGCCCCTCTCAGGCAGACAGCTTTGCTGGGGAGCTACCTTGCACTGAGTCCTCAGTTTGAACCTGGCCTAAGCAGGTTCAATTGGCACTAAGCAAGGATAGGGCAGTAAGAGAGGAAGACAGAAGCAAGCCTCATCTTTACTGCAAAGTTCAGAAGAATACATATTTTGAATCCAACACCAATAGTATGGCAGAGTTGCAATGTTTCATCAGGGGCACAGAAATCAATTTCAACTGCTGATTGTCACTGGAGAGTGATATGGGCAAGAAAACTGCTGTTGCATTATGAGCCAAAACATATCTCAGGAGCTTTCCTTCCTCAATTCAAAACTGCAATGCCTGCAGCTTGATGTGGAACAAGCAGCAGCAGGCCAGCTCCCAGCCAGATACCCAGCCTTACAGGAGCACAGGCCTTTTTCCTCTTCTTCCATTTCAGCCTGCAGCCCCTCCTATACCGTGGCAGAGAAAAGAAGCTGCAGGGTGCAGAAGTGGAAGAAAATCAAGAAAGAGCTGGAGTGGTTGTGCTCATCTCAAATGTGGTGGCTTCCTACCTGCTCAAAGCACTACAGATGGCAGAGCAGGAGACAAAGGACAGTAGGAAGATGGCCTGCCTCAATTTCTTGCCCCTAACACAGCCTTGTGAGAAAAGCCTCTGGGCCAGCTGCTGCAGCAGCAGCACATACATTTGCTGCAGCATGGCCCTTGTCTACCAGCCGCACCCCAGCCCAGGGCTTTCATGTGGTTTCTGATCTCTCACACTGCCCCTTCTAGACAAGAAAGGAGCAGCTCAGTTCAGACAAACCTGCTGCTTAGTGTTTGTCTCAGCTGCTTATTTATTTATTTATTTACCTGGAGAAACAGGAGTGAGCCTCAGTGGTCATTGTGACCTCTCCACCTTCTCCTGTAAGTGTTTCTGCAGGCTGGGTTATTCCCACGTCACCAGCAGCTTCCCAGGGCCTCACATCCTGACTGCCAAGGTGGGTATTTTCCACCTGTGTCTTTGCCACATCAAAGGGTTATTCTCACTCTGAGTGCTCTTTTCATTAGCCAAACATTTCTCTCCACTCTTACAGCTGAAACTGCCACTTCTACTTAATGGAATAGCAATTACTTGAAATACGCGGCTTTTTTGCTTCAATGCATCACTCTTTCAAAAAGTGATAAGCTAATAAAAATTGTATGCTAATATAATGTATAAAACATCTCTGATTTTTAAACTAAACCAAAATTTATTGGCTTCAACAGTGCAATACTGATCTATCCAATGAATATTAATGAAATAACTTAGGGAGCATCCTGATGCCACTGGGGAACTAAATCAGGGTGGAAGTGCTCATGCAGCTGTGTACTGGAAACAGTCTCTGTTTTCTCTTTCAATAGGATCTCAATTGTACTCAAAGCTAAGTGCAACTCCACAATGAAAAGTAAACTTGACATGATATTTCTTTTGCTATGTGGCAGCTCTCAAACACCATAAAATATTCCTTCAGCCCCCTAGTAAATGAATTAATTGGCAGTCCTGCACACAAAAGTCCCTACTTCTTTTACTTCTTCTAAAGCATGATAACCAATTATGGGATGCTGGCAGAACAAATTATGCTCTCAGTTATATCTCCGCAACCCACCTCACTCCTGCTTATGCTCTTAATCCTTACCCAGCTCCACTAAAAATGCAAATCTTTCCAATTATGACTGTGGGGATAATGGTACAACATCATGGCAGTAAAAATGCCACTTTTCCTCAACAGTGCTTAAACTCCAAGCCTTGCGCTGGCATGGGTAAACATAAATTAGCTGCAATGCTTAAGTGTTTAAATCAATACTGAGCAACCACCACCAAAAAACAAGCCAGCAAACAGCACTGCCAGACACCAGAGAATGCTACACCCATCCATTTCATCTGAAAAAGGAAGTTGATGCAATTGCAAGATGACATGAGAAAGTGATGATTGATTTAGTTCCTCATGAATAACTGAGTACTCCCCAAGTCCATGAAGGAACAGATAAGCAAAGGAAGTAACTGAAGTACTAAGACAAAAGTTCCCAGCAAACAAAACAAAATAAAAATAATTTGAGCATGATGGAGCAGACAAAGTCATCCAGAAAAAAAAATAATAAAAAAAAAAATCACAAATAGCTGCACAGTTGAGGTGTCTCTTCTGATTTCAAGTAGTGTACTCTTTTCTTTTTTTCCCCTTGTTCAAGTTGGAAAGGCCATTTCTGCCTTGCCCTGTTCTAAACTATCTAAATATCCAATTCCAGCTCTATTCATTATTCATTTATAGATTTGGTATTTCACCTTGTAAACAAGCTGTTATTGAAAATCTTTCAAGAAGTGTCTCTGGTGATCTTTGCTATGTCTTCTTTAAAAAAAAAAACAATTCTGGAATACAGTTGTGCATCCGACCTTACACACCGATGTCACATTGGGTAAACTGAATTAAGGTCAAGGTCAACTGCTTTTTTTGTTATATTCTGCTAGGGGAAACTAGCTCAGGAATCAGACATGCAGATTAAGTAAGAAATAAAATTAATGAAATTATGGCTATTTATTACCACATAATGGGAAATGCAGATATGCTATTCCCAACATTTGCTTAAGAAAAGAGTTTTAGAGCCATCAATTGAGCTGGAGGAGGCTCCCTGCCACATTACAACATCAGAACTGCATCCTAATTCATTCTCTCTACAGTGGTTTGGAGCCCACAGCACACATTAGCATCCACACTGAATAACCAAAGGGAAGGTTTATAGATGCATCATTTTTTCTTAACCCTGAAATACAAAGTATAGCCAGCTGCTATTATTTTGCCTCTGAAGTAAAAAATGTACAGACTGTAGACATGCTCACTTCCTGTATTTCAATTTAATGGCACTTGAACTCCATAGAAATCAAGAGCAGTAACACTGCAGTATAACTGGAAAAGTATTATGTTGAACCAGAGCAATTCTTTAGAACAACATGGCCATTTATGCTACTATCCTAATATAATAGATAACTATAACAGAGTATGTTGAGAAATAAATTAGTCATACTGTAAATAGCCATCAGATACACAGAAAGTAATAGTTTCTCATGATCTGCTATATGTGTACAAAAGCAGGTGACTGAAATGATGTAAATAGTAAGATGGTATCATTAGGAGGCACTCCTCTGCCCTGGAGGAAAAGCAACAGGAACACTGCCTGTGCACTTCCAGCTTCTGCATGCTTTAATGAACACCCACGCTGCATATACGTGTCTTTTTAACTAGTAAACTGCTACTTGAAAGGGCAAGAGAGATTATATAAATGCATTGCTCTGTCAACAGGGGTTACAACCACTAAGGTCAAAGTCCAGCTACAGTAAAATTAGTCAGATATGTATAAGGAAACTTGAAGGGCTTCTACAAACAATGTCAGTACAAAAGGAAAGTCAAAAAAATGTGGGCCCACTGATGAATTGGGTAGACAATCCATACACAGGAAATATAAAAAACCTGCTGCTAGACCTCTGAATGTACCACTACAGTTTGGGAAAAAGACTGGCAGTTAACAGCGGGGAAGATTCACCAACAAAACTACCCATATTTATTCAAATAGCTGAGAATGGATGGGGTTCATTCAAGGTGTTGAAACAGTTGGCAGATGCAACTGTGTAGCCATTATCCATGAAAAATGCACATGATCGGCTAAGTCTCCAGCAACCAGAAAATGCTGATGATATGCTGAGTTTAAGAAAAGCAAGAAGGACCAAGAGAATAACAGGCTGGGCAGGGCAGAGAATGTGCTTCTTGGAGGCCACTTCCAGACATGTGGAAGACAAGAAGGTAATCCAAAACTGTCAACACAAGCATAGAATGCTTGATTAATCCGAATGCTTCCTGTGACAAAATGGCCTGCTTTGTGGATGAGGAGAGAAAGACATGCCTTAATTTATTAAGGCTCTTGGAGCTGTGGTGCCCCCTTATATTCATTTGGGAGCTGAGGAAGTAAGGGCTAGAACAAACTTATTGGTCAGTTGAGTATTGGTCAGTCTTCCAGCCCTGCGAGAGGGACTGTCAATTTATTTACAACTGATTCACAACTGGTGATAAGCAGAGTAACCCAACATCAACAGTGAACTGATACTGTTCACTATCTTCAATTTGAGTGATAAGATAGACTCCTTATCAGCATTTTGGACAACAGTAAACTACTGTTTGGCTTAATTTTTCCTTGGGAGATTCAGTTCAGAAAGACCTTGATTAACTGAGTGTTAGGCCAGGTTGAACTTCATGAAGTTCAACGAGTGCAAAGCCTGATGGCTGAGGCAGGCTAACTCCAGCAAGTGGTTGGCTGGTTGAGTACCAGCCCTGTTGGAAAGACCTTGGGGTCATGATGGAGTCCAAATTGAACACAAACTGACAACATGCTTACTTCATGAATAATACAGAGCATATGTTAACCACAGTGAGAGCTTAAAAGAGCTAGGCTTTGTTAGTGCGGCAAGGAGGAAGCAAAGGGTAATCTAATAGCAGCCTATGATTGCTTAAACAGCAGTTGAAGTGATGACAGGGTCAAACTCTCCTAAGTAGTAGCAGGTGATGCAACAAGAGGAGACCATAACAGACTTGGATAGTTCAGACTGGACAAAGATCTTTAAACAAAATTCAATAGCAGGGCAGCAGCAGAGAAAGCTGCCCAGAGAGGCAGTGCAATTCCCGCTCCTGTTCAAGACAAACCCATGGTCTGCTTGATACACTGCTGGCCACAGTTTCCATTCAAGATGTGCTAAAGTCCCTTCCAAGCAAGTTTTATATGATTCTATGGAGAGAGCATTAACAAGCTGGATATCCCAGCTCCACAAAGTATAGCAAGTACCATTAAACAAAGACAGTTTTTTTTTAATGCTGCATAAAGTAATCATGCACATTTTGATTGGAACAAGGTAAGGAAACAACTTACACAAGCATATCTGGAAAAGAAGAGGCTCAGGGGAGACCTCATTGCACTCTACAACTTCCTGAAGGGAGGTTGTGGTGAAGAGGGGTTTGGCCTCTTCTCCTAGGCAACAAACACAACCCAGGGAAATGGCCGCAAGCTGTACCAGAGGAGGTTTAGGTTAGACCTAAGGAAGAACTTTTTCTCTCAGAGAGTGGTCAGGCACTGGAATGGCCTGCACAGGGAGGTGGTGGAATCGCTGTCCCTGCAGTGTTCAAGAGATGCCTGGATGAGGAGCTGCGGGATCTGGTTTAGGGCTTGTGGTAGCAGTGGTAATGAGAAGATGGTTGGACTAGATGATCTTACAGGTCATTTTCAACCTTGTGATTCTGTGATTCTATGATCTATGGGAAAATCTGAGAGAATAAATATTTCCAACAAGAAAGCTATGGTAAGCAATGAGGATGGGCTGGAAAAAAAACAAAAAATGGCAATGACACGTTTCAGCATTGGCAACAGAAGTGCTATAGAAGTGGCTGCACTCTCCTTAGCTTCTGCCAGGATTACACTCTGAGAACTCTTTAGCTTACTTGCTTCACAGCAGTCACTCCACAAACAATTCCATAAAGTTTTATCTTGTCTCCTTTTTTCTCCCCAATTTCCAATCAGATGGGCTGGTCTGGCTCACTGACACACAGGGCATTTCTCAAACAGTAAAACATCATATCTGGAGTTCAAAATGTATCACTTTTCCAACCAACCTGAATGCAGCCTTAAAATCTCAGCCAAAAGCCTCCAATAAAAACAGATTAGAAGCTGATTAACAAGATCTATTCAATTAGCTCATAAGTCAAGATCCAATGCCCATTGTTACATAGTCTGCAAAGCTAATTAAATGGTGTCATGATGGTGGATGAAGAGGTAAGCACAGACTAAAGTCTCCATTAGATTCTGGTGGCTTGGCACTGGTAGAGATACTACAGAGTCAAAAGGCATAAAGAATAAAACAGGACTACCTTAGGATGAAGTGCTTGGCATATTTTTTGCAAAGAAAATAATACCAGGGTTTTCTTCTCCATAATTGCCATGGGTCAGACTGGTATGTAATTTATACTTAAAATCATTATATTAATCTGATCCAATCTCTACCACATTTAAGTCATACTGGTGCACTGAGACATTTGGACTTAAACCCACTATTCACTGCAAAGCCGCTGAAATAAACTGGCTTGGCTTCTCCATCATGGCTATGACTGTCCAAAGTTTGAAGAGAGGAAATATGTTTCTATGGATTTATCTCAATTTGTGAGTCTAATCTCAGGCAATTTATGCTACTTTAATAAGTAGTCTGGATCAATACTGAACCAGTTGTGTATTACAATAAAACAACAAGCTTTTGGAAGGAAAATGAATATGAAGTCAATAATTTCTCATCCAAAGTTCTGAAGAGGTCCTGAATGCACCCATAAACAAAGGAGATAGACAACATATACATGCATATTCACAGACTTCATCCATGTAGCTCAGAGCAAAGCTGCACTTTCAATCATTTGAAATTGAAATACTATTGCCCAAATGAATTAAGAGAATGTTGTTAGAGAAAAGATCTCATGGGATTAATTTCAATTCCTGGATGAACGCGTGCACATCAACCTGATTTCAGCAGAGTGCAAAATTTGCCCCTCAAGAATTTTTATTTATGTGAAGTCTCCACAGTAAAATTAACTTCCAGTCCACAACATAAATTTTTGCTACATACTTTGCTATTGCTACATAGGAAAAGTTCCTTTTCCTGCCAGCAGTATGTGACCTTAAAAATGTTGAGTATCTAATATAAAGAACCCCTCCCAAAGCCTCCTACAATTTTGCCCTTCTGCATCTCTTTTATAAATTCAATGTTGGCTGCTGTGTACCTCTGTTCAAAATGTAGCTGTAACTGCACTTAGTTCAACTAAGAATACTTTCAAACCCTTTAAACAAAGGTAGGAAATGGTAACAGGATTGTAAATAATTAAAATGATTTCTTTTGACACAGAGACAGGAAATCACTGTTTTGGTTTCTAAATCCTGAGTTTAAGATGCTTCCTTTATAAGGAACATTTGAAAGACATTCATTTGGCTTACTCCAAAGGCATCTGCATATGATAAACAAACGTTAAGTGAAAACCGAAGACCTACTTAATTGTTGGTTTCTTTTTACACCAAACCTCAGGAAACTGATATTTAAACACCAGCCTTGATGTGATTTACTCTCTTGTAGGCATGCAATAACAACATACACCCTTAAATTATAGGCTACAATAGTACAACTGAGAAATGCAATTTTAAAGTTTCAGTTCTTAATGTAGGTTTTTGGGTGGGGTGTTTTTTTGTTGTTGTCGTTTTTGGGTTTTTTTTCTTTTTTTTTTTTCTCTTTTTTTTCTTTTGGCCTATTGCAGTGGGATCTTGAAGGTCAAATTTTCCAAAAATAAATGCAGGCTTCTCCATCCAAGGAAGACAAACATTCCTGCGCTACTATATGGAGAAATCTGTTCTGTTACACTCATTTGAACCACACTAACATCACTTTAAAATTCAAAGCCTGTCTTCTTGACACATCACTGCAGACCACCAGCATCAGTTACATTGTCACTGGCAGGAAGACTGCTCTTTAATCAAACGCGTTATACGAGGAAAGTTTTAGCTGTTGAGCAGTTATGGTTAGAGCTTCTTACATCGCTTTATGTTCCAGATAATCTCCAATTGCATAAATCACATTTAATACTTTGTAATCCTCATTCCTTCTTTAATTCCTACCAATATTCTTTAAAGTATTTTGTTTTCTGCATGTATACCTTTTTGGGAAAACCACCTGTTGAGCTGCGATCTGTTGTTAGAAATACTACCATGTGAAGCTCAATGCTGACATAAATACTTTTAGCTTCAGAATTACATGCGTATTCATGACTTGCTAAGTTATTCTTCCTCCATAAAGTACTTCCAAGCTTTCCTAATGATTTCTTTGAGAGAAGCAAGATAGAACTACCTTTAACTACAGATATAAAATGTTATTTCCTTAATTTGATCTGCCCACCTTCTTTTCTGAAGAAATCAGTATTATTTTCTGCTATTTATTATTTATGTCGGGTTTGTATTATTACAACCATTAGTAAGGAACCAGCACCAAAGAAAGTCAATTATCATAGTTGATGGAAGACACTGCAGCTGATGTAAGGTTTGTTTTATCCGACTTTCTTAACAGGGAATCCTTATCTTAAGGGCATACTATTTCTAGGTGCACACAAGCTCTCACCATCTTCTTAATATTTCCCCTAGAAGAAAGACTGAAAAGCCAATATCCCTTTAGTGGACACACATGACAAAGAAAACTAAAAAAACTGTCACTGAACACTGGCTACTAATAATGGTTTTGATACCAGAACATGTTTTTCCTTAAATGAACAGAACTGTGACAACACTGAAGTTTTACTTTTTCCTCTCCCATAATACTCATTTAGTGCAGGTCTTCTCATCTCTGCTTCCAGGCCTGAAAAAGTTCAGGCTGCCCTCACGAAAATGATTCCAGACAGTAACTAGTAACCACCACACCATCCATCAGATCCCATAAGGGCACCATCAAACCGCAGCCTTTCCCCAGACTGCCTACCTTGGACTGTATTTGCAATACAGCCTTCATTCACTTTCCAAATGGAGTACTTCAGAGAAAAAAGAATTACCAGCTTGCAACTCATCCCACTAAGCCAGGGAGAAAAAAAACAAAAGGAAATACATAAGTATTGAAAAGCCATTCACCTCCCAAAGCCCCTTTAATGACAGGGAACAGGGAAGGAAACAAGATCATTCTCACGCCGGATCCAAACTTAGCTTTAAATAGTAGGATGGTAAAAATGAGAACAATGACATGCTGCTTCACTTGGCATACTAAAAGAGCTAGAGAAAATTAAAAAAAAAAATTAAATACTAGAGCATATACCTAACCTTGCATCAAACCCCACATATTACTGACAGTTCGTTCAGACTCACCCAGTATTTCTCCATATGTCCATTCTATTAAGTAGAACAGACTTCTTGTCTTTTTTGTACAGACCAATGTGCAAGCGGTACAGGTCAAGAGGCTGAACAGATTTCATTAAAAAACCAACAAGGTATATAGTCTGGAATGTATAAATTCACAGATTACCCCCCCATCCCAGTAGATCCTTTTCAGATCTGAATACAGCTGAAAGTGAGAGTATTTAGCACCTAACTAGAACCAACTTTGCCTAAAAAGCTGCTTTTAAGTACAGCGTTCAGATTCTTCTGAAGACGGTCCTAATCACCAATTGATTGGTATGCCAAGCTACCTCCTCCTTCCAGCATGCATCAGCTGTGCTGCCTCACTCACCTTTCCTAGCAGCTCCCTTCCAAGGAACAAAAAGACCATACAGAAGCAAAAAGAAACTACAAGAAAGTATTAAGCTATATTTTAAAAATCACTCTGAAGTCTGAATGGCAAAAAGGCTCCCTAACTCCTAGAAATAGTACAGTAACTTTCATCAATTTATACCTGAAAGTCCTATAATCCTTGCTGAAAACTTCCTTCAGAGAAAAATAAGCTCTGAATAAACGCTGACATTTTAAGAAGTTCTTTCAGTCATCCCACCAATCATCAAAGATTAATAGTCTACCACTAGCTATTTGAGAAAACCACACACAAATGCTCTATCTTTCATTATGTGTTTGCTGTGAAGCGCTACTGCAGCTAAAAACACATTGTGCTAGAAGGCTGTCCAGATTCATCTTATTACTCTGTGTCACCTTTCAAACTTTGCAAAAATATTTTGGTCACGAAACCACAACAGAGCATCACTCCCACTACATAACACAGGTGTATTTAATGCATTTTTATATTGCAGGACACAGCAAAGGACAAAAATGTTCATTTTTAAATGTCTAAGCAATGGAATGGATAGTTGTTTGGTTCCATCTTCAGTTGGTGAGAATTAGTCAAAGTTCCCTGCATCCTAAGGACGGGAGACTTTCAAAAGCCATGGTGATTCTACAGGCCAGCAGAGATTGAATATGGTTTCAAGCTGCAAAATTTGCATTTGAATCCCAGCTCTGAACATCTCAATATGTCAGTTAAATGGTGCCTTAAGATTTCACTTATTGGCTGCTTTTCCAAGATTTAAATAGAATCTGTGACTTAAGAATGCAAGAAAGGTCACAGGAGAGATTTAAGAGCTAACTTTGGTAAATTTAAGAGCAACACGTACTGCACCTTGCCTGGATGCCAGCTAAGGGATCATGACGGGAGGAGGTTATGGTTACGGTAAGCATGGGAACCTGCTGAGTAAAGAGAACACTGAAGACCACGGGAATTGTAGCTGCACATGTGGTAGTGAAGCACATAGAGAGGAGATGAAGTAATGCTGAGCAGTGGGGTTATGTTATAAACCCATAGGAAACTCAGTTCTGCTCATGGAAAAACTTGTTCTGGATGAGGGTGATTGCCCAATCAAGGAAGTATTATATTCTTCCTCTTAGGTGTCAAACTTTACCAGCATAACTGTACATGGAGTCAAAGACTTCATTCATTGTCCCTTTATTCCTGCAAATGTGAATCATCTCAGCCTTTGCATATTCATGCCTAAGCCTGCAATTAACCTGCCAGCCATGTTACTCATTGTTAGAAATTGCTGGGTTCCATCCTTATTATTTATTTATTTTTGTTCAGGCAACAAAGATACGGTACATACACATAAATTTAAATGATATTCTACACACTGTTTAGCCTACTCCTGATTACTAAGTGTGAGTGTCTCTTATCATTCTCAGATACCAAGTCAACATCCTATGACAGCTTATTTGAATCAGATAATGAAGAATATTTAAGAATTAATTAAAGCTTGGAAACAAATAAAAGGAAAAGTAACATGCAAATCTTTCAACAAGAAGCTTGCATTACAAAGAATGTCTGTTTACCTTGCAAAACACATGTAAATACTTGTGTTTGAGTATCAAATATTAAAAATGAGGTCGCCTTTTCTCCTAGATCTTTCTTCAGCAGCACAGCACTAAATGTTCTAAATGTATGGGGCCTGCTTTGCAGGGGGGCTGGACTTGATCTCTGGAGGTCCATCCCATGCTCTACAATTCTGTGATTCACATTTCTAAAATACTAAGGACTTTGCACTGTAAATCTGAGGCTAGCTGGCCATGTTTTCAGAAGATTAGATTCTGAATCCTAACTTTTCAGCTTTAGAAACTTCCGGAGAAACTCTCAGAGCACCAAACTGTTCACCTGAAACTAGGGCATATTATTGACCAGTTCTTATTTCACTGCTCTGTCTCATGTTTTCAGCTCCTTTTTGTCCAGAGAAAGTCTCCACACACATTCAGTTCTGTGTATGAGGTTCTTCATTGCACGCTAATGTCCCTAAAAGTTCAATTGCCCAGTTATTCCAGATACACCACAGAACTCCTGCAGGCTCGCCAACTGCCTCATTTTGAATTTTCTCCGAGCTATCTAAGATTGATCAATTGCAGTCTTTCAAATCTATTTTGTATTTGGCTTTGATTCTTTTTCAGCTTTGCATTTCATACATTTTGAATGACTCTGGATGCTCTACCACTGAAGACACTTGAAGACAGGTGATTTGAAAGTTACAGATAAGGTAACGCCATTCTCTTACACCATAAATGAACACCATGTCTACAGCCCTAACAACATACTCACAAATGTGATTACTACATACAGTAGAAAAAACTTGAATAGGTATGTTATATACAGACTAATATTAAGATGTTACAGACTGAAAACAAAGAGCAGCTTCAAACAGCTGCACTGCCAGAGGTAAAAAAAAGGCAAAGGGAGGCTCCTCTTGTACCTAAGCTTTGAAGCTAGCAGCATTACAAGCAGGTCTAGACAAGCATCAAGCCCACGAAGTAAACAAAAACCATGTAGGTAAAACTTGTGACTATCAGCTCTGAAACAATATTTCACTGTTGAAATGCTCCACTGCTTTCAGAACCAAGCTGCCTACTAGAAAATCCTCATGTACAGTGAAAACCAAAACCAAAGGAAACATGACAATTAATCACAACTGACTGTGCTGGGTTGGTTATTTCACAATGCCTTACACTTTTGATACACCACAGTCATACAGCAATGCCTTGCTTCCTTATAATAGGCATCAGAGAACAAATTATGTACTCAAATGTAAGTGATTGTTGCACACAGATGAGAACTAGAAGTCAGCCTACTACAAAAAACATTCCCATCACTGCATAGAAAATGTGGGAAACAAAATCTTCGCTCCTGCAATAAAACTATATGAAGGTGTAAACCAGAATGCATGACCCAGTTTTGTTGACTATTTAATATTGATTATCCAGATTTTATATTTTAAAATGGGAATTAAATGTGTTTTCCACTCTAACTGTCCAGTAACAAGAATTACTTAATAGTGTCTGGGGATTTGTTACGATCTTGGCATCCTGTGCAGGAAAGCCATAATAGTTAGACAGTTAAGGCTTCATATATCCCAAAACAGTAAGCAATAACAACAGTAAATCATCCCTGAACACAGAATGGGGCTAGGCCAAACAGTTCTGAGTTGTTATTGAATTCAGCATGCTCAAACTGAGGCATCCACTCAGAGATGGGGAACCAAGAGACCTCAGTCTGTTCAGCCTGGGGAAATGAAGGCTGAGAGGGGACCTGACAAATGCTTATAAAAATCTAAAGGGAGGTGAGAGGCAAATGGATGAGGCCAGGTTCTTCTCAGTAGCTTGTAGCAATAGGACAAGGTGTAAAGGCACATAACTTGCACATAGAAAGTTCCATACTAGCGTGCTAAAGAACTTCCTTATGGTAAAGTTGACAGAGCACTGGAACAGGTTGCCCAGAGAGGTTGCAGAATCTCTTTCTATGGAGATATTCAAGACCTGCCTGGAAGCCTACCTGTGCAACCTATTGTAGGGAACCTGCTGTAGCAGGGAGGCTGGACTCAATCTCTTGAGGTTCCTTCCAACCCTTGTGATTCTGTAACAATTGATTTCTTCCAGTTCAATTTTTAAGCATGGGTGTACACAGCGAAGTAACCTACTGCAACATACACAGTATGAGAGGCATTCAGAAAGTTTTAATTTTGCACTAACAGCCCTTCCCCACTGAAAATGTTGTTAATATTGAAGTTGATTTTACCAGCTTCATTCTGTAAGATGTTTGTCTGAACTTACAGAATAAATACATGTAACAAAAACCAAAAACAACAACAAAATCACTTTCCAAAGCATGCAAATACGTATGTTACTGTATAAAACATTCAGGTCTCATGAATTAAAACAAAGACATCCAGTTTTAATAGGTCAAAAGACAATCTTCAGAAAGAATCTTTCTATTTTGAAATAGAAAACTGCTCTATGCCATTTCTCATTTCCCAGTGCTACCCACTGCATTATCTATCACTCAGTTTGGAAAGGTGGAGACAATTTCTGCATCTTTCCCTATTCAAGCAGTGTTCATGCACTGCTACTACTTCATACCATCTTCAGGCTCATCTCCTTTTCAACACAAGATAAAGATAATTCTCTGTATCCCATCAGCTCCCATCTCTATAACTCATCTATTCAACAACTGTAAGTCTACCTAGACCACAAGAATATGGCTGCTACAGCATAAAAAATTCTGCAGTGCCTCAGGATATCCAATGTTTGAACAATCTCAGTCTGAACAATTATGATAACTTATCTTGGTCCTTTATCCCTAACAGCATTTAGACTGTTGCTATTAGTGTTGTCACAGCTAAACATTCTCCAAAATCACTGCAGTTTTGCTAGACATCAAGTTAACCAGCAGCATGAAGCCAAACTAACATTTTTCTCCCCACCAAAAGCAAACTTGGGAAAAAACAAAAAGGAAAAATGGCCTCAAATGTAATAGCAACCTTATTCACCAGACAGCTTGCCTGAGGCATCAGTCACTCTCAAAATGCAGGGAACATAGGAGCCATTTCTAAACAGCACCTTAACATGCAAAAATTATTTTTTTCCACACAGTTTGTGGATGTATGAGCTGAAATCTCAACATATTTAGCTGCATTATTGAAAGATTCACAGCTTTTGGCACATTTCCTCAGCAAAAGGGTTATGACTCTGCTAAGCCACACTGTACAGCACACACCCTGATGACTTTGCTGAGCAGAGAGCAAATGAAAGCAAGAAACTTCCTAAAAGGGGAATCTTTAAATATGTGAAATACCACACCTTCAAAGTTCTGTTTTCAGTGTGAAACACACAATTGTTACCTGTTTAAAAATCAAGACAAAGTTTATAAGAGTACTCCAAGTGTACCGTGCTCATCACAATCATTTCCTCTCAGTTTTAATCATCTACTCCTGAGTGTACTGTGCTATGAAAGAATCGGAAGTAGGAAATGCCAGTAACAGTTTCAATATGTAGTATTCAAAGCATATTTTTATTAATGTATGTCAAACACAATGAATTTATTTTTGATGAAAGAATTTTCTAAGTTTTTCTAAGTACATTTTCTCCAGTAACGACTTGGAGACATATAAATAGAACATAGATCCTAATCTGTGTTTCAAATTAGTTTTGAAAGCTTTTTCCCCCCTAAATCAAGAAAAAAAGAAAAAAAAAACTAAGATGCAGAAGAGCACACATACTGGGAAGCATCAAGGTATTCTGCAGCTTTTTCATGTAAGATAGGGTATAACTTTCTTTTTTTGTTGTTAGTTCCATCCATCAGATAAGAAACTTCATAGTGCACACCAAAACACCAGTATTTTGTCAACAGTCTTGCAAAATGATGACTAATATACTGAAAATATACTTCGCTAGCCATTCCCTTCACTGCAATCAGGTGCTGCCTTCAAAATTTGTCACTAGATTGTACCACTGATGTCTGAGTAAACACAGACTATAGAAGTCCTGTGGTACGTCAGCAACCCAGCACATACTTTCTCAAATCTGCTACCACTCTAATAGTGCTACTTATATAACCATCCTTAGATTTTATAGTTATACAGCATAACACTGCAACATGTAAGCAATAACATTAGTGGGACTGCATATTACCAACTCCATTTTCCCAGAAAAAACTTTTCTCATGTTCTGGATAATGTGGGATTTACTCTATCCCACATGACAGAACATTTGCCCTCATTAAATGTCATTATTTAAGAAATTGGAGCCATCCTGTTACTAAGTCTTGCAGCATGCTCCCTGTAAATTCAGAATTCAGCACTAAGAAGCACATAAGACTTTAAGCTACCACACCTGTCGATTTCAAAGGATTGTGAAAATGTAGAACCTCCCTCCAAGCAAACAGAGAAAAAACAATATAGGCTTCAGATCCTTTGAAAGTACATACCAGCTTCCTGCTACAAAAATGATAGGTTTCTTCTTTAACTTTATTTACTCCTTTCTGCTACTGTTAAGTGTTGAAAGTAGCCCTTGTTGCCCTTCTAATTTTCCATACTCTAATGGCTTTTTCTCCTTCAACAAATATTTTTATCCATTCACAGCTACATTTTTTCATGTTCTTAACTTTCTCCATGTGCTCATTTTTCATTTTTCCATAAAATTTTGCAAATTTGCAAAAGTCCCTCTTTTACATTAACATGAGGCAGGGTAGTGCAAATGCTAACAAGCAAAAGCTATGTCCATGAACCAAAATAGATTATTATATTGTTTAACAAATGAAATTACAATCAGAAGTATGAAAATGATATGGGGCTTGAAGACAGACTTCAAAAAGCACAGTAAATTCCACTTGGAAAGTGGGCCACAGGCATAAAACTTTTCTGCTTCTTCAGTACTTCTTCCGCTCATTTAATCACATTCCAAACTCCAAATTTTGGCTTGCACATTTGCATATGTTTTGTACTTCAAAGGATGACTTGCTTATTAGCATAGCCTTGTTCCTATTACTTATATAAATAACTGAGAATAGGGATCACATTGATCCAGCTGCATTTGATTTCCATTTTCTTTATTGGGAATTCATCAGATTTAGGCTCCCCTGGACATTTTTAGCCTGTTTGGTATAATCAATTTTTGATTAATTGCTTCTACAGGGAAGAAATGTTCTGCATTAGCAGAGGAAGAAATTACTTTCGTTAGGGAAGTTAAAAATGCTTGTGGGATCATTGGTATAGAAAAGTTGTATTTTTATTTGTTTTGACATCAAAGCATTAAACACAAAGATTAAGGAGAAGGTGATATCTGCTCTGATTTTCAGTTACTTTAGAAATAAGACTTCAGAGAGAATGTTATCAAAAAGTTTACTTCACCTAGCAAGACTTTTCTGAAATGTAGTAGAACTGCAGAAAAAGTAAAAACCTTTGCAATGAAGGTCTGGAGAATGCCTACACTCAGTTCCATCACAGAGCAATATTTGGGGCAGCAAGGCCAAATTTCTGCTGACTATCATGGCTGCACAAGACATAGCTACCTAAGCAGCTGCTGAACCGGGCCTAGTAAGATGGCCTTTAACAAAACACGGTGATGACTTCAGCAGGGATTTTCTTCCACATCTACTCAGCCTGTGGCCTCTCTGCTAGCAAGGAATCTTCCTTCTGATAAATTAAAGATGTGCTGTTTTCAAAAATAGTCTGTTCTAAATCTTTTCTGATAACACCACTACTTCCTGCCATCGACTATAATAGCTCTTTAAAAGGGAGATACATCTTTCACAGGATGATCAGAACAGCTCAGGCTGACTAGTGGGGTAGGAAACTAGCTAGAACATTCTCTCACAGGTGATAGGATTAAATTCAGATTCTAGGTATTACAGGCTTTTTTTTTTTTTTCCCCCTCCTCCTTTGAAATGCACTTACATATATTTCAGAAATTTTTTAGTAACTCTCTTCTTCCACTTAACCTAGGGTCCAGTTAAGGACCTTTGTCAGCATCCGTAAAAGCTTTTTGGGATTTACCCTCTCCCAACAACCATGTCTGCCTTAAGCTGAACCAAAATTGGAAACCCTCTGGCCTTGTAGCTACAAGAGACAGGAGTGAACACCAGCCCTTCTGAATTCTAAATAGTGTGAAAAAATGCATTTCCTGCATAGTGCAGAACTGCCCCACAGCTCAAGGAGAACCATAGCAGTGATACACTCACTTGTGAAGACAGCAGCCTTCCTCCTCCCAGCTACTTGTCTCACTATGGCTGTGAAAACACTTGGAGAAATGGACATCATTTCCATTTAAATGCCATAGTGAGAAGCGGCATTTCAATACAGCCAGCCATTAGAACTGTCATCCAGTAAAGGCTTATTAAGAGCCATTACTCAATGACAATTTATTGAGGCTGCTCTTCTTTCAAAGGAGAGTTCTAAGGATACTGGACAAACATGAACACCCTTCACAAGTGCCATGGGCTGTGCTATCTGTTAGGGCCCAGTACTTCCTCAGCATCCTCAGCAGAATTGACTTCTTTCAGTTTATTCTGACCTGCTTTAGCCCTGAAGAGGCCATTTGGATGAGGCTGATCCAGCCAACATATCAAGGCACGTTCTCCTCAGTAATGCAAAACAAGAGTTCACACAGAAAGTAAAACACCTGGCAAAGTCAGGACAAAGCTGGGAGCTTCTTGAAGTGTGCTTTTGACTTTCCTCTTGCCAGACAACAATGTACAATTATTCATTAATTTTAATACCACAGTACCTAGTTTGTATAAATCGTATTTCCCATGTCAAAGTGAGAACAAAGAAGAAATTCCAGTTTCTTCATAGCTTCTACTGAGCGTGCAATCACCACCAGCATTACTATGGAAATGAATAACACATCCTTTTGGAAATTCATTGACAAGCATCTCTTTGAACTGATCTCTAAATTCAAGATGACTAATGGCAATATGCCCAACATCTTAGTGTGCTAAACCAGTAAACAAGCTTGTCATTCTTGCATTTTCTTCCGCGCAATCCTCCCCTGTGCCCTGGCTTAAAAATGATTTATTACTAATCAACTTAGAAGACTTAGCAAGGAGGAAAAAGGAATAAACTTTAAGCATGCAGAAATTAGCATAGATTTTGCATGAATAGCACTACTTTTCCTCTCACCCTACAATAGGTTTTAACAGGGAAAAAAAAGCTTTGATATATTCTTGTTATTAAAACAAAACACAGCAAACAACTCTTGTGTTTTGAAGTGTAATGCAATGTTTTGGATTTGTTTTCTTTTTGTTTTTAATTTATTCCTCAGCGTTTCTAAGCCCTAGTTTGACTTGCTAGGCTTTTCTTCTTTACTTCAATTTTTATGTACATCAAACATTGCCTTCAGCATATATTCATTCTTGGTGCTCTGAGAGGTGAAATGGTCTCTACACACAAGGGAAAAATGACACTTTAAAGACAACAAATGAATAAAGACCAAAACACAACTACTACTGGAAGTAGTGGAAACTGCTTTTATGGACAAGAAATGTGCTATCTTAATTTGACATTACTTATTCCAGAAATGGCAAAAATATACTGGGGTAGGGATTGTTTGTTCTGTAGCTGCTTTGCTGCTAACAGCTGTGTGTGAAAGAGACCATAAACTCAAATTTCTCTTGAAATATCTGAACTATTACCAGAATATTTCCTACATGCTAATTTAGTCATCACTACCTGTTAGTTAACTTCTAATTTATTAAATACTTGTTTACAAAAAAGATCCACTCCACTGAAAAGTCCCATTAAAAATTTAATCTGTCAAAATGAGTAATGTAAAAATACTGATGAAGTGTAACGTGATGGAAAGCACAATAAGATAGCAGAGCAGCAAGATCCCAGGCCACAGCAAGTAAGGATCCATTCAGTGGGCACAGAAATTAAGGAAAGAAACTGCTTGTTTCAGAACGCCTGTAAAGACCTCAGGTAGGCAGGGACCACCAAATAATGTACCCTCACTGCCACTGTCAACCCTTAAATGAAGTCTGGGAAGGGGTGGCCTGATTCCAGCTTTTCAGTCACTCAGGTGCATTGCACTGCTTGCACCTGAGCTCCCCTGGGTTGGTCCTGCCTTCCTACAAGGTGTTCAATCACTGCTTCAAGCCCTGACTTAGCATTTCTACTACAAATAGCTATCACATACTCATAACAAATATCAAGGGAAAGACTGTTCAGGTGCATTTTGAAGAGAACTGCTGTACAGATGTTACTATTACAGTGATTACTTCTATGTGCTTTTGCAATTTTGTCTGCAAAACAGATGTATTGGTACAGACCTCACAGCTTTTACAATTCAGTTAAAACATTGTATTTGAAAAACACTTTAGCAGTCCTCACTGAAATGTAAGTGACAAATAGGATTATCTACAGTGTTGCTGTTGAAATGGCACTGGGCAAATAGGAGAAATATTTTGGGCCAGACCACCAGTGCTCATTCTCTCCTTGACATGGGTGCCTTTGGGTAAATATACATGCAGACATTTATCCACTCTTCAAACACTTCCTCTTTAGATCAGTTTTTCACTGTGCACTAGCAAATGTTCCCAGTCACATCCTGTCCCTTTGTGAACATAACTATTCTTTACCATTTCAAGTCTCTTCCAACCTAAAAAAAGATGAAAGGAGCAACTTCACTTTCAGTAATCAACCTTTTATCTAGGATCTTACTGCTTAAGACCAAATGTAAAATTAAGATGAGAAGATGAAATAGGTTCAATAATAAGATAGGTTCAATCTAGTATTACACTTCAACTTTATGCACACATGGACTTATTTATGCTAGGTAATATTACTTTTTGAAAAGCAGCCAGAAGCAAGTTTAGGTTGCACAGGACATCAGGTCTGAGCATGGGTCCACGAGCCCACATGGGATACTGGCTCTCAGAAACAGGGCTACCACGACCATTGTAATGTAAGAACAGCATTCTAACTTGCAGCTGGAAGCCATGATTCAAATCTGGAAGGAAGGAAAGAGTCCAAAGCAGGTAAGTTTGGGAACTACTGACATAAAAGATATAATAGCTTCAACATGAGTAAAAGAAGGCCACAGAAATGGCAAATGTCTCAGCATTTATAAAATACACTTCTTGGCAGTGACACACAAGACATGAAAGAAACTTGGTCACGTTACAGAATACATTGCATCATGCTAAAATAACCTCAGTGAAGTTAGAAAATTTCTTGGGGGAGGAATGATCAGATTATGGGAAAGGAATTTAAACACCAGCTTTCTCTTCTATGCCACTTTGTTTCTAAGAAGAACAAATGCTGATTATATCTGTATACCTCAAAGAAAAATTCATAGATAAATTCAACGAGGTATGTACTTCACACCCCAAGAAAAAATTGCTACAGTGGTGGCACTGAAATGACAACTTATTCTCCTCCTTTTTAATTTTTGAATGTTAGGGTATACAAAAAATTGATCTTACCCTGCTCATAGGAAACACAGTTGTGTTCAACAGTGGTCAATTACTATAGGTAAGGGACTAAATTGTTTCCAAAGCAAACTCCTTCCCACCCTACACTCTTCTGCATGACCCCAGCTCCTGGATAACCTCAGACTATGGGACAGGCATAGGCACTGAGTCAAGCTGTTTGAAAACAAAGTCACTTTTCAAACAATCACCTACCAATCCCCTTGGCTAGGGCCTTTCAGCCCCAACAGCACAGGAAGCTCTTGTGGAGAGTTGGTTTCCTAAGGGAAACTGCTCCGAAGGCATTTAGTCTGGCTACTTTTTAAGTAATATTAGAATATCATGGATGTATCTCACTGTGAAACATAAAGTTTGGATACTACTTTTTGATGTTTCTGTTCAGTGCTCTATCTCTGATCTGTTACGGGCATTGGGACTGGGACTGTTACTCTTCCCCTGTGCAATCTCTTCTAAGGATTCATTCAGCAACATTTCTGAAACAGAGACCCCAGCAGAAGAGAATGTGGCTGAGATTCAGCTACGGAGGGCTTCTGGAATAGAAAGTAAATCATTTTAGAAACATACAAACACTTGATCGTACAAAACACATACACTGTGTAGTGTTGCCAAAAAGTGGATTTAATCCTCAAGCTCTTATGATGCCAGAGCTGAAAGACGCTGAATGCTATAGTGCGAATTAGCAAAAATGCTTATGCACAAACTTTGTATTAAAAACAAGCATCACCCACTGAAGTTTAGGGAAAGCATGCTGCTGCAAACAAGAAAAACTTGTATTGAATACAATAGATGTTCTGTCTGTATAAGGTGGAAAGGCTACCGTGCACAAAAATCCAGTAGTGATGGTAATCCCAGACTGAATGACTAATCTCTCCTTCACATAAAATGAGAGATCATTCCCTGTCCAAAAAATCTGAATCCACCTTTTAAGGTGTTGTTAACTTGGTAGCTATAATAAAATGAATATTCTATCCATAACATTTCAGGAGACAAGATGTAGAACATTTAATTCTATTAGAGTTTTATCAAAAGAAGCTCCTTTCATTCAGTTAAGGATCAGAAAAGAAGCACTTCTAATCCAGTGACTCTTCCATCTAATTTTAGTAATGGAGCCCTAATTTAATTTTAGACATGTAGATAAAAGGATACTCAAAAATGAGACATATCAGCAAAGGCGTTGTTACAAGCACTATAAACAACTGTATTTTCTCTCATCTGTCTTAAAGCCCTCTGTGAAAATGTCTTCACTGACTATGGTTTCTTGAAGAGTAGGTAAACCTTCTGAAATATGATAAAGCTCACACACAGAGACAAACTAATGACACACAGTCATGCTCTTAATTTCAAAGAATGTCAGGAGCAATTACCTCATTTATAATAAACCTTTCAAACTGATTATTTGCAAAATAAAAGAAGAGGAAAACTGCAGTGGTGCCCATGAGATGAAATCTAGTGCCCATTTTTCTTTTCTACGTGTCCTACATGCAAGAGAACACCTGCACCTGCTGCCGTCCTAACTGAACAGCATGTTTTATGCAAATTGGCTTCCCACATGCACACAAAAGAGAAAAAGCCTGCCAGCAGCTTGAAGACACCATCCGTCATGGAACAGCAGAAGCAGATCTGGCTGTGACAGTGGTCCCACGTCTTGTAATGTGTTGGTACCAGTCCTACACACAGTGCTGGGTAAGGTGCCAGTGCCCAAGAGCCTTACTCTGCTGAAGCTACCAGACACAGAACTTGCCCAAGATGCACAATTGCTTTTCTAGTCCGATGGACAAGGCAAGCAGAGGGATTATGGTTTGGAAGGTGTTCCCAACCCTCCAAATGCTCCTGGGCTTGAAGCCATGTGTGGGAACGTGTGATTGTCATGCTCTGAAGTATTTGGAGGAAGTGGTGTATTTGTATATTTTCCATAAGCATCTGGCAGCATTCACTATACATTACTGGACACATTCCCTTCTGTTCAGCAGCATCCTACAGAATCTGTAAATGCCCCAAGAAGTGGGGCTTAGAAGAGTTCACTTTGACTCTTGGCTATCTACTGTGCAGACCACAGACTGTCCCCATGCCTCAGTTTCCAATCCATTTGGAATATCATCAGTTTTTCTTGTGTGATCACCACTCTTGAAACACTGAGTCTGTTCACAGAATCACAGAATCGTAGGGGTTGAAAGGAACATCCAGAGATCATTGAGTCCAGCCCCTGTGCTTCTAAACCACTCCTATTCACAAACCATATAAATGAGCTGTGAAGGTACTAATTACTGTTTTCTTGAGGTAATATTTCCTGTTAGTAAATTCAGTTTGCACAAGCACAACTGAGTCTAACACAACTGGCAGCAGCCCTAACAGACATCACTAGCTTACCTCTGAATTTTCAGGCTGCCAATAGCTACTTCCTACATTTATTTCAGATTATGTAATGTTTCACTGACAAATGATGCCTATAATCTAGAGGCTAAAATTTCGTAACAGATTACTTACTTTCTACACCTTATGATACACCCTGTATCATAAAGATACCTAAGCACTCTCAGCACCAAACCTACTGCTAGCCATGGTAAAACCAGTACCCTGTCAAGAGGAATTCTGTTCTGACATTATAATCAAGAAAGCCGTTGTTTGTTTGTTTTGTTGTTGCTGTTTTGTTTCGTTTTTTAAATCAGAGTTGATAACAGAGAATCAAATCTGCCTTCTTGTACCTCTGTTCCTGGAGGTGTTCAAGAAATGTGTAGATGTGGTACTAAAGGACACAGTAGGTAATATTGGCAGGACTAGGTGATCTTGGAGGTCTATTCCAACATTGATGATTCTGTGATTCTATGAAAGATTAAGCCAAGAGTGGGAAAACAGAAACTTGACTCCCAAATAAAACAACATCCCAATAAACACATTCTGAAAGACAGAACACTGTTCTCAAGTAGTCATACTCACAGACTTCAGATACACATATTCATACTTCGATATAGATAGCAGTTAGTCTGCAGCACTCATATAGAGTAACAAATTTATTCTTAGAAGTCATACTAAAATATCCAATCCAAACTGTAACACGCACTGCAAAGCAGATCCAAGCATGAATCAAAACTGTGGGTTAGAAAATCTTCACATTCTCTGCAAAATCAATAAGAGGGAAAAAAAACAATGGGTAATACAATTAATTGTTCCTATGATAATTTTGAGGTGTAAAATCATCTAGTTTTTTTACTTTTCAAACTTGCAGAAAGGAAAAATAGACTTTCAGTTTCCTCTTTAATGCTGCTATTGAACGATTGTACAGTTCTGCTACCCTCAATTTACTCAATCTTACTCCCTGCAGTCAATGGTGCCTAATAACGAAGGACTAATGAGCTTAATTCCCTCTCGCTTTTATGCTTTTAAACAAACAAAAGCCCATGCTTTCTTCCTTCTTTTCAACAGCAGGACCACGTCAGCAAAAGAAGAGAGCACTGGCAGCACAGGACCAGAGTAAGGGCAGATGAGAGAGTGGCAGATGGAAACCTAATCCTTAGCAACATTCCCCCCTCAGCCCCTTTCCCCTCCTCAATTTCCAGCCTCTCCTATTAAGACCTTCTGGAGCTGACAACCTGGTGCCCC
>JAPSGF010000005.1:28064509-28184577 GCA_035772895.1 Perdix hodgsoniae | reverse complement strand
GGGGCAGAGAGACTGTAGCTGAACACCATGATTTCAAGAGAAAAGGGAGAGAGGAGAAACGGATGTAATGGAAGGAAAGAGAGGATTGGTGTTTGTGCATTTCTAAGCAGATCAGGGATGGGATTTCTGGCAGAGAAGAATCTGGGGAGCACAAATGCACTTAGCTGTAAACTTGGTAAAATTATTTGGAAGCCAAAAACAACTCTGTGTAGAGTTCAAAGCCAAATGTTTTGGAATAGATCATAAAAGGTGGCTGACAGCAAAGTCATCTCCAGCTCCACCAATAAATACTCTTAATTCAAAACACAGAATAACTCGTTAAACTCAATGCCTTTTCAGAACACTGTAAGCAAGTTGTCAGAATCTGAAACATACAGCCTCGAGGAGGAAAGGGAATAATTTCTGAAACATCACCGCAAGCCAACATCTCTTCAAACAGCCCTAATTTACACAGACATTTGTTAATGGACATAAGGAATAATAGGAATAGCCAGAATGTAAGTTCACTCCCACTCTGTGGGCCACAGCTTCACTATGCTGGTGTCTGTCAATACATGGGGACTCATTTTCATATAAAATTGGTGTCATGCTGCAGAATGTAGTCATTCACTTTGAGAACTGCAATTACTGCTTTGCTCACATGCAGCAAGACACCATCTGGCCTGTTCACAATGCAAACACAATGCAGGAAGAGTGAGAGATGATGGAAATGATTTTCCAGTAATACTGAATTCCTCCATAAAAAGCCAGTACCCTTGGGTTTCAGTGATGACTCATAAAATCAAGCACCCTTAAAGACAATTTTTGAATTAATCCTATTATCGCCTTTTGTTACATATTAGACAATATTTCAGGGACCTGGGGATTCACTTAATACACAGTCTGCACCTATCTGGAAGCATTTCCAAAATCTCTGGATGAATACATGACTCGTATATCCCTAAGTTACAAAAGTACATCCCCCCTTTTCTTTTTTTTTAGTTTTATTCAAAGCAACCTACAGATTATTCAAAATAGAGGCAATAGTTCTAATCCATGTGATCCTTATAGCAGTAAATTGCATGACTAGTGAGCGCTTACCATTTTAGCATTTAAATATGTGTGATCAAGTGCTACTATGCAGCTATGTGTTCATGGACAGTGGATAACAGCATTTAAAATGAATAGCCCAGAACAACCAGTGAACATATACTGAATTAGGCTTCTTGGACAGATGGCAGTTCCTCCTCTGCCCTTCCCTCTCTTCCTCTTTGGAAATACATTGAGATAGATGGTGATGTGATGGCACAGGCAAAGGAACACTAAGAAGCAATAGTTTGGATACAGACTTTGGTGAGTTTTACATTAGAGCTCAGATCAAGCAGCTGCTTTGGAAACAAGAACAACCCAAGGTGCCAGCAAAGGTGGTAACTCCAAAAAAGAACTGCTGCCACATTAGCAGAAATCACACAGAGTTATTTGTCCCAAAGTTGTTTTGTAAAAATAAGATCATACTGAAATGTTGGGAAAGATCAATAGTTGTCCACCCAGAACCCAGAGAGGGATGCTACTTGGATTCTGGATTTGTTCCAGATAAAAATGTAGAACTTGGGTACAAGGTTCCAGCTTGGGGCCAAAACTGATTGTCATGCTTAGCAGAAAGCAAGTGACAATGCACTTGGCAAGCTGGCATATTATAACTTTCTTATAAAGAATTAAACTTGCAAATTTCAGCATAGCTTTGCTGTACATGTGAAAAGCAAGACAACAAGTACTACTAGACATAGATGAGTGCTTTATATAAGGAAATCTGTGTTCAGACCACTCACCCTGAGCCATTTGACACCACTAAAAAATCACTCACCACAGCTGTGGAAGAAATAGGTACTTTCTTTTACTGAATGATGAACCCACATGCCAAATCACAGGCACGTGGATGAGACCCCAGCTGGTGAAAAGCCTGAGGCTCCTGGGGCACACATGGGGAAAATAGAAAGGAGAGAGACCCTGTGGTTTGGATGTGCCAGCCTTTCTTTGTCCACCGAGAAAACCAGTTAATGACTATTAAATCACAGTACATGCCACGGTACTCCAACAGATCTAATTTGATAGGGGAAGGAAGCCAGCGTTAAACTAGCTGGGAACGAGTACAACAAGTAACAGACTGGGGAAATGAATAGGAGATTTAGAAAGATAGCAGAGTGTAAGACGTTGGATATAGCTGGGTAGTTCTCCATTGTTCAGATGATGTCTTTGTTATGACAGTAATTTAAGTTTTTGTGTAGAATACAATACACAACAAGGAGTGATAAAAGAATTTCATATCACCCAATTGAATTGTCTTTAACTGGCAGCAGTATAAAAATTAAGCTTGTACAGATTATTTCCACATGAAGCGAAAACATTTCAAGAAATAGTTACACATATTAGAATACATCTATTATGTTTACAAAGAGACACTGGAGGCTAGTAAAGTTATTTCCAGGAGGTAAGTGCCTAGCAATAACAAAGCCATGCTAAAATGTTAAGAAAATAGTATTACTGGAACAATGAAAATACATCTGCTGAATGTCAGTGCATAACAGTGACAGGACAGAGTCGCTCACGTTTAGTGGAAACAAGGCAACCAGCACAGTACAAGGGATGATTTACGAGAGGGCTCTGTTATGGCCATAAAAGGAGGAGAGGAAATCTGATTGCCAGAAATAGAACCACTGTAAATTAACACAGACAAAAAAAGGCCGCAAAAGTATGTGATAAATGAAAGGGTGGGTAAAAGATGCACAAGCAAAAACGGCCAAAAAATAAAACAGCAAATGAATAAGCAGGGACACAGTGCAAAAATAGTCTGCAAAAGGTGGTGCCAACCGCAAAGTGACTGCTGAGCCCCATGAAACCTCAAATGACTGTCTCAGTGCTGACCAACTCCCTGCGAGGCCAGGACCAAGCAAGTTCATCCTGCTATCTCGGTTTGCACGTTAGAGGCAACAAAACACATCCACTTCTTAGGGCAGTAGGGAACCAATGGATGTCCTGACAGCACTTTCAGCACAGTCTGCAAAGTCCTGGCTCTGCCAAAGTCAGGAAGACTTTAATGCTGACTTCGACACAGCCAGGATTTTATCTACAGTAAACTATAAAAATCATTGCTATTATTATTTAAAAGGATTTTAAAGCCTTTCTACTTTGTCTCAGTTACTTCCCAAATCAAATTTGCTCAGTCAGTAAACCAGGAAACAAAGTGGGATGTGGAAACCCCACTCCATTCTTCCCTTCTTGCCTGTTACTGCCTTCAGTAGAGAGTCAGTATTTAACCTTAGCTGACAGTTTTGCTTTCTGTTACACAGCTAAGATCTGGATCTTAATGTTAACATCATATAAACTTCAAAGAATTCTCTCTGAAAAATATAAATTAAGACTTTCAGACAGAAAAAGTTGGCATTTTTGAATTGCAACTTTTCCTAGAATAGTTATCCTTAAAGATCTGCCACAGAAAACTTAACACAGATACATAAAGGAGACAAAGAAATACAAGATGAGCAGGAAATAATTCATGATATAATTATCTTTTGTATTAAGCATTCTAAAATGCAGAAGAAATCATCAGTTCTAATACTCTGAATCCTAAAACAAACATGCAGAAAAGATGAAATTACAGACGGAACACAAAGCAGTTCCCTGTATTAAACAATGCAGCAAAATAACACTCCACTGGCACACTTGCTCGGAGATAAAATCATGCCAACATTATGGCTTTTCCATATGTTGGATAAGAAAGAAGAAGACAGTGAGAACTTACAGAATCCTTCATTGAAAGCAGGGGAAAAAGAAAAAAAGAAAAGACCTCCTCCAGCTAATATATGCCCAATCCTTTTCAGAATAAATAATACCTGTCTGGAAAATATTACATCATATCTGATTGCATTTGTGAAGTATTGAGCTTTCAGAAATGTATGTGAAGAGTAACTAGGAGCTTCAGCGCCCACGTGCATCATTCAGATGTATGCTACAAGCAGATATTTGTTTTAAAAGCACAGCTTTCCTTCAGGGGAAGGTGTCAGCCCATTCATTAGCATCAGCCAGAGTTCTGATTTCACCACCACAATCAGATGGTTCTGCAGCCCCTTCCCACAGATACACCCAAATGATAGCTGCCATGTTTCTGCTTTTCCCACAACAGCATTGTTATTTGATGATGCTGCAGCTAAGAGCATGTCTAGACAGAATAATGTGGATTCTACCTCCGCTGCGGGAATCAATGTCTTCTCAACTCTGAAAATGCAGCTAATGACTTCGAAGGTAATCACAGCTGCTCACAAAACAGCTGGAGCAAGGAAGTGACCACTCAGATGTCACTCTGTTGTTTGGTCAGAAGGAGACAATAATGTCTTCCTTCGGCTTTGCACTGATGTCCCAGCACAGAGTGGAAAGACGACAGGTTGCTGCAGTGCCAGGTTTTAGAAAAAGACATAGCCCAGCATGCTGGTTTCATTTCATGAACAAACAAAATGTTTCCTTTCATAACTCATTTTAGAACAGAAGCAGCAATGACTCCAGTACTGCTGCCAAGTTCCTCTGGAGTGTTTACAGCCCCCTCAACCTACAGATTTCTCCTGCAGTGCTGGCTGCTTCCTAACTTCTCCTGCCAACCTGGTCACCTTGCTCTGTGATGCAAGGCTGTAGCAGTGGTTAAGCCCCAAACTCTTCTTACAGGGTATTCTTTAATTTCCTCACTGATTAAATACCTTCCATAAGCATGAGCTGTTAGTACAAGTAATCAAATAAGGTGGTGTCTAGCCTGGCCACCAAACTCGTATCTTCTTGGAAATGAATGAAAGGCTTTCACATCCATCTCTTCACTGAGTAGATGTAATTTAAAGATACTGTAATTACTGCTAGGGTAAGCCACAAAGAAAAGGAAACATTCTGAATTGAAGTCACAGGAAACTGAAGTTTCTCAGTGTTTTAATTAATCAGAAAGTTTGGAGAGCCAACTGCATCCTGGGCTGTGTCAAAAGAGGAGTGGTCAGCAGGGTCAAGTGAGGGGATTGTTCCCCTCTGCACTGCCCTCATGAGGTTTCACCTGGAGTACTGCATGCAGGCCTGGGAATCCCATCACAAGGAGGATGCAGAGCTGCTGGAGCGGGTTCATAGGAGGGCCATGAGGGTGATCATAGGGCTGGAGCACCTCTCCTATGAAAAACAGTTAAGGGAGCTGGGCTTATTCAGCTTGGAGAAGAAAAGGCTCCAGGGAGATCTCACTGCGGCCTTTCAACACTTAAAGGGAGCTTATAAGCCAGAGGGAAACCAACTTATTACATTGGTAGATAGTAATAAAGAACAGTTTTAAACAAAAAGTGGAAAGATTTAGATTAGACGTCAGGGGAATTTATTCACTCAGTGAGCAGTGAGGCACTGGCTGCCCAGAGAAGATGTGATGCCCCATCCCTGGAGGCACACAAGACCAGGCTGGATGGGGCCCTGGGCAGCCCGAGCTGGTGGATGGCATCCCTGCCCATGGCAGTGGTTGGAACTGGGTGGGCGTTAAGGCTCCTTCCATACCAAGCCATTCTATGATTCTATGAAAATTCATTAATATTGATACTATTTCAGCCACAGACATGCTTCAAATTCTAATAAATATTTCAAGGGGAAAACCCTACTGCAGGCAAACACCCACCTGCTCAGCTCACCAGAAAGCAGGCATTTCCTGGCCAGTAAGTTTCATCAGGCTTTTGACCAATGAAGAAACCTTGAAGTATATACAGTACTGCAATAATGAACTTATTGATTTGGAATGAGGTGGAAGAAACTAGGGAGTGCTGCAGGAAGTCAGGACAGAGGGGAAAAACTGGAGCTAGGGTGTGGAAATGGCAGACAGGGACAACACTGGGAGCATTACAGGTGAGGTCTCATGCAGAACGTAATGAGCTGCTGTGGCAGTGGCTAGTCCAGAGGACTCAGGATAAAGGAAAGAGGATTCAGATAGTCCTACAGTCACAGTATTCCATATTGTCATACTTCCTCCCCCAAGCCGTCCACCAGCCATTCCCCAACTGCTGCTAGGACTAGGTGGTTTCAGTCCAAACCCAAGCGTGTGCTATCCCAGACAGAAAATGAAGACATTGGGAATGGCTCCATGAAGCACACAGCTGAAACAGCTAATGGAAACAAAATAACTACAGGCCTTTATCCTCATTATCAAGAGTACCATGCAGCATTTAGCCAACCAGTTGAGACATGCTCTCACTTCATTCTGATGATGCAATCAGCTCTATGCTGCTGATCCACTGTCTATGTAGGGACCTGCTGGTAAAACACTGATGTTCTGCAAAAGCAGAAATGTCTGTCCATATGGAGACCACTGTAAAAATGAGCATCTCTTTATGCTCCTGGTTGGATTTCTCACTGTTATTGACCATTCACATGGATCAAATATTCTGAGAAACAAAGCTAATTTCATTTTACTGCTCCCCACAGCATTTGTACTGTTTTAGTAAAGAGGAGCTAGAAATCTAAGTACAAAGGGCATTTACTTCCTGCTAGAAAGACCTACATAAAGGTTCATTTTTTAAACAGTTTTTGTATTTTTCAAAAATTTTAAATTAACATCTGAGTCATCTTTGAAATTCTCTCCATGGCTATTTGATGCACGAGTTGTTTTCCAAGACCGAATGGGAACAAGGGACACAAAGATGTTATGGTCTTTTTTTTAATTCTATCATGTTATCTGAGACCGTTGTGAATTTGAAAATTTACACTTATGAAGTTATTGAGATCTTAAAAAATATATTTATGGACTATGCTTAAACTAGAAGAATCTATTTCCTGAAATGACATAAATCTGATAACCTCTCCATTTTTAAAATTATATTTGTTTTGGTTGAAAAATATATATGAAATAAATAAATTCTTTGAAACCTGGAAGATGCAGTTTTAAAATTCCTGTGGTAAACTAACCCTTCGTAGGTGTTATCTTAAATGGCCCAAGACGATGGTTCAGATTAAGAAACAGAAAGCAAAAGGAGTAGAAAGCTTTGAATTCAAGGATTAATAATTAACCAGCTGCTAGTAACTGCTGTATTGAATTGGAAAGACAAACCATCAGCTGCACAGAAACTCACGGTATCTTTATAGCCCAGGTAGCATGAAATATTGAACCTGAAAATTGGCACTACTTCTCCCAGCAGAAAACTTTTCTTGGAACTCACCCAAGTTAATATAAGGGGTCACACAACACTGCCGTCTTCACTTCTCTATTTCAAAGGAACAAGAAAAAAAAGATAGAAAAAAAAGACTGTATCACAAGGAGAAAAAAAAAAAGACAGCAAAGTAGGTCTTAAAAATGCTCACTGTGAGTACACTTCTCCCCTGCCACTCTCTGTTCATTTTAATCCTTTGCTGTTACAAAGTATTACTATCTGTTTAATAAGCGCATTTAATCTAAACAGCTTTGTAGAATTTCAGCTCACACTCCTAATAAAACAGTTTTCGAAAGATGTGCCAATACTGTAAGCACAAACTATGTTATAATTTGCTTTTAGAAGAAGCGTTTCATTATGTGGCTGACAATTAAATTATAATGTTCATGCTGACAGTGACCTGTTAAGAAGTGTACCCAGACACTCAACTTTGGGATTCTGTGGCTTCTCATCACTTAGTAATAGGCTCTTACAAGCAAAATTTTGCTGTTTGTAGTACTGAGTATTACCCTTTCTCATAAAGCTCCCTGCATAGTCAGAATATGCTTCTATTAACAAAAAAAGTCCAGAAGTCCTCTATCAAAACCTCAGAATGCCTCAGATACTAAGGAACTCCTTAACATTAGAAAGGGAGCTTATAAGCTGGAAGGGAGTGACTTTTTACATGGCCTAATAGCGATAGGACAAGGGAAAATGGCTAAACTAATATGGGGTAAATTTAGGTTGCACGTTAGGAAGAAATTCTTTACTCAGAGGGTAGTGAAGTTCTGGCACAGCTGCCCAGAGAAGCTGTGGATACCCCATCCCTGCAGGCACTCCAGTCCAGGTTGGATAGGGCCCTGGGCAGCTGATCTGGTGGGATGGCAGCCCTGCCCACAGGTGGGTGTTGGAACTGGGTGATCTTTTAAGTCCCTTCCAACCCAAACCATTCCATGATTCAAGGGCTGAAGAAAGCAAAGTTACACTTGAAGAAACACTTTCTGCCGGTTTACAACCTGATAAAAACAAATAGAAACCAGATTCTGCATTTAAAATTATTCTTCCTGTCGAAAACTATTATCTCTTCTCTATCTATGATAAACAGACACATGAGCTTACACATTCACACAAGGTTTTTACAGTTCGGACATTTTTAATGGGCTTGTAACTGTAGGTAGTGTTGATACACGTACTAGGAAATTTTGACAGGGCTGATAAAGCCTTTGAAATCTGATTTATAAGTCACTCTGGAGGATACATTAAATCTTGCTAAAAGGAAGCTAAATGGGGAAGCTAAGAGAGTTAAACCTTTACAGGCTGTATGGTAAACAGAGATACGACATTAGAGGCCCAGAGCAAATACATGCTACCTATTAAACAAAATCATTTGAGAAAGCAGAAAAGGAAGACAGCAAAGCTAAGCAGCAGGGTATGAGGCATTATCAGAAGCAAAAAAAAATGTCCTTCTGAAAGTTGCAGTCATATCCAAATGAAGGAAGTTGACTATTACAGGGTGAATGAAAAAATACATACAGCCAAAGCAAACTCAAACCACAGTAGAGTACAACAAAAGACAGGCTGAAAAATGACTTGCACAAGATATAAGAACTAACCAGAAACCCTTTACGGAATGCCAAGCCTGCCAGTCCAGCCAATAAATGGTCAAAGCACAAAAGGATCCCTTGGAGATCACAGAAGAAATTAACTATTTCGAGATCTGCATATAGAGAACACTGAGCCCAGAGAACCCCCACAACAGAACACTTCTTTGTGGGAGACTGGTTGGACCATTTGCTTCACAATGAGCTTTCAGTGGGGTTTACAGAACAAACACATGAACAATAACAATTTTATATAAGTTGGGTTATACTAATCAAAGACTTTCTAAGAGATTCAGGGTTGAAAAAGCATTTGACAGTCTTCTAAAATGTCCTCATTATTAGAGAGTGGGAAGAGGGCTAATATTATGTCAGTTTCACAAAAGGATGCAAAGGAAAGCCAAAAAACTCCAAGTAGCCTGACGGCTGCACTGGGCAAATTTACAAAAACAATTAAAAAGAACAGTACTACCAGACAAATGGATAATATGATATATTAGGCGAGTCAACCGCTCTTGTAAAAGCTTGGAAATTTAGCCTAAACTTTGGTTTGGTTTGAAGTAAAAACTCCCTACAAACTCTTCCTTCTCAGTACTTCAGAAAGCTGGTGCTTGCCTGAAAGTGATCTTCTTGTTCCCTCTTTCAGGTCCCTCAAATTAGAGCTGGCATCTCCCATTACATGGACTGCAGGCTCTGATAAATCACAGGGTTCGGTAAACCGAGCTGACTACGGAGCTAACCCATATGATCACATTTCTTCACATTTGTCATAAGCTGGTGGATGATCAGAAACAAAATGCCCTTATTCACAGGCTTATGGAGGTTCAGACATACAAAAAAATCTGAAGTCATTTCTGCTTGACATTAAACAATCAGCCTCAGTATCTGCAAGGAAGATAAATACATTCGTGGTGGGAAAAAAAAAATCTGTTAAAATCAAATATGTAAATGCTTTCAGATGTGCATATCATCGATACTTTAGAAAGGTTTTGTCCACCCACGATGTTTCTCCTTGCAAGAGTGGTAGGAGACACGTCAAAATTGTTATCTCAGCAGCTGCTATTCCAAATGGTACTCAACAGCTTCAGAAATGAACAGCATCAACTTCTTTGAGTATGTAGCAATGATTAAATCTGTTCTGAAATGTTTCCTAGGGAGGAGTCTGATCATCAGGGATGGGGAAGCTGATAACAGACTAAAGAACTGTTGGAACACAAATGCAGAATTACAATGTTCCAATCACTGATGTCAGTTGGAGACACTTCACTGCTTTAAGCACAATTCTTTCCTAACTCCAAGCCTGAAAATGGTATAGATGTACAAGTAGAAGGAAAGAGAACATACAAGAAAGGAGGGAAAAGCAAAAAGAAATATAATTAAACTGTAGTGGGACAAAGCATGTCCTAAACTACTTTTATAAAGGGAACCAAAATGGAAAAGACAAATTTGGGACACTGTATTTTACCAAGCAAAACAAGAAACATAATAAGGAAAAGAATTTTTGAAATATGTCCCTTTCATGTTTTTATGATTTTTATTAGCGGTATTCTACATCATAACATCATGTAAAGCACTGATAGTTAAAGAGTTAATACCCCACTTCCATGGACTGCCTGTTTTCCAAATACCTGGTGCTCAGAAGAGAAGAACTACATACCCCAGAGGACTTTGCCTTCAGAGGGGAAGATAAAGTTCCTGGCAAATTGTGGGACTTTCTCTTTCCTTGCTGTTTAGCAGTGTGTGAATGTTCTCCCCAGCTGTTTTGCCTTCAATTTTAGAGTAAGACCTTAGGTTTCAGACACTCTCTATCTCATTTTACTTGATTTATTAGCCTCAGTTCCAATTATATATTATATTGTGCTATCTTGCATTCCGATATCGTATTTAGTTAATTAACCTTCCTCCACAGATTGTTACCACTGTTCTGCTTTTAAGCCCATCTCCCATCTCTCTACCCTTCCCCCCTTTTCCCCTTTCCATGGGCATGGGTCTGTGGGTCCCTTGCCCTATTTATCATAAAACTGGGCTAAACCAGCCCATAAATCATTGACACCCCATCTCCTTTTTGGGCTGGTGCTCTTTTTGGACCTGTGGGACTGCTGTCTCCCTGTCACAGACACAGACAGATCTAGATAACTCCATGACAATCCCTGATATGGGCAAAAACCTGTCATAAGCTCCAAGGAGGCGTTACTGTCTAATGAATTGTGAACATCTATTGGAAAATCCTTTTTTATAGTTTTTCACTCCATGCTGATTTTAATTCTAGTCCATGGCAGTAGCTGAGTGGTTTCAATGTTCTGCACATGTTTTTTCCCCCATTATGAAACAGGTGCTTTGTTAAGAATGTACAGAATGATGCAAAAAAGTTGTTGTTTTTTTTTTTAATCTTGCTGATTACAAACTCTTAATGATTACATAAGATTAGTATATCCAGCACTTGTGAAGTTCATATACATCTCACACACCATACAGAGTGACAAGCTTTCCGTAAAACACACCACTTTCAGACAAATTCATGTACACTCGTGTTTCCTAGGCACTCTGTAAGCTTTCAATCAATACAGTGCTGCCAGGAGTCGGTGTGCAGTTTTCTAAAGCTTCTTAAGAGGTGAGGCTGAAAGCCTTTTCCTGTAAAGGGAAAGTAAATTACACTGCTCAATTACACTTACAATCGTTTTATATTGGGTTTTTTTTCATCCATAATTTTTGAGAATTCTGTTTTGATAAGCTTGTTATGCATATTGATAAGACTGATCAGTTATTTAAAAATAACTAAGACTGAACCAGATTTCCCCTCATTTTCACCATTTAGGCTACAGTACTTGCCAATAACTGTGAATAACACAAATTTAAAATTACACCCTTCAGTGAATATATGTATTACTGTCATAACTGCACAAGAGGAAGCAATTGCAATGCCAAGCGATGACACGTACTCATCAAACCAAAAGAGATCAAAGGAAGTTAAACAAATACAATACAGAAAAGGCTTTCATGAGTCAAAGCCCTCTGCAGCAGCTCTTTGAAGGCAATGTGTCTCCTTCTTAGCTCACAGAACTAAAAAAGAAACAGACAGTGGGGGTGGGGTGCAGATTCCTAATATTTTCCTAAATATCCCTGGTTGCTTAAACCTACACACACATGCACATGCATACTCAATACATATAATTAGTAACAGTGCCAATTCTTCACCCTTCTGGCTGTTATTTATACTCACTACGCTTACGCTCGTAGGATTCTTCAAGTTATAAAATGTTGGCTGTGAACTGTCATCTATTCTACATTTCTACAGTCACCAACCTGTTTGCATGGAAAGGTCGCAGGCTCATTATAGGTTTATCTTAGCAAAGGTGAGAAAGCACTACTTAAAATGGGTGGTTAACAACATTTAGCAAGGTAGACCTCCAGTCCTGACTGTACTTTTCACATGCATGATAAGAATACTTCTAACTAGTTAGAGCTTATTCTGTTCAGCAAAGTTTTGCTGACATAATTCAGATTTTCTTCATGTTTTTTATCCTCTTCTTTGTTTTCTTCATTTAACTACCAAGTGATCAGTTTCAGCGCTAAAAAACACCAAACTAAATAAGTGGCAGATTCAGTTTTAAGTTTCTGATGACAGAAATGCATTTTCTCTCTGAAAAGAGAGAACAACCAGTTTTCAAGAACAAATCCAGTAGAAAGTCAAAAAGAAAAAACAGGAAGCTTTGTGTTACTTGACAAATGAGTGTAATTAATGCTGTATTTCTACACCTTTCACACATCTCCTTTCAAGTCAATGCTCTACATACCATAGCTTAACAGAATACTGTTCAGCAATAGCTGTTCCAGAATATTGCCATGTATGAAGACTTCATTTCATTATAACTCTTAAGAACTTATGTTGAAATAATTTTAATGTGCAAATAAACCCATATATAAACACTACGCATCTGCTGAATTTTGTAGCTTCAGCAGAAATCACACAGTATGTGTAGATTTCTTAAGCTCCTAGTGCTCAAAGCCTTACTGTAACATTAATCATTAAAAACAATACCCTTAACCCTTTGTGGTTGCACTTAAACTTTTTTTTTTTTCTGAAGTTTATTTTAAAAATCAATGGCACAAAGCAATTTAATGGGTTTGGGAAGAGATTTTGTTTTTTTCTTGGAGCTTATTGAATCAAGCAATGCATCACTTCCAAAAGGAAATACAACTGCTTGGCAACGTGATGTAGCACTACCCAACAGCAGGCACAGAGAACCTCTTTCTTTTGTGTTGGTAACACTTTTTCGAACTGCAGGAAAAAAAATCACTCAAAGTGCAACACAGGAAACCATCGTGGCTATCGCACCAAGTTCTGCACTGATGGAAATGGAGCTCTCAGAGTTCAATGCAAATCTTAGCTCTCCTGTTCTTGAAAGCACATTGTATTGCATATGCACCTACTGTTGCGTAGGTCGCTTCCTCACTTTAAGGATCAGCTGTTGGTTCAGCCAAAACAGAAAAAAAGGACAATACCTAGTTTTTCCACAAACAATGCATGATGCTTTTGGATATGCCTTAGACCCCCTCTGCTTGTGTGCTCCCTCAGAGATTCCCAAAATGGCCCCAAATGGCTAACACCACCTAACGCTTGGTAACATACCATCAGTGCACCTGATGTTTCTCTCTCACACATGCTGATATGTACTCATCTGATATCAAGATTTCAAGACTTCCCATATTAAAAACCTATAGTTTCTATCTCTGTTCAGATCCATGGCCTGGCATAACACTCCACTTTGTAAAGATAATCCAGAAATCAGTATTCTTGTCTCTACACAACCTAAATAAAAACATCCTGTTCTCTTGTCTGCATAATTTCATAAATTCTAACCAATATGACATCTGCTTACCTCAATACTTCTCTAATCCACCAGTTTTATTTCTCAGGGACTTCTGTGTTTAGTGCTGTTGGCAGCGCCACAATGGAAGAGGAGAAAAAACCATCCCTGTCCATCACTGAGTCCATAGCTTTAATTTGTCTCCAGGACCCAAACGCTCACTCAGGAGAACTGACGTTTTATCCATGGCAGCCACTCCTATTTAAGTCATCACTCACTGTCTAAACTTAAGCACAATTTTCAACACACACCGATATATCAGACTCAAATTAGCATGGTCTAAGGAAGCTTAGAATTGAAATTTGTCTTCCCATTTTGTTAAGACATCAAAGGGTTCAATACTCTCTCTGTAAACACTTTCATCAACACAGAACAACCTAACTGCATGCTTCAGATTGCAAAATAAAAGAAATACAGAGCTATCACAGCATGATGCCAAAAGCTGTCCATCATCTTGGTTGCCTGGCAGGAGATCAGGAGTTATGGAGAGCATGCTCTCTCATGAAACAGGTACTTATACAAATTATGTATGATTTAAATCTTGTACCTAATCCTTAGAAATTCATCATCAGTGAAATGACATGTTCTACATATATGATGCAAATGCACCAAATATTAAATGCATTACACACCAGCACTTGAAGGAGGGGAAATTTTCTATGAATTCTATCATAATTTGCCCCATCATAACAGCAGATGCTGCTTTAATGGAAACAACATCAAAATACTCAGAGAAGCAACCACCCAGTTCTGCAAGCTGCTGATTTACTACCACAGTGCAGTGGGAACAGAAGGTACCAAGCAGCTTGAAGGGTCAGGACTGAATACCTTGCGCTGATAAAGGGATTTTCATTTGGAAAACAAAATCTTTTACAAACAATTAATTCAGCCTTATGACACTTCTATGTACTACACTAAAAAAGAACCCTGGATTTTACACAACTTTTTATTGCAACATTCAGATTTTTTTTTGTACAGCCCTAAATCTTGGAGTTTTATACAAAAAACTGCTCTAGCTCTTAAAAGTTCATTTATTATTAGCCTTAACACATGAATCAAAAATAATGAAATGTGATCATACTTCAGCTGGATCATAAATCCTGCTGGGTTGTATGCTCATAAAGTGAAAGAGAGGAAGTAAAAAGCCTTTCACTCCAAAGGAGAATTTTAGATAAATCTGATTGTTTGACAGTTTTTTGTGCACTACATTAAGAATACTGAAAGGGCTGCAGAAAAAAAGTTACCTTTTCCCTGATATACTGTGAGTTGCCAAGGAAGAAAGAGATGAATGCTCCTTGTGCCATTAACTATTTGCTGTTCTAAATAGCACATTGTTAATAAGATTTTCCCAACAGATTTCCTTGCAACATAGGTGTGGGTTTGTTTTAAACTCAAAACACAAAATGTCAGAATGCCATATCTGAAGCTCTAAACTTCTGCTATCTTTTAGGAGCTCTTGGCTGTGCAAGCATGACCTAGAAATCACAGCACGCTGACTCAGCAGTAACTCTAACTGCTCTATAGGTAAAAACAGCAACAGCATGTCAGGTAGGTAAATTGCCTCCCACAGTGACTATCACTGGATACCTAAAGAAAAAGGAGCTATATAGTGATATACCTCATCAGGGCAGTTTCCCGGCCTACATACAGCTCAGCAACAGTAGGCAGAGGTGATACTGTTGTGTTTAACAGCACTGGATGGATTGCCTGTGAATTCATCTAAACATCCTAAAGGCACAGATCAGCCACCAGCATCTCTAAGTGCTGCATGTCAGACAGGTTCATGGTTTGTATATGCCTTTAAACTAAGCAGTACCTATTCCTGAACTCCTAGCTAATAGCCGAGACGTTCACTATTGACCTACACATGCTCACACACAATATGCATAAACTACCTGTCCCACATTCTACCTGAGATTACATTCAGCAATCCTTAGGATCCACCCTGTGCATCTTTTCCCAAAGTGAAGCAGGACCAGCCACCCCAAGAGGCAGGGTTAAATACATCTCATGCAGTAAGGCAGCACTTGAGCCTTTAGCATCAACCTGATTCCTCAGAAAAGCTGAAAACAGAGGGTTTTGCCTGAGCTGCTCAGGAACCCCTCACTTTCTCACTGCTTTGGAGCACACTGCTCTGGTTTATTGGGGAATTAAAGTGGATTCAGTAACTGCTTTACACAGTAGAAAAATATTACGGCAAAGATTCCAAAACTTAAAGAGATGTTGGACATCTTTTGCTTCTGATCATGCGTAAGCCCTCCAGCACATTGTTGGCACAGAACCATGATACTGTAAAAACTTCTGCCTGCCTTTGCGATGGCCCTTCCCAGTACGCACATACATGATGTGCTTCTCATTTTTCTTTCTTGCCACAAAATGAAAACAAACATTTAACCAATTGATCTGTCATAAGACAAATTTTTAGCAATTAAACATCTGCTCAGCAAGCTGAATCTCATTTACAAACTAAGTTCTCCAACTCTAGCATTCAATTTTCTCCTTCAATGAAATAAAAAAGCATGACATCACAAACACGCATCATTGCATTTTTTTATTTAAACCAAGAGCAACGTTTAAACAGTCATCAAGAAGGTAAGAAGGAAGGAGAAGAACAGCACCATGACAAGCATGTAAGAAGAAATTCAGAAATGTGACTTGGTACTGGGTCACAACAGGTGATGAGTGATTCACTGATGACATAAAAATGCCCACCTAGTATCTTCCAGTCAGAAACAATACTCTAACCGAGACACCTCGTCTTGGGAGAATGGGACTGCCCGATAAAGATGTCCTAGAACAGATGTCTTGTTTACGGAACTAATTGTTTTATGATGACCTTGATCAATAACTGCAGAAGCAAAGCACGGGACACTCGTGCAATCTTCTGCATTTTAAAAGCCCTTTAACCTGTTCTTACCTCAACAAATGCATGAGACCATGCTGCCAAGTTTCAACATTCACTGGCAAGCTTCAAAGCCCATCAGTGTTACAAGGGCATTATTGCAGCGTCTGTTTCCTTGTACCAGGACTATGCTCATCCCCAGCCCTGGGATTTGGGCTATTGCTGAGTAAAACAGGGCAATGATGAAACTACTATTGCTGAATCGTGCATGATTCATAGTTTGTAATAACTGCCTTCAAATATAAAATTCAAATTTACATTCTCATAATCAAAGGTCAGAAAAAGACAGCAAGAATGGGTTATTAGGCATAGCTGCTAAAAGTATACATTTACACTAGCTACTGTGCATAATTCTTAGACAAACTGTGACTACACCTGTGAAGAATGTGATACACAGGAATACTGATTTATTTCCTCTTGTATAAATCCTGGTACATTTCCCTGCAATGAAAGCTCCTTCATGCAATATTAATGTGCCATTCCTTAACACACGCTTCTCCAAATATTTAATCTCCCAAGTATCTCTTCCTTTTGTGGGAGAGGAGAGCAAGTGACAACAGACTGGTCCTCAGCATGAGAACACCTTGTGCCAGCACTCAGTGAGGAAAACACTGCCATTGCTGCTCTTTAGCCAAAGGTATGCCTCCATTGTATAAAAAAAACAACACATGAAAAAGTATTTCTTTATCTAAAACAGTAGGTTAAAAAGCCCACCTATGCACCATAATAGACAAATGATTATAATTTGAAAATTGCTTTGTAAAACATGATGGGCACACATAGAGGAGGACTGTGAGCAATGTCAAATTTTCCTTCTTATGGTTGCTCAGCATTTGGCATATCTAAGCCTTCTTAAAACCATCAAACAGAAGGCAAGAAATAGTCAATTGAACGGGTATCCAAAAAGGTC
This sequence comes from Perdix hodgsoniae, assembly GCA_035772895.1. Taxonomy (NCBI): domain Eukaryota; kingdom Metazoa; phylum Chordata; class Aves; order Galliformes; family Phasianidae; genus Perdix; species Perdix hodgsoniae. The sequence continues at coordinate 28,167,139 of JAPSGF010000005.1, read as the reverse complement.
ATCATAACGACAGCATGGAAGACTATTCCCTTGATCTTGCACATATGCCTCTAAGATGAGCAGATCTGTAAGAAAAATAAGAATTCTGCTTCTTTACATGTAGATATAAGCTAAATGGTGAAGTGGAGACCTGTTTCCAGTATGTTTTATTCTTAGCAATCACGGCCTATGCATTCAGTAGCTAACTGTTGGATCAATCATTACATGAGGATAGGGTACTTTGCCATTTTTCTCTTTTGAACTTTCATCATTTTTAATAAGAATGAAGAGTTCTTTATAATGACCAAATACAAAAGACTTCAGCTTTAATTTAGAACAAGAACACCCTGGCTTGAGGAAGCTCCGTATAAGGAGCAGGAAAAAAAAAAAGAACAACCATCCTCTTATTGCCCTTTAGAAAATCAAAAGTAGCACCTTAACGACACAATGGCAGCATGATTTAAATGTCTCTCACATACCATTTTTACTATGCTATTTCTATTAGATCATTGAGAATAAACATCTGTTTTCATTTACTAATCTTTTTCCCAATTAGAATCTCTCTGAATCTGTGTACAATAGTAATTTTATTTCTTCTCACTTGCGAGCATCTTAATTAAAATCAGCTTATGTTGACTTTCATTTTTACAATATATCTGCCTATTTCACATCATAGCACCTTTGTGACCCCCAGAGAATCATGAGCCTTTAATATTTTATTTTGACCTTGTTAAGTTACTGGAACCATCAAAGATTTTTCTTCTTCCCTCACTGAGCCATTTTTTATCATCAAAATGCACAGTATGTGTGAAAATACATAGCTGAGAACTATGCTGCCTTTAAACAACATATCTCTGTTCACTTATGAGAAAGCAATTTGTTGCTTTTCAAGTTATAGCAAGAATGAGTTTTCAAACCATAAACTTCATCATTAATTTAGGATGACTGGTTAAACAGTACATAAATGTCTCTTTTTCCATGAACTTCAGGACAGAAAACTATTGCTTTCTCTTTTTAAGTAAAAACAGAACAAAACAAAAAAACACCACCAAAGACTGCTGATTTTGGAAGAATTTATAACAGTCATCTTCTACCTCTGAGTTTACCAAAAGAGGAGGTTTGTAGGGAGAAGCAGTATCTTATTAGAGCAGCTAATCATAAGACACAGACAAAAAACAAAAATCCCCAGACAAGATATGTAAACCCACCTCAGGCCTGCAGCAGAAAACTTGCCAGTGTGTGTTCAAGGTGTTGCAACTCCACCATTTAGCCTAATGATAGAGGTGCACACAGCACGTGAAGAAGCTTTGGCTCAGATGGGAATGGAAAGGTGCACAGTGATCCCTTCAGCCTTCACAGCTTCTCTAATGCCCACAGACTTATCTTTGGAGCTTGGAGAAACTGTGAGCACATCTTTTTACATTTGCATTATAAAGGCAAAGGTTTTGGCACAATCTGAGTCCTGCTAGCAGAGAAAGCCTGATGGCATTCTGTCCTTCAGCACACTTTACACTTACCTTCAGTGTGGATGCCAGCACCCCCCTTACCTGATAGACACCCAAATTATCTCAGCCTCCTGACCATTACCAGGAAGCAGAAAGCTTATCAAGCAGAGCTCTTTTTCAGGACGGCTCAAAGTCTTGAAGGCAGTTGGGATTCAAGAAGTGTGTAGGCATGGCATCTGGGGACGCGGCTTAGCAGGCATGGCAGTCATGGCTTGACTGCTGGACTAGATGATCTTAGTGGCCTTTACCAACCTCCATGGACCAGCCACTTTGTGTTAGCTTTACGTGGCACAACTGTGCAGAGGCCAAGAATCCTGATGCCCACAAACACAGCTGCATGGTGCCTGGTTGGGAAGCACACTGGTTGTTTGGTTTTTTTTTGCTCCTCAAAAAAGCAGAGCAGACACAGTTGCAAAGGTGTCTTCAACCAGGACTGAATTTAAATTTCCAGAAAGTGGAGCTTGAAGTTCGTCAGTCATAAACAATCAGTATTTGGCTGCTGGGTAGAGGAAGATGAGGTCAGCTGATGATGATGTGGGAGAAGTAAATGGTTTGACAGAAAAAGATGAAAAATTTCCAAAATAAAAAAAATAAAAATTAAAAATTTAAAAGTTCAGAATGAATAAGTGTCTGTACTAAGACAGGAAGCAGAAGGGAATAGGTCTTTCTTAAGGAAAAAGCAGTGTGAAGGAAAGCAGAGAAATACATACGGTCAACTAGAGAATAGAAGACAAGAAAAGATGCCACTTGTGGCTGAATCAGCACTTCATCTGGGAAGAACAAAATTTAGGAGCTTGCAAGGCATAAAGCTAACAGATCGCCTGGGTATTCGCTACAGAAGAGATTATGGGAAAGTTAAATGGAATTCCCAGAGGGAGTAATTATAATTTCAGCACTTCATTTGCTCTGCAGATTTACTCAAGATCCAAAGAAAAAAATTTAACTGCTTAGCAGATCCACCTTCCTCCCTCTGCATAGCACAGCCTTTTATCTCTCAGCCACATTGAAACACAACAGTTTACACTCAATGAGTAGCTTATGTTCTGCCTCCAAAAGCAAGCATTATGTGTAGAAATGCAGCACAAATACCCCTGCTCACTCCTGTAGATTTTGCTGCCCTTAAGTGCAAGCTTAGCAAACAAAATCTGTCAGACTCAGGTCACACGGGACCCATGACAAGAACCTGGCACTGCCAAACCTGTGGTTAGCATCCTCACAGTAGCTGTTGGAACCAGCGCTAGAGACACCCAACTCAAGAAAGGACAGGTCTTTGAGCTGAGAAAGCAAAGGAGCAACGGACTGTTGAGAACTAACCCTTGCAATGTTTATACCTCATAACTTTCCATATGTGTCAGCTCCCTATCTGCACAGTTACAATGAGTCACCCTGCCGTGCCACTGTTCAAACTGCTCCAGGACAGAACTAACTTCTGATCATGCACAGGCACAAGTTGAAGTGAAGGCTAGAATTCCCACTTGCACCTTTACAGACTGTAAGAGGGTTGGCAAAATGCCTACACCCTGAAATCCTTGGACAGCTTTCTCACATGAAATATTTTTGAATTGTTTTGTATTGGACTTGTGTAACATCCTCACTGACATGAATAGGCAAGAATCAAAACAGAATTGCTACGAGGCAAATGGTCACTTGCAGGAACAAATTCTCAGGTTTCAGAAGTATCATTAATGAACTGACTTCTTTTCCCCTCCCTAACCTTAGTGTGACTACTTTGTTCCTACAACACAGGTGTGCTCACCACTACAATGAATATGTGATTAAGGTAGGAGAACTGTCTGTATTTTAAGAAAGGCAGGTAAGAAACAGGAATTTTCATTCACTTATTTAAAGGAGTGACTTCTTCCATCTACCATTCAAACACTGATTTCTCCTATTATCACTCAGTCAATAAATCCATCTACTCCTTAGAAGACAGATTCTGGCTAACCCTCGCCTTTCCATACATATCATAAAGGCCAACCAAAATTCTGATCTGAGCAGAGAGAACCTGAAAACACTCAGCACCACACTGCATTTAGATGACTGGAATCTGGCTATCACCCAACTCAATGTATATCTGTGCACTTTCCCCAGCTACTACCACCACAAATTCCCAAAAGAAATTACAGAAAACTCCTTAAGTATAACATCATGGTGCTCAAAACTAACCACCTATTCAGGCATTACAGACACTTCTCTCTGGACATCTGTTGTTACCTCAAAAAAAGAGTAGACCCTGACAATGGTTTCAAATTTGAATTATACACTCTCAAGAACAGTTCTGTTTCTTCTCAGAATGCTTGCAAATGAATGCATCTTCAAAAAACAACAAAAAACACGCTTTCCTGAAGCTAAAAATTCATTTACAAATAGGATACTTCATGGAAACACAAAATCATCAAGGTTGGAACAGACCACTAAGATCATCGAGTCCAGCCAGCAACCCATCGCCACCATGCCTGCTAAGCACGTCCCTCAGTGCCACATCTACTCCCAAACATCTCCAGGGATGGTGACTCTAAGCTGTCCGTAGATTGCTGCAAAACCTGGAGGTACTATACGAACAATGCTTAAATTTGGCTTCAGAAGTTCTGAGCAAGATGGACAATTGCTCCTAGAGATGGACAAATGATCCAGCAGCACAACATGCAGCTTGACAAGTCAGTGGAACGGACTCCTGTAGCTTGCTGTTCTGCTATCAGCCATGAACTTTACTTCTATTAGCAAAATGTTGCATGATACCATAATCTTCCCTTTTCTGCTGAGTAGAAATAATTATGTCATTTTGAAGTCTTCATACTGCTAAATTAAACATACCCATAAATTCTAGCAAATTAAATTTAAAAGCAAGACTGTTTGGTTAGATTATGTAAAAAAGTATGCTCTAAGACTTGCTGAGTTCTGAGAACTGAAACCACAGACAGCCAAAACACAGCTGCACACATTCAGATATGGTGCATTTGCTAATATTGGAAACTTCAGCATGCTGCAGCAAATTCAACTTCTGATTAGTATGTGCACAGAGAAGAAAAAAAATACACTGCAGAAAACAGAAAGCACTTCAAGGTTGTAAAGTATGAAAGTAAAAGGCACTCTGTTGTTTTATGAAGCACTTGACAATATTTATTAGCTTTATCATTGTGGCATCTAACAGCCCCAAGTGTGGGCCAAGACCTTGCAAAAAAATACAGAAAAGTTTGACCACAAAATGCTGAAGGCCCAGAGCTCAGCTCCTAGGCTGGATGGAACAGGAAGGTTTGGAACAGGAGTCACTTATTGATGGAGAGGACACCTGGAGTCATCCATAACAAATACAAAACCTAGGATGTGCCCAAATTCCCACTGCTCTCTGCAGTTCAGGCATTTGAAGTGCAAGGGTTCAATATGGGAAACGGATCCCAGAGTCTACAGCCAAAGAGATTCACAGTGGTGATGGGTCAACGGTTGGACCAGATGATCTTAGTGATCCAATCTTAATGATTCAGGAGTGTGCACTGAGCACTGTTCTCATGGGCTGGAATGGAATGTAGGGAAGACCTACATTCAAGGAGCAAGGAAGTGCATGGGAACATGATTCTTAACTGGTAGGTTGTTGCGTTGGATTGACTCTTTCTTGTTTTCATTCCGGTCCTGCGACTCTTGCATCACTGAACACTAACAACACAATTTCTCATGCTACTTCTTTTCGGTGCTTGCTTTCTAGTTAAGGCAATCCGGGCTTGCAGTGTTTGTGTTTTCTATTAAAAGGGTTGGAATAAATACTAGTTTTAAGCAGCCAGTTCTTTCTTTGGATCTGGCAGTAAGAGGCACATCCTGGAACAGTGACACATGCAGCAAGTTGTGTAAGCCATACACCATCTTCAAAAGAAATAGTCGTTCACTGTCTGTTACATATATGGGTTTTTTTCGGTGGTTGTATTGATAGTCAAAGGAGCTCATCGGCTTTTCACAGCACATATTGCTGCTCTTAAAAAGAGCTCTTACAAATTCTCAGTCTGGCACCTCCAATAAAACACTGAGTCACAAGTCCTTTGAACCCCAAAGTTGTTCATCCTTCTATTTACTTCCTCAGCCCGGGATGCGCCAGGATACCACTCTGCCAATTTCGTTGGTCTACTATCACTGAAGTATTAAAATAACCCAACGAGAGAAGAAGCAGACGAAAGCACTATTTTCTCACCGCTTTCAGTTTCGGGCTGCCTCGCTCACGAACGCAACTTTTCTCTTTTCCCACAGCTCCGGGGACAGGAGAGCACGGGTCGGACTGGGAGCAGCGGCCGCTAACACGGTGCCGGTGGGAGCCGCGGGGCTCGCCCCGTGCCAGCCCGGGGGTGGCTGCTCCCGCTGCAGGAGCTCTGCAAGGGGCTCTTCCGGCCCGCACAAAGGCAGTGCGGGGAGGAGAGCCCGACCCCCTCGAGAGGAGCACCGAGCCCGGGGGTAGGGCTTAAAGGAGGGCACCGCGTCGGGCAGGCGGGACGGCGAGGCGCCGCGGACAGGTAGCTCTCCGCTAAAAATGGAGGGAAGGGAGAAATTCCGGGAGAAACTTACCGGAGGAAACCGACGAGCCGGACAAACTGGAGTTGCTGGATGCTGCCATGGTCCCTCTTCCTCACCCCTTTAGCTGCGAGCCCCGCGTCGGCTCCCGCTGCTGTCCGGCTGCTGCCAGCCCATGGCCAAGTGCCGGAGCCGCGCAGCTCCCAGCCGCCGCCGCAACCCGTGCTCGGTTTCCCCCTGCGCCTACGGGGAGCGGGGCTCCGGCACCGGAGAGCTGCCCGCCGCGCCGCGGGGCTGGGCAAAGCCGTTCGGCGGGTCGGGGAAAGGGGCCGCGGCGCTCCCGGCGCCTCTCTCCGCCGGGAAAGCTGGGCTTACCTTGCGGCGGGGACGGGAGAGCCGCCCTGCCCGCGCCTTCCCTCTCCTCCTCCTCCCTTCCCGTCCCTTCCCCGCCTCCTGGCGGGCAGCGCTGACAGCCCGGCGGGGGCACCGCCGCCGCTCCCCCCGCTCACACAAAGGAGGCGGCGGAGCTGCCGGCCCTCGGGGCGCCGGGCGGGGGTCGAACTGCCCCGGCTGCCCCACCGAGCCCCTTCCCGGCACCGAGCTGGAGGAGAGCGCGGCTCCTGCCATGTGCCGCTGCCCGGAGCCTGTTGAGCGCCCCAGCTCCGCGTCCCCGGCTGCGGGGCTGCGCACCTGGGGCAGGGCTTGCATCAGCCCTTTGTCTGCCTCTTCCCACCGCTGCTTCCTTGCTGCTTCTCTGCTCCATCTGGCACCTCGCACCCTCACTTTTCTTCCTTTTTTTTTTTTTTTAATCTTTTTCCTCCCCCCCCCCCCCCCCCCCCCCCCCTTTTTTTTTTTGTCCACTTTATTTCTTTTTCTGCCCACCTGGCTTTCTTTCTCTTAGAAGAGAAGCCTACACCGTTCTGCTTCCACGCCCTCTCTCCCCAGCGGTGCCTGCCAGCCCCGCTGCGTGTCCTGGGCCGCTGCCTTGCGGCTTCTTAATGGGCAGCTGCAAAAGAGGGAGAGCCAAGAAAGCATCAGCTTAAAGCTTCTCTCGGTTGGCTGTGGATATGGCTCCTCGGCAGCACTTTACGAACAGCCAAAGCTCCGATCTCATTTTATTAAACGAGGGTGAGAAGGCAGCAGGAAGGTGGTCAGCTGTCATGCGACTGTCAAAAGCCGGGCGGCATGACAAGCCTTGCTGGCATGGGTTCTGTAAGAAGGCTATAACCCATTTGCCTTGATGGTGATTTATGAAAGCCTTCCACGTTTCATAACATAGAGGCTATAAAATAAAGTTACTTCGGGACGAGCATCAAATCGCATTAAAGTTTCCCCTGCGAGCTAAGCCCTACCCTACCCACCCAACCGCACAGCTTTCCAAGAGACAGCGCAAACTGCGTGCCCTCGCTGTAACCTGCACCCAACTACTCCGCATCCTCCCCGAAACAAAACGCAGCCCGGGCTCTCCGCACCCTCCGCCGGGTCCCGCTTCTCCCCGCGAAAAAAAGGGCCGTTGCGCCCTCTAGCGTCCGGCGCGGCGCTATTGCCCGCCATCCCCGGAGCTGCGGCGGGCAGCGGCGCGGGGCTCGCTTTGCCAGGCTTTCTGCTTTAAGGGTACTTCACTCCGTACGAGCAGCAGCAACCTCTGCAATCGGCTTCAGAGAACTCTTATTTATCTCTAAATTACTCTCTGATCTGCATGAAACCACTACAGGCGCGTCGCTGCTTTTTGGTCTTTGGCCAGTTGTTCTGTGTTGTGTGCTTTAAAGATTAATTAAATGCTGAAATGAAATGAGAAAGGCAGAAAGTTCTTTTATCGTCTGGATTAGGTCATAAAAGTAGGCTGATAACTTAAATATATTAAAATACTGTAGTATGCCATGTAATATGGTAGATATTTAACACATAACCAGGGCAGTTTATTCTGGGGAAGAGGAGGCTGAGGGGAGACCTTATTGCTCTCTTTCAGTACCCAAGAGGTGAGTACAAGAGCAGGGTTGGTCTCTTCTCACTGGTGACAGGACAAGGGGAAGTGGCCTCAAGTTTGACCTCTATGGTCAGAACCATACAATCACAGAATCACATAAGCATTTGAATTGGAAGGGAGCCTTAAAGGCCATCTAGTCCCACTCCTCTACAATGAACAGAGACACCTACAGCCCAATCAGGTTGCTGGGAACCCTATCCAGTATGGCCTTGAATGTTTCATATTCAATCTAAATCTCTTCTGATTTTGTTTGAAACCAAAGTCTGTAGGGAAAGAGAACAGCCAGGGAAAAGAAAAAAACACAACAACAACAGAAGATGCTTCCTGACCTCTTACCTGGAGTGAAGTAGCAAAGTAGATAAAGCCTCTTAACCAGTAAAATATTGATTTTGGCTAAATATTACAAAAATAAGTCTACCTGCATATTTCTTCAAAACCACATTCCATTTTTATCATCTGGATGTTTAGCCCTGAAGAGTTTACTTTCTGTGAAGGTTCTGATGATTAGTATTAGTGGACTACTCCTAGCAATAGTAAACAGCAAATGCTAGAGAATATTAGTGCAACATTTCTGCACCTGGTTTTAATTATTCACACTAGAAATCTGATTCTAGATAATGCTGCCATTCTTGCAGGGATAGAAACCAATCATTTTATCTACCTATTCACTTAAAATAGATTTTGATACTTCAGATTAATTACAATGATAAGTATTATGCCAGAAATATTTACTAAATAATTTAAGAAAGACTTCTTTCTTTTTTTGCTGAGAAAAGATTTTCATAATTGGTTTTAAATAGCCTTTCCAGCCATAAATCTGAATAAAGCAAGAGAATAATTTCTTCATAGAATTACTACTCCATGTATTTCAGTAACTGTAGGTGAAGTATTTTCTGTCTGAAGTCATTGAGTATGGAAGTGTCCAGTCATGAACTTGAATATCCCTAAAGAATTGACAAATGTTGATGGCTTTGATAATAGACGGTTAGGTAACTTCAATTTTCAGAACATTTAAAGCTAAGTTAATAAAATTAAGTGAAATGTCTTGTAGATCAAAACAAATTTCCACATTTCAAGACAGCTTATCCTTTTCCTTGGTAGTAGCAAAGAACAAGAATAACGTACAATTAACAAATGTACAATTGGAAGAGCGGCATAGTTAGGATGGTATTTTACAGGTTTTATACTTAGAAAGATTATCATGGTGGAAACAGATAACCAAAAACAAAATGCTCACCTGCGCCCTAGGCTCACAGCAGAAAACTCCAAAAGAAGGGATCTCCCAAAAGAGATCCATCCCAGTGGCAGCCAGCCCTTAAATGGCTCTAGGAGAGGTGCAGCCAGGCTCCACCCCTTCCGGTCACACAGCTGAATTGCCTTCACCTGTGCTCCCATGGCCGACTCAGTGCTCACCTCAGGTGGTCAATCAGAGGTTCAGGCCGTGACTCAGCAGTTCCCACACAAATATGTATGTAATTAGGGGGCAATTACTAGATCAAAAGGGAAGCATGTTTGAAAAAAACAGAAGTATCCTTGTTATGCACAGAAGTGTAAAGTGAAGATAGGGCAGTTAGGTCCTAGATCTATTTTGTAGAAATTGTGAACAGATTCTAATTTGTTCAGATGTTGGCTTTAACTATTGCTAGTAATGTAAGTACTCAGATAACAAGAATAAATTGTAAATTTACAGATACTCCATTAAATGTAAGCTATTCTCAGGCTTACCACACCTGTAGCCTTCATATAAATCTAATGCAAATCTCTGGCATTATGCTCTTGGTAGAACTAGTGATACTGCCTCCTGGAGTATCTTCACTTTCAGAGAGGTACCATCTCCCCAAAGTTTTAGATAACTCTCCCTATGCTGGATCTTAGAAAGATGGTCAAAGTCAGTATGGACATTGCCCTTGATGTTAGCAGTGACTTGCAAAGGGAAAGTACCAGTCTGTATGCTTTGTATTATATATATGTTTTAGTGAAGAGATTACAGAGTTTGTCAGAAAAGAAGATTTACCGAACTGGTTCTCAAAATGAAAGCTGTGCAGACAGGCCACTTTGTGAGGCTGAGAAGGAAGATCCCAGCTGATAAATAGGTTTTCATATTTCTGTGAGATAAAAGCAAACAGAAAATTACTCTTTCCACAAAAATCAGGATGAAAACCTAGAAATAATAAAGGACAGTTGTCAGGTCTGTGCTGCTTTCCTTCCAGACTCCTTTTTTTTCTCCTTTTAACTAAATTGCTTATTGTACATCTAGGCATTCACATGTATTTAACACCCTGGCTGCTTCTTATTCAATTTCAGTCAAAGTAAGCATTTCCACTGCAGAAACAAAGACCCCTCTTCTTAGAACTTCCTTCACTTTACTGACCTGATAGAATTCTTCTGCTTTAGCTGTAGAAAAAGAGAGCTGAAACACAAGTATAGACCAAAAATAAAATTATTAGCTGGATCACTAGATGGGGACAGTAGAGACCTGAAGGTCTGCATCAGCCTTGCTTACTTAGTCTAAAAGACATTTATCTATAACAAGTATTTATATTGCAGTCTTCCACGTGTTGATATTTCTCTCAGTGTTCTCCTGACAGAATCTGGCCTGGAATCAGTGCACCTTGGGTCCCTTTAGCCATGATTCCTTCCCATCCAATACTAACACATGAGATTCATGTTGACTCCTGGCAGACAAATCTCTATAGATGACTACAGCCCTTTCAGCTTTACAGTTGTGGCATCACGGATTATGTTGATGGCATCTTGTATAATCCACTGCATCTGATGGCTGGGTTATTATCAGGGAGCAGCAATGATTTACTTGGCTTGAAGCACTTTTGCAATGTGACAGGAGTTCAAAATCTGGTTAGTGATTTTGTTTCAAGATGAAAACTGGCATTTATTATTTCAGTGTGAGTGTAGATAGGTTGGCAAGAGATGTTGGCTTTTAATTAATTATGTAAATTAGAGGAAAGTAAATACATTTGGCCTGCTGCTTGGATTGTGTAATAGGTATAGAAATATAAATGTTCTGCATAAGGCAGAAGACATTTGACACAAAGATTTAGTATTGTTAAAGATCTAAAATGCTAATCCTCCTTTTGATGTTTATTTTGCCTAGCTGGAATGTAAGGAAATGCATTATTCATTCTTTGGTGTTATGAAAGGGAAAGACCTTTATAAGCAATACATAATCCATACACTTTCCACAGAACTTAGAAATTGTATTCAATATAAGCAAGAGCCATAATAAGAAACATAAACCAAAATATCAGTAAATAGCAGATGCACACTGCGTTTTGGTATGAATAAATTATGTGAGTCATGATGGCTGCAACAGCAGGTGGTTGTGTAGTTCAAGACTCTCTGCGATTTCTCACTTTTTTTTTTCCAGTACTCCAAAGAGGAAGGTTTGAGACCTCTGAAATCTGGCACAGTTTTTATTTCCACACCTTCAACGGACGAACAAACTTGAGACATCTATTGAAGTTTGTTAGCTCTGCCAAAAGACATGTAGCAAATATGCTGATCATCACTTGTGAGAGCTAACCCTGCTGCTATGACTAATTTATGAATGTTCATCCTTTTTGTTCTTTCATCTTTCTTCCTGTCTCATGCATCCTATTTAATTAAATCTCAGATTGGAAGTTCACTGGGGCAGAGAACTTCCTTATTATGTTGTTTTCAAAGTTTTTGGTTCTGATTTTTTTCTGTGGAGCCCTAATCCATAATTGGAGGCTGATAAAGATTTTGAAATTACGAGAATCAACTACACAACTGCTTTTAGATCTGACTGGGGAAAAAAAAAAATTACAGAAAAAAATTCTGGTGGAATTTAACTTTAGTGGGGTTTTCCTTTCTGAATAATAAGCAGCAACTTTCATATCCTTTGTCTTAGAGAACAGAATTTAAAAGTCCAAACTAATTGCAATACAATTCTTCTTTACAGAGTGATCAGTTCATTGTATTTTTGAACATGACATGGTTGTATTTAAATTCTTCCAGCAATCAAACCCATGGCTACTAAATATTTAAGTAGATACCTAATTTTTAAAACATATTTCATGAAGTTTTAAAGAGTAACATATGTTACAGAAATTATACTTAAAAATCAGTCAGAGCTTAGATTGATTTTTTACTGAACCATAAACATTCATAATTTTGGATTCATCCAATGAAGATTTTTGTATTGGCCAAGTACTACATATATGGGGAAAGAGGAATTTTCTTCGTGTTTTGCAGCTTTCTTCATGTTTTTTAACAGAATGGATTGCATGATACTGTGAAGGCCATGTCTACATATGAGCTACTCTCAACCTATTTTCTGTGATTACTGGAAACCTTATCACTGCAACAGAATTTGATGTAGGTGGAAAGGTGGAAAAAGAAGAACAGAAATGATGTTGAAGACCATAACAACACTCAGCTGACTGGTGTGAATATTCTGAATCTCATGCTACTACATGCTAACCAACTCAACATTAAATATGAGTGTACTGCTACTAACTGAGATTTTCCTACAGAATTGTTTCAAGTAGATCATACTTTAATATAGATGTGCAATGCACGGCTTTTATTAATCTTTGGCCTTTCATCTAGACTGACAAATAAATTCTTTTTCCCATAGTTGAAAATGTCTTTTTTCTTGAACCTACAGTGAAGTCATCATGTTAAATTCACAACTTCACAATTACCATGACAATGTAGTGATATCAAAGCCCCAGCTTTATTTTTTCATTAAGATGGAAGAAAGAATGGGGCTCAGAGTAAAGCTGATTTAACTGTTCTGTAATTTTTTTCCTTATGTGTGAATTGTATGCAAATCTACAAGGATTAAATTATTTAATTAGCTATTTCTAGCATTCTTTCCACATTTCTTTATACTGGTAAATTTTGACTAGTGCATTTTTTTTTACAGCAGTTCAGTGCAAAAATATACTATGATACTCAAAATTAATGAGTAGTTGATTTGTTATCTAAATGCATTGGGTTATGAGCCTGTAGAAGCTAAATGGCCAGCCGTCCAAAATAAATTTTATTTCAGCTGCAGAATCAAAAACTGCATTCATCAGACTCTTGCAAAAACAAAGCTTTGATCACTTATTTGTAGAGAGTAAATTAGTCTAAATATCTATTTAGAAAGTATTTACTTCAGATGTTCATGAATTATTTATTTCACTGTTTCTCCTGTTTAACTGTGGTACAAAATTCTCTTAATTAGCTAAAAATATTTTAAATGATAGAGGACCAACTACTAGAGAATGTATCCCATATTAACTTGTCTTTGATTTAATAGATGTTTTCTGCCCATTTATTACAGTTCTGTCTAAATATAGATTTGTGTTCTTACTTTGCAATTTATTAATCCAAACTGAGGTAGCCACAAGCTTGGTTGTTTCACTCTTAAATATGCTCAGATTTCAATGTTCTGTATTATGTACATAAATAGAATCTTACACAGTTTGATTTTGCAGTTGCTAGGCTCTCTTTTGTCTGTTTGTTTGTTTTGCTTTGTTTATAGAATCAGAGGTCAAATGTAGGGATTTTGGATTTTTCATTGAACCAACATACCATTCAACTATATAATGCAATTTCCTAAAGGCTTACCGATATTAAGCATCCTAGATTCCAGACAAAGGCATTTTTCTTCTCTACAGTTTTACCTAAGAGATAAAATCAATATATGGCTCCACCTTTGTCCCTTAATGCTTGGAATGAAACCTTGCTTCAGTTGAAGACAGTAATATCTTTTCTCACTGACTACAAAGAGGCTGGTATTTCACCATTCATTTCTCAGCTGAATACTGCTTTTTCCTTTAAGCTACCATGTATCATAAAAAGTGAAGTGCTTTGGAAACTCTAGTGCACCACAGTAAAAATTGCAATGTCAAAAGGCAACATCAATATGTATTTTTATGTAGTAGTGGGCGGAGAAAATAAACTAGGGGAGAAAAACATTCATATTCATGGAGAGCAGAGATTTGTTGTATTTATAAATGAAAATGCATCCTTGTGAGTAATAAAAAAACCCCATACTCTTGCTTAGTAGCATTCCACCAGAGACAGCTGTCAAGTAAGAATGTTTACCAACAAATCTACTCTTACAGTATCTCACTCACAAAGAAGGTTGAAAATGGGATTTTGAGCACTAGTCAGAGAGTCCAAAAGAAAAGAAGTTCTATGTTTATTAGCTATTGATGCATGATTCTGACAAATCCCAGGGTTGAACTTAATTCTAAGATACAATGACATCATGAGGTATCGTTTATTTAATTTTTTACTTTTTTTTCCAAGCATTTGTCTTCTGCCTGAGATCCTTTTCTGTAGTTCTAAGCATCCAGTCAGAAAGGTAAGGCAATTATATAAGCAATGATATGATGAAGTTCTTACAAAAAGTTAATGATAGAACTGTGCACTTTACAACTAGATGTTGTCTAAATTCCCAGGAAGAAAAGACAGGCTTTGTCTTGCATTCATATCTGGGTTGTAATTATCAAATATGCAGACACTAAAAAGTATAGAGCTATAGAGACATCAAGAATTAGGGATGGGATCCTTGAGAGTAGCCCTGCAGAGAGGACCTGAGGGTCCTGCTGGATGAAAAACTTAATGTGAGCCAGCAGTGTGTTCCTGCAGCTCAGGAAGCAAATGGTATCCTGGGCTCCATCGGAAGAGGGGTGGCCAGCAGAGACAGGGTGGTGATTGTTCCTCTCTGCTCTGCCCTAATGAGGTCCCATCTGGAGTACTGTGTCCAGGTTTGGGGCCCCTAGTACAAGTAAGATGGGGAGCTGTTTGAGAGGGTCCACAGGAGGGACATAAAGGTGATCAGAGGGCTGGAGCACCTCCACTAGGAATACAGGCTGACCGAGCTGGGCTTGTTCAGCCAGGAGAAGGGAAGGCTTTGGGGAAACTTCATTGCAGCATCCTTCATGTACTTAAAAGGAGCTTATAATCAGGAGGGAGACCAACTTTTTCCACAGCTGATAGTGGTAGGACAAGGGGGATAAAAATAAAAGAAGGGAGATTTAGATAAGACATTAGGAGGAATTTTTTGTATGGAGAGTTTGGTGAGGCACTGGAAGAAGTTGCCTAGAGAAGCTGCGGATGCATTGGAGACCAGGTTGGGCAGAGCCCTGGGCAGCCTGATCAGGTGGTTGGCAACTCTGCCCACAGCAGAAGGGTTGGAACTAGTTGGTCTTGAAGACCCTTTCCAACCCACAACATTCTATGATTCTGTAATTCTATAATTCTTCATAAAGAAATGTGATGGAAGAACAAAAAATTGAGTGGAAGAACCTGCTCACAATCAATGTCTTATATCAAAGCTCATCCAGAAAAGAAAGTAGAAATATCTAGTACAAATGTGAAGGTTGAAGTCAAAGCACATTCATTTATAGTAGTGCTAGCGGGCAGCTGAAGAAAGTTGATGATGATTAGCAAGATTAACCCTCGAAGGCAAGGATACTTAGTAGAAATAGTCAAACTTGAAGGGCAGAGAGGTTCAGGAAGGCTGGATGTTCCTCAAGAAGGAAGTCCTAGAGGTGCAAGAGCAGGCTGTCCCCCTGTTTTGTTAGATGGGCTAGGTTATGAGCTAGATTAAATACAGCTGGCAACCAGTCACAAGTGGTGTTCCCCAGGTGTTGGTACTGGGGCCTGTCCTGTTTCATATTTTTATTGATGACCTGGACAAGGGGATTGAATGCACTCTCAGTAGGTTTACAGATGACACCAAGGTAGAAGGAAGCATCAATCTGCCTGAGAGTAGGAAATCCCTTCAGAGGGATCTGGACAGACTGGATTGCTTGGCTGAAACCAGTGGGATGAAGTTCAGCAAGACCAAGTGCCGGGTGCAGCACTTTGGCCAAGACAACCCCAGGCAACACGACAGGCTTGGGGCAGAGCAGCTGGAAGACTGTGTGAAAGAAATATACCTGGGGATGTTGGTCGATGCTTAGCTGAACATGAGTCATCAGTGTGCCCAGGTGGCAAGAAGGCCAATGGCATCCTGGTGTGTACCAGAAATAGCATGGCCAGCAAGACAAGGAAACTGATCGTACCCCTGTACTCAGCACTGGTGAGGCCACACCTCAAGTACTGTGTTCAGTTTTGGGTCCCTCACTATAAGAAAAACACTGAAGCTCTGGAGAACATCCAAAGACAGTCAGTGAGGCTGTGAATGGTCTGGAGCACAAGTCTAATGGGGAGCAGCTGAAGGAACTGGGATTGTCCAGTCTGGAGAAGAGGGTGCTCAGGAGAGACCTTACTACCCTCTAAGCTACCTGAAAGGAGGCTGTGGCAAAATGGGAGTTGGACTCTTCTCATGCCTAACTAGTGATAGGACAAGAGGGAATACCTCAAGTTGCACAAGGGGAGGTTTAGGTTGGATATTAGGAAAAATTCCTTCTCTGAAAGAGTGGTCAGGCCCTGAAACAGGCTGTTGAGGAAGGTGTTTGAGTAACCATCCCTGGAAGTGTTCAAGAAAAATTTAGGTGTGGTACTGAGGAACATGGTTTAGTGAGGAAATATTGGTGGTAGGTGGATGGTTGAACTAGATGATCTTGGAGATTTTTTCCAACCTTGGTGATTCTATGATTCTATGAATTAAGACAAAATATGGCACAAGGCAAGTAAATTTTTTCACCAGCCATCCTTGGCCCTATCAGTTACCCCTGACAGCATGTTAAACACTCAAATTAAAAAACCATATGAATTACGTGAAATTTATCTTCTTTCATCCGTAATTGGGAACAGCAAGTGGGAAAAGCAGCAGAATTTCAGTCATTCCATGCCACAGACCAGGCTGGTGGGAAAGAGGCAATGACTGAGAAGGATATGTCTGCATGAACATGTGAGAAACCACCCATATCCACATCTGTGTGTATGTTTATGTACTGCTGCTCTCAATCACATAGCCTTGGGAAAGCCAAAAACCTTTCACAACTGGCTGGATATGAAGCCACTTTTCTCTCTCCACTGGTACAGAAGAAATAATTTCTATGGTCATTAGGAAGCTGCAGATAATTTTCTTAAAACATTTTGCCACTTCTGGGGGGCCTATTTTCTTCTCCATAGGCTGTTTAATTCTTATTAATATCAATGGGGGTTATGCACACATGTGGAGAACAAATTAGATTCTTCATTGTTTCCTTCTGATAAAATTAAATGTTCTTTCCACATGTTAAAATTAGCTTACATACTGTTGTTCTCATAGCTATGAAAGTAGAGAACGTTAGTCATTAAATGACTCTTAAATTATTTTGTTTCCTATTAAAAGACCTTGCTCTACTTCCAGAATCTGAAATTAGTTGTCAGAAGCTTCAGTCATAGCTTGAGTAGATGGCTGTGCATCATTTTTTGTGTGTTTTTATGACTACTGATTTCATCCTCAGGCTGGAGGGAAAACCTTTTTGCCAAGTGCATTATAGAGACTAGATCTGAGTAGCAGTTGCTTCATAGTAATCCACTCAATTTTTTCTCAGTCAGTTCTTATTTCCTTTTTTTTCATATTTACAAGCATTGGAAGATGAATGCTTCTGTCACAATCTGTATCAGAACTGTCTTAACTCATTTTCCTCTGTTGCCTGTAAGTAAAAAAATACGAAATAAATTTTCACTGACAAGACTCTGTGCTGCACTTTAATACCATCATTATATAAGGAATCATTACTGTGCGTGATTTGGTATATGCAGAATGCTGAGATGGATTTTATACTCTTTGAAATGTTTTTTGTAGGACAAATGCTTATACTTACAACAGACCTATTAATATTTATTTTTGACACTGCATCAAAGAAATAGCAACAGAGATTATTCTGTGGACCTTTTGGCATTTTTAGACTATGGAATGTTGAACATTAACATTCAATAAGTGCAATTCCCTGAAGGATGGTGACATAAAACAAATTGGGCTACTTAGAAGCTGTGCTCCCTGTCGATCGCATAGAAGAGAATGACTAAGCATTATAACTTCCTGGAACACAACTGGAGATGCAGTTGCCATTGCAAATGGAAGAGGAATAGTGTGTTGGTAACATCTGCTTACCTGTTCTGGAAATTGTTCAAGATGAGTGAATGCCTACAACATGAGAAATGGAGGGGATACTAAAATATTAGAAAAATTTTAGATATGTTCTTGGAAAAAACTTTGATAGAAATCTTTGGGGTAAAATCTGAGTGAATTCATTTTTAAACTACAGCTAATAAAAATAAAGAAAACGGAAAAACCTGTACCTGGGTAATAGATTGAGTCAAGAAGTGGGAGTCAGTGAAGCAATGAAGTCACCTGACCCACTAATCAAGTCCGTATTTTCAGAGAAAAATTGATAATATAATGATTGGAGGAAATCTATTATCACTGCAATAAACTGATTTATGAAAATCCAGAATCAGCTCTTTTTAGTTTAATTTATTTTAGTCTTATTAGCATGACAAGTAGTTTTTCAATGCAATTCATAAGCTATTTAAACTTTTATTTTTTCAAAACTACAGTTAGCTATCACAAGTTGTAGGATTCTTTTTCTTGTTTTATTCTGACTGATTCAGAATTTCTTTACAACTCGGAAACAAAACACCAGCTATTTGATGCCTGATTGTACTTATTTTTGAGATCTGATTTCATTTTTTTTCTCTAATTGCAATATTTTCTGTCAATATGTGTTGAAAAGTCAAAGCAATAATTTGTGGATAAGCAGGTATGAAAAACTGGTTTGTTGTTGTTGTTGTTGCTTGTTTGTTTTGTTTACTTCTTGTTTTGACTTATGAATGTCTTTCAGCCTTAACTGGAGTTTAACAGACGTTCTGGTTTCTTGGAAGCTCTTGTTTGTGAGAAAATGACTAAAAGGCTTGCTACATATTAAGTCATCCCATAGAAGGTGGAAGTCAGGGTATAAGAACACCTACATTTAGGCACCTAGATGCATTAGTGACATCAATCCCCTTACAGCCAATCAAGATTTTGTCAATACTGTCAAAAGATCTTAAAGAGTCATTCATTTGACCAGGTAATAGGTATCTTTTTAAAGTGAGGTGAGCTCTGCTGGAGCTGAATCCCATTGGGAAATGAGTCCCAGATGGAACTTGCACAAATTGGATGTTCCTCTAAATCTTTCACCTTATTAAACTCCAGCTTTTCTAGTCCAGAGAGCTTAGATTTGCCTTGCTGATTTTTGTCCATTTGGTTTTCAGAGATTAGAGTAAGGGATTTGTTTAACAAGGCCATTCTATACTTTTTACTAATCATGCATCTTGTTTCAGGCAATTGCCCTGTAATGATTTCAGTGTCACAGAGGCAAGATCTGTTCTGTAAAATCTTATTTTCCTTCTTTGAGCCTTTTTCATGCTTGAGAATAATCTTATTTAAATCTGTATATTTAAGGATTTCTATTCCATACAGTGAAATGGGATCCTACAGTGGCTGAGATCATCAGACTTGAGGAAGTAATCTTGGCCAGCTCAATGCTGTTGCAATGCAGACATTGCCAAGGACTTTCTAAGAGGTTCTCTTGTCTAGATATGTGTGGTGAGAGAAGGCAATTCCTTTCTCCACTTTTGTTCTTGCCACATTCTTATTTTAATCCTGGCTCCCTGTCACTTCTATTCCTATCATCCAAAGTGAAAGAATGAATTAATGAATCTGGTTTTCCGTTAGAGAAAATGTTTCTTACATTTTTAGCATTCAAAGCAAAATGGAAGCCAAGTGAATGCTTCCAACCAAAGTTGTGCTGGGATTACCTTTACAAATAAATTACAAATAAATCGGAGAAAGTAATCTATTACAGACTAATGGGGCATTGCCTGCCCTGACAAAAACAGCCTGCAAAATGAGTTTAGCACAGAAATATGTTGGAGCAAGTCTAAAAGACAACACACTGGTGAAGCCGGTGCTAGCAATCTATGTCCCCGTTAATGAGACCCTTTTCTGGAAGATAAATAAATAAATAAATAATCCTCGAATTTGTAGAAAATCAGTGCTTTTAAAATAAACAACTAATTGATAAGACTTTTCCTGTTAAAGAGTGACCACTGTTCAGAATGCCTTATTAGCTTAAAAGAAAGTGGGTACAACGCCTGGGTAGAGAATGAGAGTTTTCTACAGAAGCTGAAACCATTCTACCACCCTGTTCTGTGCTCTAAGACTGAACACCTGTATTGGTATCTCCCAAGTATCTGACTTAGTCATTGCTTATCTATTTTGTTTGGAACTGTCACTGTCCTATCAGATATTTCTGGAAAACTGTTGATAAACATCTCCACCTGTAGCTCAGCTCCTACAAACAACTGTAGAGTTGTCTGATCCTGTAAATGGGGAAGCTTTTCAAACAGATTATCAGATTATCATGTAATAAGGTGATATCAGCCAGGAGATTTTGCTGTCAGTATATACTATAATTTCACTGCTAAAGTCTTTCAGGTTTATAATGAGGGCACAAAGTTATAAAGCTGTGTCCTTTACAAATTATTTTTTGGCTGCTGTGATTTACTCATTTGAAAAAATCAATTGGCTGCATGTGTATTGATAGTGGCCACTAACACAGATTTATTTATTCCAGTCTTTCCTGAAATCCCCAAGAGCTGTTAGCTAAAACAGAAGAGTAAATGATGCTGAAGTATTGTACTGAAAAACTGTTTTCTTAACTTCGTTATGGCTAGTAAAATTTGCAAGTCTCAATTCCCTACACTTGATATCCATGGAAGTAATACAGAATTCCTCTGGCTAAAGCTGATCAAAGGTAAAGTGTGTGGGCCAAATACATCGTGCAGGAGATGAGCATCTTTTTGTGAACTAAGGTTATCTGTACTCCCCCTCCGTTCACAAGGTATGCTTGGCTTTACAACCAGATGTTGGAACATTTTCAGGAGAACTTTGTTCTCCCTTCTGCTTATTGTACAAGTGTAGAAACCTGAGGTTTCCACTGTCTGAATGTATTAATTAGTATCAGTGGTGCTATATAATGTTTTGGCTCCTTCCATTTAAAAAAATTCCTTCTACATCAAGTACTGTGAAAATTAGTGGAAAGTTTTCAGATCAAGTGTACATGCATTGAACTTCTTGATGCTTTTAGTATCCACTAAAATGTACAAAATGCATTTCCAATAAAATAAAATATGGGTTCTTGTTATGACTGTGTTTGCATATGGTATAATGCATGGTTTCAAATTATTTCTGCAGATGGATTTAAATAAGCATTATTTTGACTATTTTATGTTATGACTAAAGTATCTTTATTCTACAGACTCAAAACACCACTTATGTAATCTGCAGTGCAGCTCTAAACAGTGCCTCACTGCTGCCTTATAGTCACACGTCTTTACCACAAACTCCTTCCTTAATTCTAGTAGTTCATTTGCAGGGACAAACATATATGATGAAACTTCATATTCTGCTTTTTCCAAAAGGAAATAAATTGTTTATTGAGTGCAAGTCCATGGCTGTGCATTTAACTATGTACAAATGTAGTTCCTGTAAGCTGAATTTTCTGTGTTATTTGGGTCTGAGAGTAGAAGTAAATGGAATAGCAGTGGTGCAAGAGCTGTGAATTGATGGCAGGGGAACATGCTTATCCATTTTTCACTGTGCCAAATTCTCTCTGAACAGAAATTTCATTTTTAAAGTTAATAGTCTATCATTCACATGGAAAACTGAGGTCTTTTCTGTGAATTTATTATTTGTAGATGAAAGACATAGAAAATCTGAACCTCCTTAGACAAGCTTCTTGCTAGACCTCTGCTTTTAGTTATTTCCTGAGAAACTGCTTCTACATAAATAAAGAGCTTTGGCTCAGCCTTGAGATATGCAGTAAAGTTAGCACAGCCTTGGATGCCAAATTTTTACATTTTTCACCTTCACAGAATAGCTCATGAGACATGCCACTCACTGCAAGGCTGTCTTCCCATCCTTTCCATACATCAACATTAAAACAACAATGAAAACAATTCTCTTTAAGCATAAAGCTTTGGGAATACCAGGGCTCGTGTGGTCAGACAGATGATGGTGGCCCTTTAACCTGCTATCTTAATATGTATTTTGTTTTTCACTCATCTAAAAATTGCTAGAGCAATTTTATCCTTTTCTGAAACTGTAGCTTGCTGCCCACCAAAGCTTTGGAGCATTTACACTTCACTTTATGGCTATAGGGAACATCCATACATTTTTCTGAAAGTCAGATCAAAGATCCTTCTGTAATGCTCATCTGCTACTGCTGGGTGTGGAAACGTGAATAATAATTGTTTAGTCATCTTGGAGCAACTTTGCCAAAGAAAGTGGCTGCTTTTGCTGAACTAGGGTGAAAGGTCTGATGAATTAAAGGGACACTGCTGAAAACAAAAATTGCCTTAGCTGGGAGTGATGATGAAGCACAGTGTGGTGTATCTTCCTTTACACCTGAGCCTGTTTGACCTGATGAGCAATTTCAGACTGGAAGTGTCTTATCTGCATGGAAGATAATGGAGAGATGGGACGACCCTTCTGCTTCAAGCAAAACCTTAAAAGAGACTAGCAGGAGTGGAAAAAAATATTCCTTGCTAAAAAAGAGGTGGAGACTGTGTTGCCCCCAGCCATACTGTTATACTCTTCTGTAAACATCCCACGGTTGGCAATGGGAAACCTCATCTATCAGCACCTGCAGAAGGAGTATCAGAATTTGACTTAGTAACTGTGTTGAAAATTAAAGGAAATACTTTGTTCCAGTGACCTCAAAGAGCATAAAATGTACGTGCTTTCTTTTCATGCCAAGGTGGAGTAACTAACAATTGTGAACGGAAGTCATGTTCCCACACACCTTTCCTGCCTTTTCTCTGAAAGCAGATCTTCCACCCTGCTGGATACAGCCTGCCAGCTTTTATTTTGGTTGGTTTCTCCTCCTAGTCCATGTTTCAGATGTTCTTGTGCCCTCTGCATGCTGTTACTCCTTTCACATGACTTCCTGTGACTTGCTCCTGCAATGTTGTGGAAACTATGATGGCACCAGACTGACACGTACCAGAGTGTTGCAGTAGCACTTCCAAGAGGCTTGACTGCACATCCCACAGGCAATCTGATTGGGGTTATTTTCCTTGTGTTTGTGCTTCCCATAAATGTGTGTCAGCTGCTAAGAGAGGAAGGCACGTGGTCCCTGCTGGTGCAAGGGCTGTGGCAGGCACTCTGAAGCCAAGGAATTTGCTGCCGAGCACTGCTCTGGAGGCAGAGTGCTGCGGCCTCGCAGTGAGTGTAAGGCCTTCCTGCAAACTGAGCAAATCTGTGCTACTTTTGTCACTCTCTTCTTTTTCTGGAGGAATTAATGTGCTTACCAGATGGCTATAACAGAGCTTACCAAGCAGTACACAAACACCATGCTGTCAAAATATCTAGCTGACATTTTAGACACATATTTTACTAATGTCAGTAAGACTGTATTTAGGCAGACTGGACTAAAATCTCCCATTTCGAGGTAAATTCCATTTGTTTCTCTGATTTTGCACCAGCGACTTTGATCCATAAAGTTACCAATTTGAGGAAAAGCATCTTGCTGCATCATGGATATCTCTGGTAAGGTGTGTCTCTCAAAATCTCAGTGAATAGAAATAAATCCCTGGTTTCCCCTGGTTCCAGATCTAGATTCAAGATGCATTAAGTAGCCATCGGGAAGAGAGATGCTCAATGCACATATACACATATATAATCATAAAGTAACCCAGAGCTTTTCACAAACAGTAGAGAATCCATTCTTTCCCTTGCTTGCTTCCATTCTTATTCTTGCACATCATCTTTTTCCAACATAAATGAATCTATGTTTTTGTGAGTCCTGTGCCTCTTGGGTCTACTGATACAAGGAATTTTTATCCCACGTTCAAATTCAGAATTAGGATTGGAATCCAGATGCACTGTGCTACAGGATTTTCTCTTCAGAATGGACCTTAAATTCACAGTATTATTTGGTGGCAGGGTTCCTGCTTCTGCAAAGGATTGAGCAGAGAGTGAGCACACTGTTTAATAAAACCAGTCCCCAGTCTGTTGACTCATGGATTCTCCTAGTAGCTCTTGAGTTTGCACTGATCTAACAAGGTAATACCACAATTGCTGCTTTGGTTCATTCATTCCCTCCTCAGTGTGCTGCTGTGGTTTTGGCCAGTCCTTCTTCAAATGCATGATTCTGCAATTGGCCCACCCATGGCTCTCCCATCCACATAGAGCCTCCAAGAAGGCTACAAACAAAACCAGAACAGATTCTGCAGCACAATGCAGGTGAAGTGTTCAGCTAAGTGAAGTACAGGAGCTGTGTTGTGCCATACAAAATGAAATCAAGAAATTCAAGAAGTGAATTGCAGGTATTGGATATAGAAGTGCCACCCTGGTTGTCTAGTCACTAATCAGCGTTTTCAAACCTGAGCCTTCCTGCTTTTTCCTTCCTTCTTTAAATCCAGTTTAAATCTCAGGCAGCCTGTACCTGCTTATCCGAGTGGTACAAACTTGATTCTTGTGCTATTCAAAAGCACCATTTTGCATTCTCTTCTGTTCCATCTCTGTTCCATATATTGCAGAAGACTACAAGTGACACAGAATTGCTGCATGGCTGCAAGAAGGGTGTCAGAACTCCCTTCTTACCTGCTTTTTATTGGCTGTTACAGTGCCAAACTGGGGAGGAATACTTAGAAAAACAAAAATAAACTCTGGAAACATAGTTTAAAAGTAAGCCTTTAGTAAACTCATACAGGAGGAGGAACTGAGTTTTGGCAATTGTCCTGAAAGAGTGACTTACACCAACTGAAGTCAGCATGACATACGAATTTTGCACTGTCACCAAAAGACAGCCAAGATGCGGGCTTGGTCTTTCTGACAGACCAGTGGCAGTACACAGCAGCAGCCAGATGGGAAGCTAGGATCCTTCCCTTCCGACATTCTCGCATTAATTATTTGGCTCCATTGTATTCTTATGTGGAATATTACATGTATTTGTCAAAGGAGAAAGCAGATATTTTACTGCTCACCTGAACCTTCTTGAACATCTGAGAAGAAATTCATTTTACAAGGAATTATAGCAGCTATTTATGCAAAAAAAGTGTGCCTTCAAACTTCCTTCCACCTGTGACACCGTGAGCTTTCTATGATGACGTGAAAGTAAGTGATTTGCTTTAAAAAAATACCAGAAATCCTATCTCATGTATGATTATGCTATGAAATTACAGTAACAGAAATTGTCTAAATCAGTTTACCTCTTGTAAGCATTCATCCGTATTATCTGCATACTACTACTCCAGGAGAGGGGTAAAAACGTGGACTGATGGTTCTGCAGCACTGCTGTGTGCTCCTGCTGTCTTATCAATCACACCATCCAGGGTTGTACATCTCTGGATCTCAGTCAAGAGGAATCCAGCAGAGCAAGTTGCCTTTGCTGTCAAATTCTTTTAATATCAGCTAATTACCCAATGGGCATTAATTTTCAAAAGCAGACTTTCATGAAATAAGGGGTCAGCAAAACCTATCTAAGCACTGTAAGAAACTTGATCAGGAAGTGGTGTCTTTTTAAGTGTTCAGGTGTGACTGAGGTTCCAACATTCTGATTCCCAGCCTCACTTACTTTCTGCTGTGCTGCTGCAGTCCTGGCACAAGCTTTGCTTCTAAGCATTTTCCCTGTGATGTATGCAGGGCAATTAGCATTAAGTCCATGGTGAAGGATGTGGCTGACTTGCATGAAACATCTTTGCAGAGCAGTTTGTGCAACATCCGTGTCGGGAAATCAGGATGTGCAGAAAAATTAAATTGTAATTACTTGCGTTTGGTGAATGGGCTGCTTGTTATTGATTCTTGCCTTAAAAAGAAGTCTCAGAGTGAACAATGCTTATCGAACAGCCAGTGTCATCTTCAGATTAATCTCTTCCACTAATCCAGATGCAGGAGCAAACTGAAGCTTTTTCTCAGATTTTAGCTGTGCTGCAATTCAACTAGACTTTTCCTGCAGTGTCTTTCTTGAAGATTAAGAAAATACATATAAAGTGAACAGTTTAAGCTCTTATGGTTAAGAAACATCATTAGGTGTAACCACCACGTCTCTTCTGTTGCAGCCTTTACAGTCCAAACTAATACTACAACATATGTGGAAACACAGGACAGATCTGTTACAACAAGTGCTGAACCTGAATTAATCTAGGGATTAACCATGGTCTTTGCCTCTGGTTCTACACAGCAATCTATTAAAACAAACAAACAAAAAAAACAGTGTGAGAGAAGTTTTTGTAATATGTTTGTCTTTTGTATGAATAAGACTCCATCTGTAATATTTTGCAAAACTGTGAAGACTTTCAGAAAGCCAGAGTTGTAGGAAAGTGAAGAAGATTTCCTTGGGATATCTCTGCTCTGTTGAGTCAAGAGAGGAATCCTGAATCTTGTTTTCTCACATAAGTATCTGCTTGTGTAGGGCAGGGCACAGTTGGTACTTCCTGCTGTAGACATCTTACATGGACAAGAAAATCAGAATGGATTTCTCTTGAGGATCAAGAGATACTTTAAGAATTAAAAAAAACTTGTCGCTTTTTTCTTCTGGTTTAGAGTTTTAAATAAGGAGTCATTTAAACAGCACCATCAGCAACTCTGTGACTCTATCTGGATTGTTTCTCTCTTGTTTCAGGTCCAAGTGGACCGAGTACCTCACTACAGACCCTGACTTCAAATAAACAGCAGCCCTTATTTTCTATTATCAATTTTGTGCATGTGTTGTGGAGCTACGTCCACCTATGGACTACCTTTTCCCATACCCTGAGCTGAGAAAATATTGGATTGTTTACAGGGTCAGGTGTCCTATTGCAGTATTACACTGCTAAAATCCTTATAAAAATATGAATGAACTTCAGAAAAAAAAAAATTATGCCTTTTCTACTGAAAAATCTAGTGTCAGAAGACAAAAACCTTAAGAAAGGGCATTGTCTATTCTTTATTTGCATAGCATCTGAAGCCAAACTGCATAAAATCCATGTTTTTCTTTCATTTGCTAGAAGTCCTGAACAGTCTGAAAAACTGTCACTTTTAGGTGAGTCTGTGCTAATGCTTTTTTTTCTCCTTTACTTTGAAAATGTCAAAATGATGGAGCTTCTTTCACTGTACAGGGTGAATACTGATTTGAAAACAACATGCACTGCTAAGCGTTTTAGTATTACTAAGTCCATAAGGCTTCCCCTGGGAAAATTTTTCTAACTAAAGTATTCCTCAGGATTCTTCCCACAGTCTCAGTATCTGGAGAACAGGCTGGCAGGGTGCTGCATACCCATAAAAAAAAATGCCTGACCTTAATAGCTTGAAGTCTTCATACACTTTGCTTTTTTTTCTTCCCCTTTTCTTTCTTTCTTTTTTTTTTTTTTTTTTTTGAATGTTTATTTAAAATTCAGAATTAGCATGGAAAAGCAGCTTTAGGTACATATTTGGGTTCTGAGCAACCGCAGAGTGCCAAAGATCTGGGGACACAAATGCAAGCCTTAAACTTGGGCATCTCTGGAAATCGCAGAATACTGTTTCTGTTCTTGCCTTTTGAAAGCGTGTTTATGAAAACTGTTTCTCCTTCAGCTATGCCAGGAGGACACATTATCTGCTTCCTGCCATAAGTCATCAGAAACTTTCTTTTCCTCTGCTGCATCACTGTGAAAGTGAGAACAACTTAAAGGAGTGAAAGCAAT
Source organism: Perdix hodgsoniae (assembly GCA_035772895.1). NCBI lineage: Eukaryota > Metazoa > Chordata > Aves > Galliformes > Phasianidae > Perdix > Perdix hodgsoniae. The sequence continues at coordinate 28,139,548 of JAPSGF010000005.1, read as the reverse complement.
TTGTTCTGCAGGAGATATTAGATAAAGGATGCCTCAAGGATTCTTCATACCATGTAAAGATGGTGATAATGCTGAATGACATTATACATCATTGCGCAAAGCAAAGTAAGCTCAGCAGCAAAAAAAAAAAAAAAAAAATCCTTTCTTGTCTCAGACCTGTGATACATTTTCCTTCTTGTATAATCAAGTGATGCTGTCCATGGCAGCAGCTCTGCTGGCTTGGCTGAGACGGCATGAAACATCAGAAGGCCTAGTTCAGAAGATCTGAGAGCCATGGAGGGCAGGTGTGAGGCATCTGTACTTGCCTACATCTTTTGTAAGCACAACACAGAGAAAAATGCTATATAGACTCCTTGCTTGGACTTCACTAGGGATCTGGAGACCCCTGTCACTGCCAATTTCTAAAGCTGTGGGTACTAAGAATCAAAGCAAGAGATTAAGTGAGATTGCAGCAATGCAGCTAATGTACTGCTCATATGGCAACAGCAGAGTTCATTAACTGTGGTGATGCTTGAAATATTGCTGAACGCACTGTTAAGCACTTCATTTCCAAAGGAAATCTTAGAAGCATGAGACCTCTACTCTGAAAACTGTCTCAAAGTTTGGAATATAAAATCCAGAGTCACCACTTGCATTGACTGGTGGGGTTCTTATTTTCATCCTTTCTCATAACATGAGAAAAATTGCTTATATTTTCCAAATAGCTACTAAATATCTAGCAGAAATACAGGATCTTATAAAATTAGTTGAAGCAATTCATCTTGTGCCAAAAGCATGTTATATTCACTTCCTCCTTCATTAGCCCATATTGCAAGCCCTGTTTCATGGCAGAAGCTCTTCTGTTCTCGTTCTGGATCCTTACTCAGGTGGGTGCTGATGTATTTGTGCTCAGTCTGAGCTGGGCCATGTAAGAAGGACAACTAATGGAATGGAGAGAGCCTGAATCACATTTGCCCTGGGGAGGTTACAGCTGGATCCCGAAGGCTCACAACTCATACAAAAATCAGGGTTGCATACTGAACCATTTTCCTTGCAGGAACCAAATTTTGGAACTTAGTCTCACTTGGATGCTGAAGGTGTGAATTTTCACCTGTTCTCTTACTGTCTGCTGAAAACAGGGCTTTTTCCACATTCAGATACTTGTTTTTTTTTTGTGGTGTGAAGAGGTCTGAATCAGTACTGTCACCTCCATTAGCAGAATAAATCAGAACATGTCCTGAGGTGAGCAATGTTATGTACGAAGTCAGATGAATAATAAATACATTGAATTTCCAGTGTGTGACTGAAAATAGATGAAGCCTTGAAAGCTTTACCTAAATAATGGCGGTGTTGGGTGTGTGACTTTCTCACAACTGTTTTGAGCATATACTCCATTCCTTTTAAACACTTGTTTTAATTTCCTCCCCATTTCTGGAAAGGAAATGGAGTTTTTCTGGTTCCCTCCAAGGAATAAATGGCAAAAGTTATTCTAGTTTCTTTATACTGAGCAAGAACTGAAACAGCAATCCCTTCTCATTCCTCTTAGCCAAGGCAGCATTATCATGTGAAAGGCTGGAAGAGATAAACTCTACAAAATAGAGAAAACACCTCTAAGCCCCGACACAGCAATTCTTTCACAGTTCACAGCATAAAGATGACATTTCAGAAGAAAAGCACTATACCTCAGACACTGACTATCAAGGAAGAGCACAAAAAGCCTCGAAGTTAACATGTGTGTAGCATAGGCCAGATAACAGCAGTGGTCCCTCTGGAGGGGCTTGCTTGCACCTTGTGTTCTTTTCTTCCCACCACAATATCCCCATGGCTGCCACTTGGCTCCAAACTGCAGCAGGTTGATTCAAGAGGTCCAGAACAATCCCAGATCAGGCTGTGTGTGCACTTCAAACTTAGATGACATGTCTCTGAGGGTTGGTTTTTTTCCTGGAAAACAGATGACAGCCTGAACAAAAAGGTCATTACAACCTTGGAATCCTTTGTACTAATTTCCCATTGCTAATTACCTATTCTCAGTGATAGCCTGTTTCCTGCAACTCATCTCACATACATCCTTTAGAAATTTCTGTTTTCAGTTTCTTCTTTATCTTTTCTTTTGCTGGCAATTATCGCACAATATTGGCACAATGCCTTCTAGGCCTCCTGTATCATCTCTTCAAAAATGATTGAGTGATTCTATTTTTTAAAGAAAGAGGCATTTCAACTTTCTAAAGCAAGATTTCACAGCACACTGTATCCTATTACATTCTGCTGGGGTAGTGGGGTGATTCATTTAATGATGTGTGATTACAGATTTTCCTTTCTCCTGAGTACTGAAGTAGAATACTTCATCTCAGAAAGCCAGTCTTCTCTAAACTGCTAGCAAAATAAATCCCTTATGAGAAACATATAAGGTGTGCAGCCTCCAAGGTTAGCAAGGAAATAATGAAAAATAACCAGATACTGCAGTTATATCATATTTGTCCCCAAGGCTCCTGACACACCACACCAAGTTGGAGAGCAGAGCCCAGTGATGACAGAACCTCAGGCAGGTAGAATGAAACCTTGAAGGGTATTTAGCAGAAAGAAGCCACCATAGAAGCATCCTTCAGAGCCTTGAAGGCAACTGACACCGTCAGCTTTGCCATGAGCATTTGGACTAATTTCAGAAGTTTGCTCATTCATGTGAATTGCAGTTAGATAGAGGTAAAAGGGTTCAATAGCAAAGTATAGTCTTCAGAGGAAGTCACATATCCTGACTGGGATGAAGTAGGCTTCTCTAGATCTCACGTACCCTGGACATATCCGATGTTATCTCTCTATTTGTGGCTGCCCATCTGTCAGACTTTGCCATCCTGCACAATTCGGTGAGCGTGGAACAACTTAGAGCTGTTTCAAACTATGGTTGTGTGCGTTGGAGCAGTAAGAATTGCATATCAGTAAGTTCATGAGACAAGATAATTCAAAATATATATGTGTGTATGAATATCTATTTTGATTACTATCTACAGCACTGTGTTTTATTTTATTTTGTTTTAAGATTCAGATTTTCTAGCTAGCTTGGCCTGCAGGGGGCATTAAAAGAATTCAGTGGACACAGCACAATTTCCTTACTGTTACTATTGACAGCAAGCCTTAAAGGAAGTATTTCATCATTACATTAAAACAACAGAATAATGCATTTTATAAAAGACAAGAACAAAAATGCTATTTCACTGTATCTCTTCTGATTCTTCTGGCTGCTTAAGAAAGAGGGGATTTTAAAGCACATTCATCCTCTAAAGTCTCGTTATCAGAAGACAATTTGAGAGAAGGGAAGGGGAACTTCTAAGTATTTCACTCACCCATGAAAAATATCTTAAAAGTTTTAAAGATTTATATAAGTAAAGCAAGCTATTTCAGAAATTCGTGGACTTTCTTCAAATTGAAGTAGGCTGCATTTTAGTATTATTAACTGGGTGAAACCTTATTGGAAGAGTTATGTTGCATGTGTAACAGAGGGCACTGACAGTAGCACTTATTGTTACTGTATTATGAATGCAAATATGGCAAATTAGAGTAGGAACAGGTAAAAAAGCCTCAGCCCTATGCTTTCTTCTGTGTTGGGATTTGTACAATGACCAAAAATACAATTAATAAAGTGGTGTGGGCTAAATTGGTATTTACAGGTTGTATAAATAGAAGGACTATCACAACAGAAAGGAATAGTTAAAAATAAATGAAAAATACTCACCCATACCCTAGGCTCGCTGAAAACTCCAAGGAGAGTAAACTCCAGAAAGAGAACCTTCCCAGTGGCAGTCAGCCCTTAAATGGGCTCTAGGAGAGGTGCAGCCAGGCTCCACCCCTTCCGGTCACACAGCTGAATTGCCTTCACCTGTGCTCCCAGGGCTGACTCAGTGCTCGCCTCAGGCGGTCAATCAGTGGTTCAGGCTGTGATCAACAGTTCCCATACAGTATTGTATCACACTTCCGACCATTTCTTACCTTGCAGCTCTATATTTGAATTTCTTGCTTTGGACGTTTTCTTCTGAAAAGAAGAAAAAGTGGCTCTACATGGTTGCTATAGATAGAATATTGATGCAAATCTTAAATATAATAATTTTAAATTTTTTTTATCCTTTTCTACAGCCTATTAAACTATATGAACTATGCACTTTTTTTTTTCTTCCCCCAATATAAATCACAGTTATATTTTGCCCTCAAATAGATGTCTGTGCAATCTGCTTCTGCCTGCCTTTTTGTGTACTGCTTGCTTATTTGTTTGAAAAAGGTCATGTTTCCTAGCATATAACTTTAAAGAAAGGGTGGTGTTATGGATGAGACACACACATCTACAGCTTACTGTCCAAAATATTAATAAACTACCTGTGTGTGACAAATAGAAACCTAATTAAGGTGCCTTGAACAGAGACACGCTCTTTAACTGTAGAAACAATATAAAAGCTTCTTGTGTTTCTTTCTTAAACAGTTGCAGCCAGACAATGCATCTGTTCCCCTGTGTGTCTGGAATGCATTGGAAATACTGTCTTTATTTGCGCTGTTTATTGAACGTGGCCCATTTGCTGCTAACAAGGATCTCAGCTGCAGCATTTCCTTTGCAATTAACTCTGTAATGCCTGTTTTCTCTTAGTTTGATAACAAGTGTTCTTACCAGCATTATCTCCTTTACATGTTGTCTCTGTTGTATAGGTGTAATGTGTCACAATGTGTCCTCTCCCTTGTTGATGTCTCTTGAAAGTTAACATTTATCTTCTGATCAGCTGGTATAGGGGATATTTTGGAATATGTACTGTTTAAAGGAGACTAACTAAGCTAATAGAAATGTAGACATCTTATTTTCTGTTGTTTTACTTCTAGCAAATAAAAGATTCAGCCCCTTTGCAATTTCCTTGTCATGTTTAAACAAAAGGTGCTCTGTCACCTCCACTCTCTAGCACAGTTCCTTGTCTGGTCCTTTCCTCTTTCCACTTGCTACTTGCATCCCAAGCTCTCCCTCCTGCAATTACTCCTTCAGTTATAGTATTCTCCATCGCAAGGCACTTCCATATCTTGTATTTGTGGGTAGGAGGACCACTTCCACCATCCTCACCTCATTCACTACCCTGTCTTCTCCAATCCTCATTCCTTTCCACATAGGCACCAACTCCTCTGGCACACTGTGGGCAGACTAACCATCCTGCTTCAAAGTCCAGAAATCTGTTAAAAGGGAATATCCTTCGGAAACTTTAAGATGAGTCTTGGAAATAATAACAAGTCAAGCTAAAGTTTTTCTTCAATTGTCTTGGGTCAAAATCCTGGCATGGAAAATTTCAACTTAACATGGGCAAAATTGAGGAAATGAAAACAGGTCTTTTAATGGAAAGGGTCCAGCACTTATAATCCAGAACATACTGGGAAAATACAGTAGCTGTGGTGTCTCTTGTGCAGATTTTCCATGGCCAAATTCATATTATAACACTGGCATTATAGCTATTTTATAACATAAGCCACTGAAATTAGTGGCACATGTAGCAGAATTTGGGGAAATATCTAAAAGATTGTGTAGCAAAATTCATTTATTAAAAAAGAGTCGGAGCTGGCATAAACTCTGTTTGCTGTGAATAACCAAATGCCCTTGTATATCCAGGATTTTCATACTTTCCAAGGATAATCCAGCAAGTGCAAACACTGAGTACCTACTTTCTCCTTCATACCTGAAAGCAAATGGTCTACACTTGCCAACTACCTTTTAGCAATAGGCTCTTAAGGCACAGAGAAACCCTTGGAGACGGGGACTTTTCTGAATAATAAACATACACAGGGAAAACTGCAGCTGCATATGCTTTTGCTTCTGTGAAAGCACATATCTATTTGCAACCACCTAACTATATTTTGAATACCTCTTCGGTAAATGAGCAACTTCACTTCAACATGCATTTTCTTCCTGGCTAGAGGAAATGTTAAAAATAACTTCCATCCTGTGCTATGCATGTCTGCACCTCTGGAAGGCCCTACCGTGTGGTGAACAGAGTGGCTGAAAGGCAGATAGAAACACACAAGTGGTGAACAATGGGAGTTGAAAAGCAGTTCAGATTCTTCCATCTTAATTTTTTTTTTTTTTTTTTTTTTTGGAGGCTGATAAAATGGAATATGGTGTCCCATCTTCTTGGGAAGTTTCTGTGGAAAGGAGCTATGAGGAAGTTACTGCTTGTAGTGATAAACATTGGTGTTCAGAAACTTACTAGACTAAATTGCCTGTTATACTCAAAGAAAGGAAAATCAGAAATAGAAAACTTAAGGGAAAAAAAACGTTAGATAGATAGTGATTCTTAATGGAAAAAAGATCTCTTGCCTTGTAGTTCTTATGATTCACGATTGCTACACTCAAGAATGAAACCAGGTTATCTCTACCAAAAATTGTTTTAAACTTTTCATAGGACTTGCCTATTATCTGTCGTTAGGCTCTTCTCCAATCAGCCTGGTGCAGATGCTTCCTTTTTCCTTTAAAAAGATTTGCCTCCAGTAACTTGCTTGCAAGCAGAAGCCTTGATGTCTTTATTAACAAAAATATAAATGTGTGTAAAATCCACTTGTGGACTTGAAGCCTGCATCCCTACAGGCCTGTTTGAATGGCTTTTAAAGCAGGACTATGATTTAAGTGCACTGCTATCTTCAGAATGTTGAGCCTACTATTAACTAGCAAAATGGTTTAAGTACTGAGTTGAGGTAGCCAATCATCTTGGAATTTTGAGGTTTTAGTGGTGCTTAAGGAACAAAATCTTCTGGTGGATGGATAGAATTTCCCGTGTTAGATATATTAACTCTCTTCCAGATTGATTGCCTCCTTGTGTCCCTAAGCTGTGAGATGTGATCCTACAGAGCATTGAAGGAAAAAGGTCAGATGCATTAGACTGCGTGGGGCTGAAGGTTGAAGACCCACCCTACCCCAATCATATGCTTGGGGAGTTTCACATTGTGGCTGCTTTTCTCCATTAGCAAATGTTTTGCTTACTTAATTACCAGATGCCTCGATTGTAATGCTTCTTTTCTTGAGAGTCCCCAAGATGCCCTTAGCTTTGTGTTTCCCCCCTTGGACTTAGATGCAGATTCTGTCTGACCTTCTGTGTGGCCACTCACTGTGTGCACGTGACCTCCTCCTCTTGCATGACATATGAAGAGAAGCTAATTCAAAGCGTTCATTGTTTATGGCTGGTTTTTAGTTCTTTTAGCTCCAGGGTTTTAAAGCTGGGGAACAGCTAATCAAAGGCTAGTGCAGAAAACTGATTTCAGCTGTCTCTTTATAGGTTTCACATTTTTCATTTGTCTTCCCCCTCCCAATACAGTCCCCTTTCCTAGAACTGAGAGGAAAGCAAAGGCAAGTTTAAAACCTCCAGAAATGTCTGTCTGTCTACAGGAAATTAAGGGTGAATGGGCCCTTTTTACCTTTATGCCCTCCACTCCTTCACTTAAATATATAGGCTTTGCTGTTGCCACTGACAGCTGCTTTCAGAACAGGCAAACTTCTCTCAGTCATCACCCTGGGACTGCTTCCTCCAACCTGAAGTGTGTTTGCTGCTTGCTCGTAACCATGGCGGTATATACAGCATTTCAGAAAGAAAACAGCCCCCCTCATGGCCGGGGCTGCAGCCAAAGCCAGATACGCTCTGCTCTCTCAGTCTTTTCGAAAGGACAGCTCTGTTTCCTTCGACAGTGCTGTTTATAGCTTCACCAGATGAAAACTGTCACATCCCATTTCCACTGAGACTGAATGATATCTGTTGGCTGAATGCAGGATTGAAAAAACAGAACTTAGTTCAGCTTTAATGCTTGCATAGACACCATGCAAATTTCCCCCAAATGAGCCAGGAAATTCTAAATATCATTTTGTTGCAAAGAAATTGCTGTCTCCAAAGGTCAATTTGGAAATGTTGTGACCTGTGATGTCCTTTACCATTGGCTGCGTTTCCCAGAAAATATGTGCATTCTGGATGAGATGACTGCTCTGACTGGAGCTACGTATTCAACACGAAGAACAGAGACAGTTGTGTTTTTTAAAGCACCATAAACTTAGCAAAATGAGCTTGCTAATGATAAAGCTACCAATCCAAACAATCACATCCTGGATAGTCTGTATGGAATCCTGCTGTGTGTTTCAAGTGAAAGTACTTTAAATATGTTGCTTGAATTGGATGAACATTTCCTATATAAGCATGATTTATATTTTTATTTATAGTCCAGTACACTTACTAGATTTTCCAGTGATTTCTGTGCTACCAGAGAAATGATTACTATGTTAGTGGAGAAATGAGTTTGGATAGCACAGCCCCCGGTCCCTGGTAGCTATGTTACTTTATAATTTCTTGGGAGCTTGAGAAGTAAATCTTCATTGCTTTGCACCCAGTGACAGAGACCAGTGAGCAGAATGATGAAAGGGAAGATTTAGGATCTTCCTATGTCAAAGGGGAGTAGAAACAATTTTCTGGTGTAAACCCTGCAGTCCTCCTTCTAGCTGGATAGGAAGTGTTTGAAGTACGGTGTAATTTTCTGTATTGGAGCCCACTTGTTAAGGTTTCTATTGGCATATTTCAGTTTTGTTACCAGATTAGCAGATCACCTGACAAAAAGTGGGGATGTAAATTCTCTATATACCTCACAGGGAGAGTGGTCACATACATCTTTCTTGTTTACACACATTCCTTGCCAATTCCTTCAGAAAATTACTTCAGAGAAGCAGTCTATCAGTGGATGCTACCATTAAAGTGTGTAAGATAAATTACTAACCAACTTTCTAAAGCTTATTATACATAAATTTTAAAGAAACTTGGTGTTATTGGTTTGTTACTCACTGGATTTATACTTCAAGATTAGAGACCTGCCTAGAACAGATTTTTTCTTTCATTTCATCTCCTTCACAGGAGTCACTAATACAGTAAGCCCATGAAACTGTCCTTGAAACTTCTACATTATCAGATTTACAGCATGTTTCCATTTTGATGGCACAAGTAGCAACTCCTGCTGTTTAGACCAGCTTGGATCCCCAGACTTGGATTTTTAAAGCTAGGCTCCCAACTGTATTTGGAAATTAGAGAAATGGTCCTGGAGTTTATCAAGAAGCTTGCTTACAGGCTGCTGTTATACATTATCTGGGAAACAGTATCCTCTAAGCAGATTTTTCTACCAGCAGAAAGGTTTTTATTTTTCATCACTCACTCCATAGGGAAGGTACAACCTTTGAGATTTCTGGTCTTCCTCTCTGATTAGAGAAACTCAAAACTGACCTTATCCTTGATTGAAGGTATTGCAGGAATCCTTCAAACTCTGAAACGAATTCGAGTCCTTTCTGAATTCTTTATTCATGAATTTGGAATTAAGGAAAATCAGGAGTCCATCTTTATAGGATCACTATGAAGGCAGATGGCAGATCTCTATGTTCCTCTGAGTTCAGCTGTGCCCGTGATGTTTTCTTAATTTGATTTCTAACTCCTGTAACACATTGTTTATAAGCGGAATATTTGTGTTCTTACTGTGGGATACTATCTGTACCTCAGGTATGAAACAAAATAAAAAGGTGATTCGTTTTTCCAGACTGGTGTTATAAGAGCAAGCAACTCTTTTAGAAGTTCTTCTCAGGTGAGTTTTGATGGGTAAATGGAACATCTAGACTCCTATGACTGTCCTTCCACTTGTCTGTTTAGCACAGGCAAACATCAGATCACTGCTGAACATATACCAAAAAAATCAACAGAGCTCTCAGTGAAAGATACCTGTAATATAAGTGGCTATTTATGAAGAAACACAAATAATAAAAAAATGTGCTTTGGGGAAATTTTATTCCTAGGAGCCCTGACCTTAGTTCTTATTTTTCTTTCTGGCATCTAAGGAGCTCTCCATTCACAATGAACTGTATAATACCACAATCTATCCGAAGACTGTACATTAAAAATAATGATTATATTAGCTTTGATGACACACTATTAGATATTTTCACTAAACATACTGAAATTGCATTCTGCTTTTACAGTAAATTAATTAAAGGAAGTAAGGCTACAGCATTTCAGTTAGATCTGTCTGAAAAGGAAGGCAAGGAAGAGAGAGCAATCCATCCAAAAAGGGCTGGTGGCAGATGATTTTCATTCGTAAGGAAAGAGGTCCAGAGACAAAATGAAGAGCTCTGGTTTCCCAATAAAACCACAGCTGGGTAGCTGAAAAGCTCACTGTTTGCCTGTTTAAGTCTACACTGGATTTTAAAGTGAATGCATTTTGCAAGCTGCGTACTTGAGAACATGTGGTTCTTTCAAAACAGTGCTTAAAACATAAAAATGCATTGAAAATAACAGTTTAAAAAAAAGGGGGGGTGGGGGGTGGGGGGGGGGGTGGCCTTCAGGAAATTCCATATCAAAAATACAGTATTTTCCTGAATGAATTACAATTTCCTATTTCCTTTGAAGTGCACATACAACAGCACAGAATACTGGCTCAGGTTCTTCATTTAAAGAACAAAGTCTAATTAAGTGTGTGGAGATGAGAAGGAAGAGTCAATGTTTGATTTTGTTTGGGATCTTTAGGTACTACTGTCAGGCAACTCAAGATATGCAGAAGCCTAAGAGCTGGTCCCTTTGCTGCTCCACGACACACTGTTATCACTATTGCAAATTCTTTTTGTGAATAGCTCTGTTGTTGTACATGAAGATTTGCCCTTTGTACATCCATTGAGTTCACTCTCAGTCTTTTCTTTTTAACATTTTCTGTATGTCACCATTACTGAAGCTGCTGTCAGTTCCTAATTTACAGCCCAGTATTATAATTTTATCTGAAAAAAAAATGATAGGGTAAAAAAAAAAGGGTAGCTGGTTTTTTTTGTTTGTTTGTTTGTTTATTTGTTTGTTTATAATTGAGAATGATCTGCATCTCCAGCTTCAGTCCCTGGTAGAGAAATGAAGTTACTGAAGCATAGTTATAGCTTTGGGGTCTTTATGTTGTTTGGGTTTTGTTTCTTTTGGGGAAAGAATCCGTATAATCTTACTCCAACAGTAAGATCCTGTTGCTGTGTGCAATTATGAAATTCAGAGGGATAAAAGAAGTTTGTTTAGCTGCAATTTTTAAAGCCTACAAACCTTTTAACTTGTGATGTGCATTATGTGAAAAAATAGTTTTAAGTTTTTATGGTAAATTGTTTTGAGAAGAGCATTTAAAAGCAGAATGAAACAATGCTTTGGAGTTTGCGTTACTCCTGAACTAAGAATCTAGAGCTTAATTCTTGCAGAAAACTATTAACTTGATGTTAGAACCATTGGTTCTACTTCCTCTTCAGGGATAAAATACAGATTCAGTCTGAGATTTCACCATTAGATAAATGAATGAATGAATGAATGAATGAATGAATGAATGAATGAATGACTAAAAGGACATGACAACTGAAAGGGTTTATTATTCAAATCTTTTATTTCAAGAACCGCTAAATAAATAGATAATTAAAAGAACCCAAAAGAAAGTTAATGGCTGAAACATCTTTCCAGAACTATATATCCATGACCTCTCAACTTATTAACCTGTAACTGGTGCTGTTGTCCTTGCTGTGGCAGGGTGCCAGTCCATCCTCTGCATGTGCCCTGTGAGAGCTGCAGGTACAGTTGTGGCAGTACAGGTCTTCTTGAGGCTGCCCGTGAGGTGCAGCTTTGCTCTCCTCAGAGGGAAACATTTGGCTTCCTCTTCATCAGAAAAAGTTAGTGAATATTTTGTTTCTTTATTCATGTTGGAACAATATCCCAGATTGTTCCTTGATCAGGCTTTCCTGGAAGACCAAGCGAAGGGGAGCCTGAGGACTCAATCAGATTCTGCTGATCAGAAATGGAAGATATTTTGAATTAAGGTGGCTCAATTTTAATTTTTCCTGTCTCCGTTTGACGGAAGTTTTCTCACAGAGACATTTCTGTGACAAGCCAGTCTTTACCCTGCCAATCAGCAAGAGAAATCCAATCCAGCAAAACTGTCTGGGGCTTGTTTTGGGAGATACTGAGACATTACCATGAGGCCTATGTATCAACACAGTGACATCACTTTGTGGTGCCCAGGGCCCACTGACCAACACCTCTAGTCCTGCGCACAGCCATGAGTGTTTTGACTTGAGTCAGGAACTGACTGTAAAGGGGATCACTCCACCTAGACCTTACTTCCCCCTTCCCTGTGTGGTCCTCTGAATAGCTCCCTTCAAGCCTGTTTGATGTCTCTCTAGTTTCTCCAGATGTGGGGGAGGAAATCAGTTTCCCAAGCAATGTTAACAAAAGGAAATAGTAATCTCTTCCTAGTTTGTCACCATTTCTTCCAAATCGTATGTGATTTCAATAGCATAACTTCTGCAAGAGAATAACTGTGCACCCATGGGATGCTCTGCAATGTCAGTGGTGTCCCAGAGGCTACTCTGTAGTACAACTGGAAAAAGACACTTCTTGCATTTTGATGATGGCCTAAACAGGAGATAGGTAACTCCTCTTTTGTTCCTATGCTTTTATTTTAGAAATTTAGAAAGCAAGCTTACAAAATCAGTGATGTTCTTTAAGCCTTTTAAATTATGCTCCTCTCTACATGATAAGGTGATTGATCTGGAGATGGTGTCTGGACGCAGGACTCAAACATCTCCTAAGTTTGAGGATGTCACTGCGGAAGCTGTTGACTCCCCTAAGGGTAGAAAGGCCTTGCAGAGAGAGATGCTGACTAAAGATAGGGCTGGGCAAAAAGTACATGGAGTTGTACAAGAGCAAGTGCTAAATTCTGCACCTGGGATGGGGCAAGCCAGGACATCTGTATGGACTGGGGTACAAGAGGCAGGAGAGTGGCCTAATGGAAAGGGATTTGTGGTTCTGGTCAATGGGAAGTTGAATCTGGGCCAGCAGATGATCTTTGTGGGCTCTTTCAAAATTGGGGTATTCTGTGATTCTGTGATTCTAAACCTGCACAAAATATAGCCAGTGCTCATAGTGGTGCTCCAGGAAATGTTCACAAATTAACCAGCTGAGGGAGCACAAGACATCAGCTTTTCGTTAATGGCACAGTGGATTTTAGGGTGCTTCTAAAGGAAATAGCATGGTCGTTATTATGTCTGCTTCACTTAGCTTTACAGTGAAACATCTGAGGGACTTTTTCATGTGTCATAGTTTTGGTCAGAATTGATTTGACAGCATGGATTTTTAAAGGGTAGAGAAGATCTGTTCCTTTTTTAAACATTCTTGTCTATAATACGTATTTTTTGAATTGAAACTTATTCCCAGCCTATGCTGTCAAGTTTTATGGGTCTGAGGTGAAACCCTGGGCCACTTGAGGTTAATGGGCAAGTCCCATTGATGAGATCAGAGTCAATCTGTCATTCCTTCTCTAAATACAGAGCTGTATGCACAAGTGCACATACAGACAGTTGTAGCATGTCAGACCCACAGCCTGCCCAGCCCTCCACCGTGCAGAAGAGCAACAGCAATTCCTGCAAATACACCAGCAGTGGGACAAGCCCTCTGTGACTCAGAGAACTCTTGAGCTGATACAGTGTTTTTGTGGTTTGGGAAAACAAAATGCTAAGCTTCGTTCATTTTCCTGCATGAGCAAAACCGGGTTTTGCTTTCCCCGAGTATTTTCTTCAGCTTTGCATGGCCAGCAGTCCACGTGGGGACATGCTGTGCTGTACCTGGTGCAGTGTAAGCTCGCACGTACAAAAGCCCTTTGAACTCACTTTGCAGCCCATGGTTATGCAGATAGGCAATTCTGAGGGAGGCAGCAATAGTAACCGCTAACACATGTGAAATCCTGGTTCAGAGGATATTGTTTTCATTATGGTTTTCTGCAGCTACTCTGAAGTGTTGGATTCCAATTTGATTTCTTCATTAGGAAAGCTGCTACTTTAGTAGTAGCGAAAGACAAAAAAATGTCAGATGAGATCTGTTTTTTTTTTTTTTAAAAAAAAAGGTTGCCATGGGTTAGACTGTGTAAGTATTCCTTTCACTATTCTTTGCATTCTGTAAAATAGGTCAGCCTCTTTTCACAGAAATTGTATAATTGATACAGCATAGGCCAGAAAAGTCATAAACAAGCAATCTTTTTAAAAAAGATATGAAATACAGACTTTACTCTTTGCAAAGAAGGTAAGAAATGCTGTCATTCTTATCTACCACCACAGCCTATCATTTTACCACCAACTTAATATAAAAGTGGTCTCACATTTCCTGAAACAGAAATCAGATCTCATTTTTCCATAAAGCTCCGCTCACCTTCAGAGCAAATATCATGCCCTCATATTTTTTGTTCATAGGAAATATTATAGGGTACCTGGCTTTTTATGGTATTGAACTTCTATGTCTTTCTTTAGATTTATGTGAGTAAATAAGCCCTGTTCACCGTTCCTTGCTTTTCTCTTAACAGAATCATGCTTGAACTTGTTTTTTTTTTTTGTTTGTGCTTCAGGAAATTTCTTCTCTCTCTGCCTTGGGCAACAGGAGAGTTATGGTAGTGAAAATATGCACATAATACAAAGAGGAAAATCTTTGTCCAAAAGGAAATGATAAGGAAAGCTTTAAGGATAGATTAATTCAATTTTAACTACTGGAACTTTACTCTACAGACTCTGCTTGTGAAAACTAAACCCCTTTGATAAGAAAAAAAAAAAATACTTTCTTTGGGTCTTGCATAATTAGTCTGGAAAATGAGATAGGTGGATTTTGAGGTGAAGGTGAAATGTGAAGATTAAATTCTGAAATGTGGCCAGCAGCATTTGGAAGACAAAGAGATGACTTTACATCAGGGATGTCTGCAGCTGCCAGATGAGGTAGGCTATACTTCTCTTCCAGAATGAGACTCTGCATTACTCCCACATTTCTAGTATCAGGAACAATGCTAAAAAAGATCAGATCTTTGCTCGCAAGAAAAGTCAAAGGCATTTTTTGCTGATCCTCTAATGATTTGCTAAACTTGATGATGGGATTAACATGACTTAGGGTCTGTATGCTGACATGAAAAGTGACAGAGGCAAGGGAAGATAACAGACTTTTCAAAGCATTTCTCTTTTCACTCTCAACCAGAATCCCTGCATTCCTGCTTGGTTCAGCTTGTGTCATCTGCTTTTCATTCAGCATTTGATTTTCTGAAGATGCTGTGGTCAAGAAAGTAGATGAAATAGAAAATTTTGTAATAGAGACATAGTAAGACTACTGTGTGGTGGGCCATTGATTCTAACTACAGCTGAGCTTAATAGCAAAACTTTTCAATGAGATAGCCCCAGGGGTTAACCAGGTGACAAAGAGTAGATTACCACATTGTCTGAATGTACCTGGCTCTGACATTAGATCCATAGAACATGTATATACTCTCTGCTCCCAGGGCTCTGATCCAGGGGCCCTGCTGGCCCTTTGGCCTTGGCCAAAACAGATTGGGACAGTAAATCTCACAACTGACAACAAAGCAGAGCATGCCTTGGAAGATTTGTCACTAAATGGGCTGTCCAATCTAGAAAGAATTGTTGGCCTACTTATACATGAACACACATAGGAAGTTTCTCCTAGTTGTGCCAATATAAGGGTGCTGAAAGGAGAATTTCAATCCAAACCTGCCCCATCCTATTCTCCAACTAACGCATCTACTTACTGGATGGTAGCATGACTATTTATGCAGGAAGGGGTGAATAGGAGAATGTGTGTGGATGTTTTCCCAGGAGGATGGGGACATTTGGCTGGGGTTGTGGAGGAGATGTAAGTCTCTCAGGGAACTGCAGCATACACTGTGCACCTCAAAACTGTCCCTCGGCACAGCAACATCCGAAGAAGGTCAGAAGAACTCAAGGCCCCAAGTAAGGATACAGATGTGGCTGACATGCTTCTGAGAGCTGGTTCAGTGCTATGCAGCCATGTTATCACCACCATAGCTAACTCAGAATCTTTCAGGTAACAAATATTTAAGACTAACAGGCTTTTAATCATACACTGAGTCTTAATGAGAGGAATAATTAGCAGACTCGTATATTTGAAAGCTTTTCTTCTCATCCTCTAAGTGCATGGATAAAAGTTTTCTTTCTTCCTTTCCTTGTTTTAGGGGTAGAGGGATGCTGCAGGGCAAGTTTTCTGCTGTGCCATTTACCTGACATGTTTTACTCCCCATCCAAGCATGTATCAGAGCTAGCCCAGAGGAAGCAGTGGGAGGAGAAGAGCAAGGTCACTGTGCAAAAAGTTTGCTCCCAGAGCGGCTCAGCACTTATAAAACCACACCTTGGGCTAGCAGGGATGAATGGGGCAGTTCATTGGTCCAGGTGCTACTGCTCCAGGTGCTCTGCACCTGTTCTTCTGATCAGACATTGGGCTTTTTCTTTGCAGTCATAACCAGGACGGAAAGCTTAAATAAACCTAATATTGTGTGCAGTGAGCTAAAAACTTGCAAACAAAGGCTGTATGCCATGCCTCCATGTTCCTAGATAATCAGCAAAAAATACTTTAATGGATTAGCTTTCCATGTGGTCATACTGCTCAATTTCTATTGTAAGTAATGAGATTTTGTTATTCAGGTCCTCTAGATGATTTAACAGTTTTTGCCTACTGAATCTTGAATGCCTTTGGTTGTGATATGAAGTATAACTTTTGTTCATAAGACATTGGTAACGTGAATACTACAAAGAAGTAGAAAATGAAAAGATCAGAAATCTATTGTCTCCATGCAAAAGCTGAATTAAAATATATTGCTAGGCAGTTTAACAGTGACACCCTCCAGCCTTAAGACACAACAGAGCACTGTAATCTTATATTAAATCTCATTGAATCAATCCCCCTTATACTCCTTCCAGCCCTAGGACAGGAAATCTGCACCAGCTGTTGGGTGCTATCTTCACTCCCACAAACCTTGTACCCAGATTATGAGCAACTTCAGAATAGTTGCTTATGAACGTGAGTTTTCTGACTTCAGTGTGGCATATTGTTTACCTTTTGTTGTTTCCCCATTCTCTTCTTCGTAATTAAGCAGACTTGATTGCCCTACTTGATGAGAACCATTTTGGAAGTGGGATCAAAAGCACCTGGAGGCTGGGAATGGCCCTGTAGAAGTCAGGACCGCCTGGCTGAAGCACAGGCTAAGGGGAAGCAAGGGCATTTTGTAGTGTCTGCCTTGGCCATAATTTCAAACAGAACGCCTTCAGACTGTGTTTATACAATCCCATATTTCAAGAGCGGTTTTAATTCTTTTAACTGAATGTCAGTGAGCCCTGAAGGTTTAACATATCCCGTGGAAATCAGAAGGACTGCAGCCTCGAGAGCTGATGTGTACCCTGCTGCATGCTTTATGAGTTTCATGCTCAGCAGTTGCAGCTCTGTGTTAAGGCACAGATGGTCAGGGACCATGATGAAATACTGTATATTCTGATGGTACTGTCCCACACTGACATTTCTAAGCACAAATATACCCCAAATAAGTTACAGCAAGTTCTACGTTAATATTTCTATGTCAAATGTGCTATTTTGCTTTTTGAGAAATATTTTCACATCCTATATATTTATAACTACTGCCCATCCTTTGCAGCTGGAAAAGTAGCATAAGGACTAGAGGCAACCGACAGCTCTTACTTACTGCACTTGGTTTGGCTCTGGAGGGGCCATTTGCATAAAGCTTGTGTTACTCTGGCAAGGCTGCATCCACACAAATACTCCAGTGCTGTAACATCCTCGTGTTTCAAAACCTGTAAAATCTCTCCTTTTGGTAAGGCATGGATTCACTTGACCTAAATTCCCACATAGTCCCAGTGCTGGCAGTTTCCAATTACCTCAATGCCCTTAAAGGCTTACAACGAACCTGTGTGACACCACATGCAAGTGTCCCCACTGTAAAGTAGGAAAAGATGCACATTCATCATAAGGATGAAAACGAGTTCATTAAATACAATGCAATATTAGACATCTCATGAACAAGGTCAGATAACAACCTGTATGGGTACATCCCCAGTTAAACAGTGTGTGATTTCTGCAACACTGTCTGCCACTCGCTCTCCTCCCATGATGAAATATAAGACATAGTTCTTCCTTACATAAAGAAAAGTTCTTCCTTTGAGGGAATTTAATGCACATACAACTTTAGGATATTCAGTTTGACAATGGGCATTCCCAAAAGCAGACATTTTTGCTTGCTTGTATCTTTATTTACAGGAAGCCACTATCAAAGAATTTTATCTTTGAGTATCCTGTTCTTCTTTGCTTCAAACCAGCACTATTCATAAATTACACAGACTGGTTTACAACACACAGACTATTCCAGAGTCTGGACTGAATTTGGATTGGAAACTTTAAGGCCAGTGAAAGCAAAGAAATGTGGCAAAAGCTTACCCAAATGCACAATCACACAGGGCCTGCCTTCATCCTTAGTATGTCTAAAATAAAAAAACTAATCTGCTTTTTTACTCCATTTTGAGTTAATGCTGTATCTCAAACACCAGAAAAATTAATCTGAAACTGGAACTTAAGATGCTTTGTGAATACAAAACCAAGTGTTTTTTTTTTCTCTGGCCCAACAAATTATTTGCCAAAACAAGATGGATAAGTATCTTAGGATAAAATCCTTAAAGAGAAGAACAGTATTTAATGGGATAATTATAAATACCTGGTCCTGCTGGAATAGCATGCCACAGTGGGACTGAGATGCTGATGCGCTTTAGCTTAATTTCACCACACATGTGAAAAATAAATGTTTTGAAAAACAAAGTGTCATGTTTAGAGGTGGCTTTCATAACCTTGCAATCACAGAACTACTGGACTGCAAAGCTAATTTACACTATTTATTCCATTTATCTATGTCTCAGTAAAAATGAAGTAATGTGTGAACTCTTACATCTAAATGAGCATTTTGTGCCTCTGACTTAGTATATTTGAGAGATTCTTCCACATATTATATCGGTGTGAGTAATAAGAGCTATCACAGTATGTTAGACAAGGGATATTTGTTCAGGCCAGAAGTTCAGTGTCTATGAAGATATCATGAATCTGTTCTTCTGAGCATACTAGATGCCATGTTGAAGGAACTGATTTGTGGCAGAAATGCCAGAGTCATACAGGATGCTTCAGATCGACTCTCAATCTGACTTGGTGCTTTCTTCTGTGACATCAAGCTTTGGTTTTTAGAAATGAAAGGCATGCTGTGGTAGCCAAAGAGAAAAACTGAACAATTTCATAAGATATTTTACTGGTCTGATGAGACCTCCAGTAAAACAGTGGGATAAATAGAATGATAGAATCATAGAATGCCTTGGGCTGGAAGGGACCTCAAGGATCATGAAGCTCCAACCCCCTGTCATGTGCAGGGCCACCAACCTCTGTATCTAATAGTAGACCAGGCTGCACATGGCCCCATTCAACCTGCTCTTGAACACCTCCAGGGACAGGGCATTCACAACCTCTCTGGGCAGCCTGTTCCAGCACCTCACCACCCTCTTGGTAAAGAACTTTTTCTTGATATCACTACTCACCTTCAATTTCAGATGATCATGAAGACTGAGTTTAAGCAAGATGAGAGACTTCGCAGAAACACATGCCTGGGCATTTTGTAAGAAATGATCAAAAAACTTAAGAATCATTTTGGTTTGAGAGCAAAACCTCAATAGTAATGATAATTAGCATTATCTGGTTGCTGTTAAATTAAATAAATTGCATTACTGTTACTTCAGATGAAAAGTTTTGCAATAATAAATGAACAACCAATGTAGTTGAGCTTTTTCTATACTACAATGCACAGATAACATAATGACCTATAAAATAAAATCTGAAGCCTTTTAAGGTAGCTGAAGAAACTACACTTTTGTTGTCTGTGTGCCACTGTGCCTGGCATAACGGGACCTGTCTCATAACGAGTATTTTTAATCAACTCAGTAGCGCAGATAAGGGCAGCCCACTTTCAGCTCTACAGGGAGTTGTTATTCATATGCATATCTGGGTCTTAATCAGGACAAAACAAAGCAGAGATCTCTTCAAAAAAAGCACTAGTTCTTTTGAGCTAAAATCCAGACTGGAGAGCTTTTCTGAAAATACCTTGCACTGGGCATAAATATCAAGGATTATTGAATGGCAGCTAAAATTGGTCATGAAGTCCTAAAGACTTAAATATTTCAAATTGAATTGTACCCAGAAACCAAACCAAATGAAGAGTTAAGGGAAACAAAGAAAAAAAAAGGAAAATGAAAACCCGCTATTCACGAGAGAGCAGAATATTCCTGTTCCCACTGAGTTTTCTGTGTGGTCAAGTGCAATTCTAGGTCCCCTGTAGAAAATGAAATGAAAGACAAGATGAATGTCTAAC
This sequence comes from Perdix hodgsoniae, assembly GCA_035772895.1. NCBI lineage: Eukaryota > Metazoa > Chordata > Aves > Galliformes > Phasianidae > Perdix > Perdix hodgsoniae. The sequence goes on along the minus strand of JAPSGF010000005.1, from coordinate 28,119,298 downwards.
AAACAAGTAAAAGAAAATAGTTTAAAATACTAAGACCCATTCTATGCTATACAAACAGCCCTAAATCATCTTCCACAGAGAACTGATAACCTTTGAGTTCTCTCTATGCTAGAGCTATAATGTAAATATGGAAGCCACATAAACTAAGAAGTAATGAAATTCTTTCCAGGTGTGAAGGAGCACTTCACATAATAATGAAAGCATTCTCTTCTCTCACTGTGTGTCTGGTATGAGAAATGTAAACAGTTGTTTAATATTAATACCTGCAATGAGATCCAAATTTAAACTTCATCAGAAAATGAGCCCCCCCAAAAAAGATTTAAGTAGGAGACAATTTTTTTTCCAGGGTTTGTGCTTTAAATGTAGACATTCATGTTGATTTACAGTAATTGTTTTTCCAGATATTATCAGGTTTGCTATATAATAATGAAATCCATCTTCCTTTCCTCTGTAAGAACATTGCTGAATAGATTAACTTTTATAATTCCTTTTATTGCCATGCAAGCTCTGAGTATAACTCAAACAAATGACTTTGCTACACCACTTGGTGTACAAGCAAAAAAAACATAACTTAATGCAAATAAATGTCTTTTTTCTTCAACCAGTGATAGGAAATAGCTGAAACGCATCTACTGTAAAATTTATTTTATCCTTACCTCAACTTACGCATTTCATTGTATGCTGATCCAAGTGTAGGAGCAGCTCAATTTATTTCAAAAAACTGCTCATACACTTAACACTGAGCTTATGCATGCACTTAGGTTAAAGCTTAAAGCATAAAACACCTTCAATAAAGACATTTTGAAGCTTTAATGAACTTCTTGATATCTCTTAAATTCAAGCCTATTCATGTTTTTACAAGAGCTTTGTCTGTAGCTCAGGCATTCCTTTTCACATAGATCACAGACAGAGCAACGTAATTGCATGGTCTCACCTCTCCTTTGCTTCACCTTTTGTCAAGGCACTTCCCCACACAGTAAGGGTCATTCAAGGATTGCTATGAGCTTCTCACAAATGTTATGAGTAAGCTTAAGTGCTATGGCCTTCTCTTGACACCTGAAGTCCATTGTTGAAAATTGCTGCTCAGGTGTTTTTTACGCTTTGGAGATGAAATTAGAAGCTAAAATGACGTGTCCAATTACAGTCCCCATATGTTGTATTTATTCTCTGTATGGAATTATTTTTTTAAGTGGAAAACAAAATATTTACTCAGTCCTAGTTGTACATGCTATATCTGAGAGAAGAGATATTTGACCTAACTGATAGAAGACCTTATGTCTGAGCGACTAAAGATAAAAGACAACTCAAACTCTGTATGTTTTGCTATGAAGAGATATTTAAAAGACTAAAATTTAAATTTAAACCTCTTTCACCTCTTTTTTTTTTTTTTTTCTTTTTTACAAACTACATATTTTTGTCTCATTTCAGGATCCAGAAGCAAAACCATAAATCCAGCCTCATGAGTGTGGGGTTCAAATGAGCATAGGCATGCTGAAATACTGCTGGAAGTGAGTTTAATACCATTAGCTTCAATTAATTGCATGGCATGCATGAAACATAAAATTAAGTGCTTACTCCTTCCTTTCTCACAGAGTGGGACAGAAGACAAAATACATTAGACATCTTTGTTTCTCTCTGGTGTTTTCCCTTGGGAAAAATTGTGACTGTAGTATCTGAAGCATGACTGCTTTAAAAAAATTCTTCCATTTCTTATTTTCAGAAAATGCACCATCTTCCTGAACACGGAAGGGAATTTCCTGCAGTTTTTTTCCTCACTTCTAGCACAAACACAACAAAACTCCTCAAATTATTTGGGACTTCAAAGCTTTAAAGAGAGATTTCAAAAATCATAAGAGGTTTTTCTTATTTATATTGTGATTTCATAACATACTTTTGAGTCTCTAAATGATGATGTGGGAAAGGGACTGTGTTTTTTGGGGTACTTTTATTTACAGCAACTTTCCCACAAAATTTCCCTTACAACAGTGGCCTGAAGACTGGAGTGATTTTGCACAATTTTCATTACTCCCAGAACTGAATAAATTCATCCCTGTGAGAAACCACACTTTCCATAACTAGACTACAGTTGCATAACTTAAACTGAAAATACGATGAAGACAATAAGGCCTTGTTGGCTTATTAATAGATACAAGAGCTTTTAACCATGTTGCCTCCAGTCCTGCTGCTGCCTGAATCTTGCCTCCTGGCCATCCACACAACAATGATCTGGAGACTGGGAATTTCTGCCAAAGATCACTGATGTATTGTGAGGAATGGATCAAAGACAAGGTGTTGGTTTTGCTTGATCTGGTAATGTACTCACTTAGCAGCCAGGAAATACATTGAACTGCTTAGCAGTGTATTAATTCTCTTGGAAAATTCCCTGAAAGGAATCAGCCCTCCAAACTGGGAGATGAAGGTTAAAGCGCTGAGGTTTTGGGTGAAATATCTGGAAAATTAGTTTATAGTTGTTAGGAGAAAGGAGGAATAAAAAAATCTTTACCAAATGTCTGACCTCTGACCAGTCTCAGTTGTAGTCAGGCGACTGCTAATACACCTAAAAATACAGCTGGATTTATAATGCAGCAAGCTGCAGCTCACTGTGTGGGATATGTGAAGGAGTGTCCTGTAATAACTGCTGGGATGGGTCCTGGGGCCCACTGCTCTTTTATCAAGGCATGAACGGGCTCAAGTGAAGGCCATACCAAGCATTTTTTTATCTGATACTTGAAATTACACCAGCAAATGCCCACAATATTCTCTACCAGCAGTGTTCCTAGTAGCACCATTCTCCTTGCAAGCTATCTGTTTTTCTTTTGAAAAACTAATGTAAGTAGAGTAGTTTCCCTTTCAGATGAAATCTTAAATGCCATAGTATGTCCTCAGCAGAGAGGAAAGAAAGGGGGCCAGAAGCAGCTATGTAGGGTGTGAAGTGGGCTCCACCAATTCAGCCCTGAGCCATCATTGGCTGTGTAGAGTCATGGCAGAGACCTGCTTTGCATGAGGGGATATCAAGGCACAACCAGGTTACGCTCCGGAAATGCAGAGATGAATCCATCCCCTCAGCTCATGTGTTCTAGTGGCCTGTCTTAAGGAAAAGGTCGTTCTCTACTCCTTAAGCATCAGTGAAGAGGACTCAGCAGCCATAAAATGTTGCTGGTGTCTAAGGTGAACGTCCCTGACTACAGGTCACTAGCCATCACTGTGTTTATGCATCCAGAGAGGTCATTCATCATCCTGAAAAACATACACTGCTCTTGGGTTTTGTTTCTAAAAGTTTCAGAATTCAGTGTTTCACAGGAAAAGAACAGCTAAACAATCACTTCCTGAGGCCAAACTGGCTAACGTGGATTTAGAGGACTTTCTGTTTTGCAAAGAGCATTCTTCCACTGGCTGCTGCATCAGATCATCCTGTAGCAAAGCTATTATAATTTGCCATTGGCAGTGTGGGTACCCCAAAGAGTTTCTGGCTTGCCTTAATTGAATAGAAGAAACTAATTTAAATTTTTAAAAATATAATTAGTTTGACTTCCTCTACCAGGAATTCTGTAATTGATACTATGAATAAATTATGGAATGCAATTGCGAGAGTTCTTAATTACAAAGCTTCTTAGCTGCACAGCTTATGTGCTGTTGAGTGATGGATGTTTTGTCCTCCAAAATGGAGCATAATCCTTGTCAAAGAACGTATTGGTAATGCTGCAGGCTGGAGGCAAAGAATTGAACTTAGCACACAGATTCTGTCTGAGTGCTTGCTGGGGCAGGTATTGAACAGCTTACCTGTGCAGAATGTAAATACAAAGTAGAGCAACTGGTCCAGGCTAGTCTGAAAGCCAGAAGGGGTTTTAACTTAGTGATTGCAATTAGCTTAAGCACTGTGCAATATGCTTTATTTTTTCATGTGCCTGAATTAATTTTAGGCCGTCATCACGCTTCTGAGCTTCAGTGGACTTTTTCTCTCAGAACAAACTACTCACTAGGAAATAACTCAGTCACTTCTCTCCCCTTTTTCTCATTTATGAACTAAATTTTGCTTTCAAGCATTTCATTAAGTGCAAATGACATAGTGTACTTTCCTTCAACATCCAGAGAAAACTATGATACGAATGAATTTAATAGTTACTTGGGGTAAAAATTAAATAAGAATTCTTTAATGAAATGCAGTCTTTTTGGATAAATACCTCTTTGATCTAAATAACAATATAGACCTTTAAGTATTGCATTAAATTAAAAATCAGTGAAATCTCATGCACTAGCTGCCTCCAGGGAATGTATAATAGTCGTATTTTCCCATTTCTCACTGAGACAAATTTACCCTTTCACAGACTCTGCTTCCCATTCATCTGACTTTATTTCTTAATCCTATATAAAATTACTTCTTTATGTACTTTCTAGACTCAATAGCTACATTTACACTACTAAATTAAAGATGCCCAAGGCTATTCAGTATTGTTACAGCAAAGCATCCTGGTTCATCTTGTATCCATACATCCCTACTCCCTTCCTCCACAGCCTGTAGTGACTGCACCTAGATTGCCTTCCCAGGGAGGCAGCTCCTTCTGCAGGGCTGGCCTCTGTGCTGTGTGCTGGTGACTGCCAGAATGGAGCAGGGGATGGAAATCATGCCCTGCTCTTGGCTTATTTACTCAGTGGGGATGTAGCCATTGAGTGTGAATAGGGGTGAGAGGAAGGGTGGAAGGATGGAAAGAACGGAGGAAGGATGGAAAGAATATACCTGTTTCTCAGGCTCTCTGTTTCTGTTGCAATTAATGTTATTCACTCTTCTGAAAGACATGGAGTTGGTGATTTTGGCCCTTCATATAGAAGTTTCCATTCCTTACAAGTGTCAGAAACAAGTGTCCGACTGCCCACGTGCAAAGCTGAGCTTCCTGCAGCTACTGAGATTTGTTTTCTTCATCACTGCCAAGGTCTGTGAGCCTCAGTGCTGGCCCTTACTTGGTCAGGCACTGCAAGAAATCACTGGTAGTCACAGGTGCTGGGTGCTCTAAAGCACCAAAGAGCAGCCAGAACTACAAAACCCATTCCAACAATGTGAAGGAACATAGTTCACGGTATGCATCTTCAAAGAACCATGGAAGTGCAACATTTTTCTTCGATATTTTTATTTAGACTATATATATAAAAGTTCTTTCATTGTAAAAAGTCCTCTAATATAAAGTAATATTAAGTCACAGGTGAGATTGTGTATACACCAGACATTAAAGAACAAAATATTCCATTTTCATATAATTTTCATAGGAATAATCATCACACTCTCAGGAAATCCAAACTGAGATTAAACTTCAAGGAAACTTGGATAGAGAAATAGACAGTTGAACAATTTTTGCATTGTCCCAAAGCACATACAAGAAACATGGCTTCAGCACTTTCAAAAAACCATTGGGTTTCAATCTCCACCTTCCCCTAATCACAGTAGAACATTCACTACAAGGAAGCAAAGCCAAGCAGCATTAAAATGAAAGTTGGGAACAAGTTGTTTTTGAAAATTAGATGCACAGGCTCTCAAGGGTGAAGCATTATCAGTACATGCAACTCCTTTGCTATATGAGAAAGCAGTAATATTACTGAGCTAAAAACTTGCCAGGCAGCCCTATTTTGGCTATACAATTTATTTTAGGAGGACTATTGGAATTACTTGGAGAAACAAGAGGTTGGTAACAGAAGGAAGGTGATTACTTCCAAATGGTAACTTAATCTTCTCCATGAATCTCTCATGCTGGAACAGGAGAAGAGTAATTTCCATGAGTTTACCTATGTCGATAAACAACAGTTTTAGGTGAGGCGCTGCATTGGAAGGACTTTTGGCTGGAAAGTCTCACAGAGCAGATGACTAAATCAGACTTCCTCCACTGGAGGGATCAAAAACCTCATGAATTCTTTGCTGCTTCGTTTTCTTAAGTTACATGTTTCAAAAGATTAATTTAACTAATTTATATTACTTCACTGATGATGAACTTGGACTATTTCCTATGCTATCCTTTGGATGTTAGACTGTGTTTTTCTTCTGTTTCTTATACATGATTGTATTAAGCTGCCTCTACAGTAGAATGAATTCAGTCCCTTTCCCTCTCAAAACTGTTTAAGAATTTTTTTGTATTGTTTACAGATTTCTATCAAGATTTTTTCAGAAGATGTTTTTAGCTGCCACTTTCAAGGAAATATTACACCAACAGGTTTAGGCAGTTATTAAAATATGGCACATGAGCAAATTGGCCATCTTTCAAGACTCTCACACAACTTTGGCTGCATTGTTCATATTGAAATTAGAAAAAGACCTCGGGAATTAATTCTCATACATTTAATCTTCTGGCATAAAAGTTTGGCTGCTGTTATTTGAATTGGAAAAAAAAAGGTGAAAGGAACACTGTATTCTTCAAACTCCTGTGACTAACTGAGGAAGGTTTCATGGACAATGTTAACACAGAAAAGTCTTCAGTTATCCAAACCCATAACTATGCTGTGTCACTGGTACATGAGCATGGTACAAAATCCAGGAATGAGCAGTGGTTTGCTATTCTGCAGTCTGCCAGTGTGGATTGTGGAACTCCTGCTTATCTCCCAAAGAGTTGCGGTGCACCGCTGTTCACTCCAGTTACTTGGCAAGGGGTAGCTGTGAATGTTACGGCAGTTATTTGGGAAAGGTTGCGTGTAATTGTTACTGGCACTTCATTCTGTGGTCTTTGTGCTCCAGACTGAGTTATTTAGCTGGGACATGAGACAACTGTTGAAAGCTTTTGTCATAGTTGGATGTTATCCACCCTGAAAAGCATTTGTTCAGAGTATGGGAAGTGTGCAAGTGAGTGGCCAGTAAAGATAAGTGAGGAAATAAAGAAAAACAAGGCCTATCAGCAGCCCATTAACTCTGATTTTTGTGGAGATGCAGCTTCCCAATGAGAATGTATTAGGAGTAGGGAGACAGACATGCCAAGGTCAACAGCAGTAACAATTACCTGATGTCTCAGGCCCCCGGTTGTTTCCTTTTCCCACTCCTTCACTCCCTCAGAGCACAGTAGTGCTGGAAAGGAGCTGCTTCTTCATAGAACCTGTCCTTTGTCGAGACAAACATGGGTTGGATGCTCCTTAGGCAGATGGAGCATGGTTTTGCCCTTCCCTCAACAATAATGTCTAGTACATCACATCAGTGTTTAGCATGGCCACAAGGATCACAACACGGTCCACATCCTTCATTCCTTTCCCTATTTCCAGACAAGCAGACACAGAGAGATGCTCTCAGGTATAGCCTTGGTAGCTGGAAGCTGTGTCCTGGAGCCCTCACTGCAGCCCATCCTGTTGGTTTGACAAACCAGAAGAAAGTTGATTACAGGAAAACTCCACAGCAAAGAACTTCTTGTCTTGAAATGTTGAGATATGCCCTACACGTATTCCTCTTTGAATAATTATTTAAATAATGGTGATGCACTGTTGGGCAGGATATAGTTGTGGCTGTTGGCAATACTGAAACGAAGCACTGGTTGCACTTGTCCAGGTCTAGGTCAGTTTTTCAGAACAAGAAGTATTTAGTAAATACTTTTTTAGGACTTTTGCAGCTGTATTTGACTCCTTCTCTCACAGATAAACCATGGTTCTCACACAGCTTCATGATATGTTATTCAAAGGACAATCAGCTTAATGTGCTCCTGCTCCCTTGTCGCAAAAGCTGTGCCTTCTCCACTGTGCAAACTCCTGCAAGCCAGGATCAGGGATATCAGGTAACAGCTGAAGGGAAAGGCAAAGTAAACATTTCTGTTTTACTGTCAGCATCAGAAAAATATAAAAAAGAAAAAGACAGAAGGACATCACAGTCTGGTAATATTGCATAGCCTCCAAACATCTAAACTATGTATTCAAATAATCATTATCTGCATGGGGCTTTTGATAAGAATACCAAGGGTATAATATTTCTAGCTTTATAGACCCACCATAACACATAAATAACAGTGGTCAGGATGTGGCATTTGGGGAATGCTGTGTTTGACCTGTTTTCTTCATTGCTTCTTCTCTTGCCATTCACTTTCAAAAGTTGTTTTCAGTTTTGAAATCTGAAACAGTGTTACGTACTTTTATATATATGTATATATATATATATGCACATACAAATATATAATCTATGCATATTTTCCATAGATGTGACCTGTACTGCTGGTCTTCCTGCTGCATGCCAGGTGTTCGATGCTTTCATGACTTATGCAGAAATCCTGGACAATGACTCAAGTGGGAACCCACTGCTCATCTCAGCTTTTTTCTGCATGCATGAGCACACAGTGTCACTATCTGTCAAGGTCTTCAGTGTCTCCAAGGACATTTCTTGAAGGAATTAAGTTTTTATTATCTATATATCCAGATATTTAAGGTCTGCTGAAATTTTGATAGGAACAATATCTAGGCTTTTTGCAGCTTTCCAGGTATTCTTCAGTTGCACTGTCTCTCAGTCATATTTATCATAAACTGTTAAAATGAAAGGATAGACCACAGGATGTTCTGTGAGTTGGCTGAAAACAGAACAGAGGTAAATTCAGGCTCTGCTCCAAGGAGTGCTTATATTAGCTACAACAAATACATGCTTCATGCTGAAGGAAGCAAGCTGTGAGTGAAGGATCACAAAGGTATAGCATGTGTTATGATTTATCTGTCCTAAAAGGATTAAAATGCTGGGTAAAATATTCTCTTTATTTGGTTTTAAAGATTTCATTGTCTCTAAATAACTTTTTTAGTTGTAACATCCCTCATGCTAAGACCAGCAGAATCAGACTTGTCAAAAGTCATGGTTAGTCAGAAGCAATTAATGGTTTCAGATCGCTTGACTCTCAGACGCTTATCTAGCAGGCTTTCTCCTCAATGTTTGTGAACATTACAAATAGAGTTTTTCTACTGTTGGTTTATGCTTTGTTTCCTGGATTGCTTTTCCGGCCCCCTTTTATGAGGTATTTTATTATAGGCTTTCTTGGTGCGTACTCACTATCACCCAAACTGTATTTCATGTGGCTACGGATATTGGATGCCCTTGATATCCTATCTGACTGTGGCTACTTCAGAGGATCCTCTTGTCATCAGACATACTCTTGTATCCACATAAACTAGATCATAAAAAGAATAAAAAAATGTTTAGGCTAGCAAGGAAAGGCATGCTCACTCTGATCAGAGTGAGAAACTGCCCTGAAACTATAGGAACTTCCTGTTGCTAAAATACTGTGTTGGTCTTAAAACCTTTGCAGGCAGCCTCTTCTCCTTTGGGCAGCTAGAAAGGTCAATGTGCCTTGGGGTAGGATGTAGAACTGCAGTGTTTAAGAGTTCATCAAGTCAGGAAATTATGTCTGTAAAGTTACATAGCCCTGTCACTTATCATTACACAGATCATTAAATCTCTGCTAATTGCAGCTTCACCCTACTCTGCAGGTCCTAATGTTTCTGTAGCCAATTAGCACACTAAAATCTGAAAGTCCAAACGATTTTCCTAATTTCAGTCACTGCTTGTACAGAAAACAACGGAATGTAGACATCAAACTTATTGTAAATAGAAAAATTGCATCTCAGTTATTGAGTCCTTTTGTTCATTTGTTCAAGAGGTAAATGCCTCTTCCCAGAAGGAAACTGGGAGTGCAGAGGAAATTATTATTATTTTTTTTTTTTAGTGGAAGACACTCCATTTTGCATATCAAAGATTCTTCTTTTTCATTTACTGTTCGATGTATTTCTCTTTCTCCTTCTGTCCCTTTCCATGAATACCTCCTTGAAGAACTGTCTATACAACATTTATTCCAGTTTTTGCCATCACATGATTTGCTGCTAAGAGTCATGCTTCTTTCAGAAATATTTCTTAAGCAAACTCAAAAGAGAAAAAGTACTTACATGATTATTTGCTATACGCAAAACAGCCTCATGTTTCATAAGAACTCACAAAACATATTTTCATGTCCAAAAAGTTATGTTATGTTGCCAATGTCCGACTTAAAAGGCATGTTGGAATACATCATTTGTTTTACTTGAAATGTAAATAGCACCTAATTCTCAGATGCTTTTAAACAAAACCGGGTATTTTTCTATTATGACAAAGTAAAACTTAGAATCATTCATAATTTCACAAGTTTACCGCAGGAGCAATCCATGATTTGAAGCTGTGGGAGAGCTGCTTTTCTTCTCCAGAAAAGGCCTTTGAAGAGGGAGATAACATGCTTAGTTTTATCCTCATCTGAACTATTGACTTTGATTTTGAAGTTAAAAAAATGTATGTCTTTCAGTCACACAGAAATAAGGCAGCAAATACGGCTTTATCTTATTTTCCCCAAACCGCACATTTCAGCTAAGCAAAGTTTATTTTGTTGTTTTAATAGAGAAAAAAATAAGGATAGTACATCTATTTCCTTTGCAAAGTTTCTTAAGAATTTATGTACAGAGGGAATAATCCACTATAATCTAGATTTTAATCACTGAAATAAATTAAAAATTCTTGCGTTTTTTTTTCCCCACCAAATTTCTGCTTCTTTAACAGATTCATCAGCATTATCTCATTTGATCTGCAAGACTCAAAGTGTATTTACAAATGAACCTCCTTATTTAAACCTTATGTTCCAATTGCGTGCTCACTGTAGGATTTTCTAAAAAGGACTGAAATTGTAAGTAATAATGTTAACATATCAGCTGTTGCTGCCATTTTATCTGTTTTCCCTTACTTGTTAACCTTGATTAATTCCGTTAATTACATTGCACTTACCTATGGGCTGTCTTTTCAGACTGTCTTTATAATTTTTCAAAGTAATAAGCATCAAACCTGAAGGAGGAAAACTCATGAAATATGTATATCTATATCTACATATGTATATGTGATGCTGCAGTTAATCTAAAATTCTACTAAACATAAGAAGTTATCTCTAGGCTGAAATGTCTTGATTTTTTTTAAAAAAGCTGTTCTTTTATGAGTAGAAAGTGGCAATATAGTTCTGCAAGATTGCTCATGAATCTGCACATGCTGAATAAAGATGTCTGGATAATAATTATGATTTGTTCCAAGACAATCTCAGCGCAGCAGTTATTAAGAAACTCTAGAATTAAGAAAGTGTTTCTTGAGGTCTGTCATTGTATGTTTTCATCATCAGACATGAGAGAAAGTCTGTATGTACTAACAAATCAGGTCTTGCAGAAGTTGAATGATGTATGGAATATCTTCATTTTATAGTAAATAAGAAACACAAGAGTAAGAGAAGTTAGAATTTGGCAAGTTACAGAGAAAAATGTTGAGAACCTGGTGCTTTTTTCTTGAGCTAAAACTTGTGTAACCACCAAGCAGAGTCATCTCATGTCTCTCTTGGTGACATGTTCTCTGCTTTTATGAATCCAGAACAAAAAATGTTCTTGTAAAGCATGATTCCACATCTTTTGCTTGCTGATGTGAACAGTGCTTGTGTGACTGCTATTTTTAACCTCCAGTCACTTACCACTAGTCACTTTGAGACACATATATAAAATATGCTATCTAGACATCAACAGAACAAATGAGTCTTGTAGGTTACATCTGGAATAAATGAGGCAGTGTTCCAGCCTCCCCAGGAAAACCTACAAGGGCTTCATTTGGCTTTTCAGGCGATAGATGCCTTGGAGTCTCTTTCCTTTCCTCTGTTGATTGATGCTGAGGCACTCTACCCCTACATACCTCTGCACAGCAATACAAATGTGCAGCCCTAATTGTATGCCTCGTCACAGATCAGTTATTAATTTGCATTAATTTATCAAGCTTGGAGGCCAAAAAAATCTTCCTTCAGACTTACTTTTTTTAGCTGCTGTCTTGTTTGAAGGGGATGGGGCAGTTGAACACTCTGAGTGGGATATTCTTCATATAATCTGCTATAGAAACAAACCATACCCATGCTATTACTCTTCCACAAGTTGATACCGCTTGGCTCTTGCTGTTTGTTACTAACCCCACAGCTCCTAGTGTTGGGCAGGGCAGAGAACTTGAAGGTGGGGGCTCTGCCATGGATAGATGTGTTTAACCCCTGGAGTCTTCCTAGGCAAGGTAGCAGAAGGAGAGCAAGCTGATATTTCCCTGTTCTTTTGGGCTTGAGTCATCCAGGACTATTCGCTATCATTATTTCTGAATGGATCTCAAAATACTAAAGCTGTTTCATGGTAACTTTGATCATGAATTTTTGAAGGGCCAAAACCATAGTATACTCTGTGCTTTCTCCTGAACTCACCACACTGCTCAAGAGAGGTCCAGTGTTGACTTCAAGTCACTGGAAGACAATTAGATCAGTCACTATGGTGTCTGGTTTCAAAATTTGGATCTAATTACTTTAGTAATTAGAAACACACTAGTGAAAAAACCTTTACCTTGAAAGGACAAAATAAATACAGACATTGTGGGTTGATGGGTTTATTTTTCTTGTAGAAAAGAGCGGACATGCAAGAGTCAAAATCACGTAAAGTACTGACGGTAATTTTCTATGTAGGATTTCCCACCAGAAATGACTGAAGCAGATACATTTTTCCTGTCTCTTTGAAAGTGGATAGTCACTCAAGAGCAAAGGTTTAGAATGGAAAATTTCAGACACCTGATGTTGTTTCAAAAACCCACAAAGCCTTTTTTTTTTTTTTCTTCTAGACAGGAAACACAAAATTAGCAAAACTGGATTCCAATAATGTTGCCTCCTATAGCTTTTACTATAATAGTTTTAGTTTCTGCCCCCTTCTACCTTCCTGCAATATCATTATATCACCTCTGTAGCCCCAAAGCCCTTCTACAACATCACTGTCTCTCTCCCCTGCCCCTCAGTGACCCCAGCCTGGATCCCTTCTTTTGTTTGAGTAGTCATTCTTGTGTCTCCCTCTCTAGGGACTGTCTTTCACAAATGTTTTGTTTGAATACGTGATGAGCAGCTGAGGTGCCTCTGTTCAGACCAGAGCAGAAGAGCTGAGGCCTCATGGCGGCTGCAGCTCTCACAGGGACAGGAGAGGCAGCATTGAGCTCTGCAGTCTGTGACAGTGACAGGGCCCGAGGGAACGGCATGGAGCTGTGTCAGGGGAGGGCAGGTTGGCGGTTAGGAAAAGGTTCTTCATCAGTGAGCGTGGAACTGGCTGCTCAGGGCACTGGTCATGGTCCCAAGCTACTGGAGTTCAAGTGTCTGGACAATGCTTTCAGACGTATGCTCTGATTTGTGGGTAGTCCTGTGTGGAGTCAGGAGTTGGACATGATGATTCTTATAAGTCCCTTCCAACTCAGGATATTCTATGACTGTGTTATATGATATTATGAAATTGGCCAGAGGGTACAGAATTTACTGAGTAAAGAAAGAAGAGACAGACAGACACCACCAGTGCTCAGCTACCAATGTTGGGACATCAGCCTAAAAATCACACTGCCTCACTCATCTCTGACTTGCACAACCTGGATGTTATTTGGTATTACTTGTCAAACTGAAACACGATCTGTAGATCAATGCCTTCCTCCAAACATAAGCAAAAAAGCGGCTCCTTTGATTTTACTACTTTTTTTCCTGAAAGGAGGGAGAAAAAAAAACCCGTCTGCTTATTTTACCTCTTCCTGTTTTTGTGAACTAGCCTATCTCTGATTGTTTAGATAAAGTGCAGCACAGACCTGTGTCAAGGACAGGAATTAAGAAGAAAAAAAAAAAAGTAAATCAGAATGTTGGTCTGCCCTTTTCTACTGGGTTATTATGTGATCTTGATGGCGTTGTTTAGTTTCTTGACTTCTGTTTTCCCTTCTTGTTGAGACCAATTCAAGCTTGGGCAGCAGAAAGAGAGGAGGAGGGTGCAATGAAGAACAGTAGAGCGAGGTGTTGCCTTCTGGCAGCAGAAGGATCTGTCTGACTCAGCTGCTCACCACGCCACACCATACCATACCATTCAGAGTCTACAAAAGTTTCTAATTGTTGATTTTAACTTTGGGGTAAAGGTTGGCTCACTGCAGAGCAGGCGGTGCTGAAGAAAAGCTGTTCTGCATGTTGGCTGCTAAAATCTCCTCGTAGTTGACATGTAATATTTTTCAGATACTGAATTTTCTGTAGGGAAAATGGAAATTAATTTTAAATGTGAGAACTGACTCCATGTCACCTAAGAGTATGATACGTTTCAGGTTTTCCATGTAAAATGATCTCTAGACTTCTCCCACAAATATCACCAGACAAACTTTTTCCAGATGAAGTGCATTTTAACATTGCTTTCTGAATGATATGGAGATATAGCTCAGAAGAATGAGCATTTTTTTTTTTTTTTTAGCAGTGACTGTTAGGAAAATCAGAGCAGCAAGAGACCTAGACTCCACCTTTAAGAATCTTAAGCTGAAAAAGCACACAGACTACTTTTATGTAAAGTAAACTTAATCTTAGATAGGTGAGTATAAAATTTGGGTTGAAATAATTCCTGGGATTGTTTCTTAAGGAAGATAATCTTGCTTGAATTGGAGATTCTAATGCGATGTCCTTTGTCAACTAACTCAGGTGTGCTCATGCAAGCGTACACATACCGACACTGTAGTTTACTTCAACTTTTAGGATCCTGTGTCCAATGTAGCTACTCACAGTCTTGAAATTTTGACTTCAGCAAACCCCTGGAAATATTGTCACAATCACTTTAGAAAACAATCCTACCAATAAACTTGATGACTGAAAATTTTAATAAAAGGCATCTTGTATTCTTACCTTACTTCTAAAGCAGGAAGCCCCAGCAAACCCAGCTCTGTGGTATGCAGTGTGGAAACAGAGACAAGAGAACCCCTTTACCTCCTGTAGAGAACCTGTGCAAGTCTTTTCATGTCTCTGTGAACGTTAGAGAGAGCCTGAATAAGCAGTACAGATTAGATATCAAATTTCTTGATTGTCTTTAGGCCTCTGGGCACACAAGTTGAATTTATCTAAGCGAGTAGAGTTACAGATTCACGTAAATGTGTGTAGATGGTTTCCTGCCATACCTGTGAAGCCATTTCTGCAACAATGTTTTGTTTGAAGCATCAGATAATGTCATTCCTGTTTTCAGTTTGGAAATAAGAACTAACGTTCATAATCACAGTAATGGGGGCCTCTGAAAGTGCTGGGTATGCTACCTGGGTCATTTGTACCCACAATCCTTGTTCTGAAAAATTCTCAAAATTCTGAGTATTTCATAATATCCATACATTTCTCCTTTGAATGTGCACTGACTCTTGAAAATGAAACTGCTCCAGAAGCTAAATAAACCTGATCTTCAAATGCTGTTGTCTACACATTAGTTGCAATGCAAGCAAATGGTAATTCTATGGGAACTTTATTTTCTTTGACTACAAATTTCATGGAAAAGGAAAAAAAAATTATCAAGGCTATTCTCTTTTCTCTTAGTCTTTTCACCTAGTATAGCACAAGGAAAAATATATTTACATTTCAAATGAAGAAACAAGAGAAGAGTTGCATGTACATTACCATATTTGCTATTAACTTATTTGTTACATGTTTGGCTATGGGTTTAGTAATTTTTTTTTTTTTTAATAAATATTTATCCTGAAAAGTGTAAATGAAAAAAAAAAGCAACAGCCTTTGCCTTAGTATCTGTCTGTTCATAATTCACTAAAACTCTGGCTGTAAATCCCTGCGAGCAGTTTGCTGTTAGTGTTATTTTAAATTAGCCTTAATGAGGTAAAGCAAGCCATTAGTGTCTAATTGGGCTTTAATGAACTGAATTCCTCAAGAAAAGATTTATGGAAACTGTATCTGACTCAAGCAATTGCATCAGGGAAACTCCCTCTCCTCTTCCCCTCCTCTCTGCAGCAAGGTGACAACATGGGCTGCGTGGAGCAGCACAAAGTCAGGAGTGTCGTGCTGCCCTAGCAGAGAACGTGCTCAAATCAGTTAGCCATATCCAGCAGCTGAAAGGAGAAACATACGCCCTTCCTTGCAGATGTTTCACTGCCATCTGGACTCGTTTGGTCAAGGAAAACATGAGCATTCAAAATGCAGATGTTTGCAGGCAGCTGGGATCAGCCTGCTGCTGCACCTATGATGCTGCTCTACCACTTCCCCCAACAGGAAACCATGAAGTACAAGAAAGTGAGGTCACCTAAGCATTAGGAGAGGCACACAGGTTTGCCTGCAAAGGATTATCCTCTTCTAGAAACAGAATAAGAGACTGAGATGGAAGAAGTCTAAAACAACCCCCATCTGCTGTTGCAAGGGTGTAACTTTGAGTGCCTGGGGCTGATGCAACTTGTATGCAGGCTTTGGCCAGTGAGCTGCTTTCCCAGGCCATCATTCCACAGGCCATAGATTAGGGTGGAAGGATGCATCATAATTTCTTCTTGCTGCCCAAACTGAGTTGCAAAAACAGGTTTACCCTGTAGACACATCTCAAAATCCTTTATGCCAATGGCTCTGAATTTGAAATTCACTGTTTATGCTCTAGGTAGGGCTTTATCTCCTTAAGTATACAGATTACTTTATTGACAATTCTTATCCTGCAAATGGCTATGGCTGTTGAAGGTAAAAATCATCCATGCAAATGCAAATCCAAATGAATATAGCACGTACTTGCATGTGTGCTGTTAGCTAGTGATATGAATTGTTGAGCTAATAAATTCGTTAATCAGAGCTTCAAATAGAGGCTCTGTATTTCCCATCATCTAAAAGTAAATTAAGAATGTGCACCAGAAAGGCTGTCCCTCTATCTTTCTTCTAGGTGGAGAGTTGTGTATTAATCTAACACAGGTTTTATGTGATAGCCACAGCATGACATGGATCCCCAAGGATATCTGATATGCCATTGAGTGTTCAAATATCATGAGTCAGGCACTGAATGTAATTGATTTGGCTTAGGCTCTCTAAATAACAAAAAAGCCAACATGTAGCTTGCAGCTATTTTAATTTCCTTCTCTGTTTTTGAGCCTCCTGTTTATAGCAAGCTTATATTTGCAAACACAAAGTTTGGAAGTATGTATGTGTGTATGAGACAGAGTGAGGATGAGAGCTTATCATCACTGGAATCCTGAACTCCATGCTTTCAGGAAAAAAAAAAAAATAATAAAAATTCATTATATTGGACCCTGCAGCAGTTTCATGGCAAAAATGGGGATTTCCTGGTGTTGCAGCAAAAGGTAAGTCGTTCTACAGTGGAACAATTTTTAAAAGCATGTGAAGAATCACGAATTTCTTTGCTGAAAGGAAGATGATCAGACCTCCAGTAGCCTTTTTCTCTTTCCTCTGGCTCAGTGGCTCCAGGCCATAGAGCAAGTTTCTACTGTGAAAATCTGGAATAAATCTAAATCCCTTTTGTTTTAGATAGCAAAACTCCCCAAACTGATTAATATTAAATATCTGGCATCAGACAGAGTGCAATTTGAACATGTCTTCAATCAAATTTCATTACAATTAAGCGTGGAAGGCAGAATATCTTTAATACAAGCATTACTACTAAGGAGCTGACTTGCTGCCAAGCTGCTTCAGACCTGCCTTTCACACAGTTGGTTTTCCTGATGTCTCAGCTTTCTCATACTGCCGCAAGCTGACATCCCCACCAGCAACTTCATGCCCTTGATGGCTGGTAATATGGGAGGGATCATAAGGCTGGCACAGAATCCAGCTGCAAGGCTGAATCTGTTGTAACTTAGCAGCCATGAATACGTCCCCCCAAATTCCTCATTTGAAAATTGATGATGTTTCCATGGCTCAGTACCTGCATATTTAATATGTATTTCTATACTAGGGGCCAAAACACTGATATCACATTAATAATTACCACTGAGGTATCCTAGAGCCTTAGGAAGAGAAAAGCGAGAGAAAAAAATGTTATCAACCAAAAATAAAACAAATTCGGATAAGTATTTAAGAAGCATCTGACTGGTTCTAAATAAAATGCTGTTAATAAGAAAAAGTTTTCTACACACTGGAGTGGTCTAGCTCATTTTCCTATCTTTTTTTTTTTTTACTAGTCTACTTAACCCGTACAGTCCTGCTGAGTTTTTTTTTTCTTTGAATGCTAGGTCTTGCTCTTTTCAGTAAAAGTCGTTAAAGTAGCAGTTTATTCTTCTGTCTCAATAAGCTCCTGTTACAACAATTACTGAAGTAGAAAGCGATGGAGGAAGGCTGCGATTCTTAGCTGAATTGTGTTGTAGTCCCACATTTACATTGTGATACATCTTTTTACATTTGCTATGTAAATTAACACTCTAATAGAACAATTCATAGTAACAAAAAATAGAAAAAATTAATGTTAATAATGAATGTAAACAGAATGATTCTTATCATTTCGGAAAGTATAGTTTAGAGAAGAATATCACAGTTAAACTACATAAATTGAATGCATAAACACCAGATCTGTTTGAGATGAACCTTCTAAATAGACCTTTGGGAATTTTAGTAACCCATATGAGAAGCTTGTTCATATTCTGCACACAAAAAGATCTCTACCTTGGCTTATAATCTGCCAAGCTGCTTCTGGATCCTGATTGATACAAAAAAAAAAATACCACTACAGCCTGGACTTTAAAAAGAATGCTACCCATTGTGTTGTCTTCTTGACTATTGATAGAACTGTACCTGCTTTTTTTTCTCCTCACCCCGGTCATTGGGAACCAAAATGCATCAGCCTTCTTCCATCGCTTTAGAGTCCATGTGTGAAGAGCCCAAGAACATCTGATTCCCACATTTACCTCAGTGTCTTCCATGGATTTATGGTTCTGCCACCATGAACCCATACGAGGAAATGCTCAGACATGTGGTCCAAGGGTTAAGTGCTTTTTTTACTATGTCAAACATGTTTGTAAATGGTGTGTTGTGGAAAACATTAAATCTTATAGCATGTATAAATATTTTAACTAAGTTTTCACCCTGCTGTATTTATACACTGCTACAGTTATATACTGTGTTTGGAATGACAGTTCTTCAAACCACTTCTTTTTGTACCACAAGAGCACTTATGAAAAGAGAGCATTTTGACTCTCATAAATGTGCTAAGGGCATCCAGGGGTAATTTTTCAGATGCTGTTAGCAGCTTGTTGCCTCTATAAATGCAATTAATTGCAAAAATCCTTTCAAACATTGAAATTCTAGTTCAGTCACAGTTCTGAAAATGTATAGTAAAACTGGCTTAATATTTTGGTTTAATTAACAGCTGTGTTAAACTATTTTATTTCCTAACTGCTGTCACATGCAATCTTTTGTGGAGTTTACTGGACTGTTGTTGGAGGCTAATCTCTTAGTACTCCTCTACAGGCAATGGAAAGAAAGGAGCTCCTCCAGAGATATGATTTAGAGTGCATAAAGTTAAGCTCTGGCCCTAAATCACCCCCTCTGTCTCCCTGTCATTGATGTGCCTCCCCATTGAAGCAAGTCTTTCTGAATTCTTCCTTTGTCGCTGTATACATGTAATATAAGAAAAGGAATAGGCAGAAAAAATACTGCTAAGACTCCTCAGAAAGAAATGCTTTTTGTTTTATTCGATCTTTAGAGGCTGTTAAAAATGTATCAAGAATGCTGGAATCAAACTTGCCTTGTAATAGCTGGATTTTTAGGTCTTTCTAAAATAATTAGGGCCTAGCATGGTCTCCGCAAATGACAGCATCAGCTAGTGATTTGCTTCTAAAAGAAAAGAGTAGGTTAAGGAATTGATGACCTACAGAATTTCTGGTAAAGAAGAAAGGCAAAACATACAGGAAAAGACTGCTTAAGGTCATTTTCACCTTCGAAATTTTAGGCGGCTTCAAAAGTTTAACAGAGCAAGAAATCAGTTAACAGATACGTATGTGAAAGCCTCAAAAGAAATGAGATCTTGAAGTTTTGTTCACATTTGTCGTTGCTTTGCATAGAGATGAGTCCTCTGCTGTTGCACCTTACCCCAGACTTTCCTTAGCTCCTTGATTAAAGAGACAGGGAGAAAAGGATTTGGCTATGACAGGGATGGAGGACAGAGGAAGGATGCTGCTCTCTCATTGCCCTTCTTTCCCCAAGAAATACGTGAGTGACACACACTGAAGGTCCCTGTTGGGTCCAATAAAGTTCAACATCTTCATTGATGACCTGGATGAAGAGATAAGTTTGCATATAATACAAAACTGGAAGGAACAGCCGACAACACCAGATTGGTGTTGTGACAATTAGAGAGACCTTGACAGGATGGAAAAATGGGCTGACAGAAGTATCATATAGTTTATTAAAAGAACTAGGTCTGGCCTCCCAGCACAAGAGAGATATGGACATGCTGGAGAGAGTCCAGCAAAGGGACAGAAGCATCCAACATTCAAGGAGGGGATGAGACAGCTTTGACTGTTTGGCCTGGAGAGAAGGTTTCTTCCCACCTCAACTATCCTGAGATTCTCTGTTAACAAAAAGTACATTAATTCATGAATACTGCAGTCCTGAATTTGAAATGTAAGAGCTTTCCATACTCTTTAAAGTCTAGGTCACTTACAAAGTCAGGGGCAAGAGGCAGCATGGAAATTCCATATAGAGGACTCTTGGTAGCCATGGGCAATAAATTCCTTAGGAATCAAGTTGCTGTGGGTATATCTAAATGGAAGCTGTAACAAGTAGCTGATATCCAGTGTAATCCAATGTTGCATCTTGCTTTTATGCTCTTGGAGGTGTCTGTCAAGAACAGCATTTTCTCTGTTGAGGAAAAGGTAGTGTCTAGTCCCAGGATGTCTGCAGAGAAATCAGTACTGGGAGTTGTGTATAGGATAGTTGTGTAAATCTATGCATTTAACAACAGACTTGGTTACCTCACTAGGGCTGTTCTCTTGATCTAAATTAAATCAGGATCTTGTCTCCCAGTTGAAGTATTTAATGAGATGTATGCTACCCTTTCTAAATGCTTCACTGTGTCTCCAGTCAAATTACAGGATTAATGACGGAAATACAAGTGGCAAAATAATCAGGGTTCTCTGCTATGCTTAAATAATATTAATGAAGTTCTTGTGATACATTTTCTTCTCAAATATGGCATGTGACTCTTGCTATTTTACTTGAACCAAATTACAGTTCTAGCTATACTTAATTTCTTTACCACAGTACAGGTACTCTTGCAGGTAACTGAAGAAGTGTAGAAGTCCTTGGACACTGTATGCTGGGAACAAGTGCTAGTAGCTTGCAATGCTGGACCTTGCCATAGTTTGTTTCAGAACATAGGAAAACTGAGTCTGAGTCCTCTTATGGTCATGCTAACAAGCTTGCAAACATATCTTTAGATTTAGAAGCAAAGACATTCTAAGGAAGGGATGGCAACAAATAGAGATACCTATCAGAGCTGATAGCTTCTTTGATTTCTTCAGTGACATCTTCTAAAAACACAAATTTATGTACAAGGGTACAGTAAGGATGAGTCCACATTTCCTCAGAGTGGAAGAATAGCACCTCGAAGTCCTGCTCTTTTTCCTCTGAATATCCTCCCAGAACCTCATCTTGCTACATTTTAAATTGTCTGTTGTTGCTTCTTGGTTATAGTGAAAAAATAAACATGTATTAAAAGAGAAACTTGATTTGACTCCACTCTACCTAAACATTAAATGGTTAAAAAGAGACAGAACATGCAATGATTATGCAACTAAAGCCAAGAAAAATTTTGACTGCAACCTTCAGAATCCAATTCAGAGAGACATAAAAACAGTGTCCCTGGAGAGCAGAAGCATCGTTTGAATTTGTAAATGCTTTGAGTTGAATTTAGTCTTTGGCTACATTTTTTGTATTTTGCAAATTGAAGTAATCTCTTAGGAAAATTGGTCTATGCCTTTCTGTGCTGGTTCTCATTGGTGTATTGTGTCTCTTCTCCCCCTTTCTGCCTTTGCCCTGTACCCACACATTCCTCACCTATTCAGTGTACCACTTAGCAAGAGCACAGCTCTTGGCTGGGGGCAGTTCAGTTCCTCGTACCTGGGAAATCACAGAAATATGCAGAGGATATTTTGATGGTAGGTCCCATCCAAGAGGGAATATTCATTAAACATCTCATTTCACAGAGCACATGGAGCAGCTGCCCAGCCTCACCACACACAGCCAGCCATTGGCAGGGTTGCTCCTGTCCCTGAACCTGCCCAAGGAGAGAATGCTCCACTGGAGCACAGGGACAAGACCTCAGTCATGGCTGCCTGCAGGATTGTTTCAGCCCTAACACAGCTGTCCCAGAGGGTCTCCACATTCACATCTGTGACTCTGAAGGGCCACAGATTTCTTGAGGGTCAGCAGTTGGAGGATTAGTTGAACTATTTAGCCTTCATGAATGCTCTGTAGAGTGAAACATAGCTAGATTTTCCTGGGGCTTACTCCACTGTAGAGAGTAACCTATATGTTCTACAGCTTTTCTTTCTTTATATTTATTTTCTCACTTTTTTTTTTTTAAATATTGTGACATGCAGTAGGTAGAACAAAAATACTAGGCATAATAAGCTTCCCCTATCATATGAAGAGGTCTTAGAAATCCTTCAAGTTTCCTCTTGAATTTTCTTTCTGGGTATGCCCCTCCCTGCATTTCTGCCTTTTTTTTTTGTCAGTTGTTGCTCTTGGAGTAATTAGCAGTCTAGAAGGTGGATCCAATTTAAACTAGGGCACCAGTTGTGGGTATATGAGAGCAGAGAAAAATCAGTTTCTTGAAAGTCTTATAGAAAACTACCAGCAAATTACAGCCTACAATTAATTATTCCCATAAAATAAAACAATCCTAAATAATTATGAAAATCATTTAGGTTAGAAAAGACCTTCAAGATCATCAAGTTCAACCAATTATAATTATAATGGATTATAAAGCCATCCAGCTGATTCTATCACCATTATATCTTTCTGGTGAAAAGAAAATGGCAGGGTTTTCCCTTGTGCCTGTCATAAATTCAAAGACAGACTACCCAGGTGTTAGAAATCTAAGACCAATAAGATACCCAATAGACAACACTGCTTCTATGTATACACTAAAAAGATATTTTAACCTTTCAGAATACACATAAAGGAAATAAAAAAAGACTATAGACTTGCATATGTTTGTGATAAGCAAGAAGTATTTAATTCTGTATCCAGGCCTTTGCATTTTTATGTAGGTGATATAAAAATTTTGGCTGAGATCCTGTCTTCTCACTGCTCAAATAACAGATATGATTGTTGAGCAGTAACAAAAAAAGCATTCTTCTCAAATTGGATCTGTGGAGACTTTACAAATGGTAAGTGTGTGGTAATGGAAAAATGGGCTGTAATTGCTGTGGACTTTCATTTTATCATTAGTTACATAAAACAGAAGCATATGCGTGTGTTGACCAAAAAAGAAAAGTTTTTCTGCCAAACCCTTTGGCTCTTAACTTTAAAACAAACAGGATGATAGATGCTTACTGTCTACACCCAGTGTATCAAACAGAAGGGAGAAAAACGTTACATTAAAAAGAAAAGAGCCACAAAATTAAGAAAAAAGACATGAGTCCAAGTAACTGACTGCAATCAAAGTTTTGATCTTCAGTGCCATGCAAGCTCATTACCCAAATGAGCCAAAGCTATTGTATTACCAGCTTGAGCTAGAATGAAAAAGTCAAGCTCAACTTGCTCAAGAGCAGATAATGCTTTTGGAGTTTGCACAATTGGCTTTTTCTCTTTAGAATATACTTTACCCAGTAGACTTTTCTGGTGCGGATCGCAACAAGGAAAGGAAACAAAGATGTAAGGATATACTGGAAGCACATAACTGCAAGATCACTAGCACATAATTAATTATTCCAGTCTTAGCTCATGTAATGAACTTGTACATCAACTGACATCACAGGAACAGACCCACCAGGTAAAGCTAAAGTTCAGACTAGCCTAATGTCCTGACTCTGGACAAAATTTCTGGGCTACACTGTAAGAGCAGTTCTTCTTCAGCACTTTTGTGCTGAGGAGGCAGTAGAGGGAGGAATGATAGTCTCATTCAGTACCTCACCTTTTGTGAAATTATGACAGAGGTGAAAAATAGTGTAAAGCTGTCGCATGTCAATATCTTGATAAAAGAAAAAAGAAAACAATGTGCAGAAAACTTATCCATTGCAAAGATGGACATACTGGAACTTGAAAGCATTTGAATTAAAGCAATAGTTTTAGTAACAGGCTCATAAATTTGTACACTGAAAATGGAATTTTCAAGTGCCAATTTATTAAACCAAAAGGAGCAGATCTAGATATAATGGCCCAGCAAAACAAAACCTAAAATGTCTCCAAACAAACCTAAATCCTGTTGCCTAGGGAGGCATTTCTCTGCTAGTTTAATTTCAGTTAAGCAATTGAGCTATCCATCAAATTTTAAGATTTGCACAATAATTTTGAAAGCCTGCTAAAGGTAGTTGCCTTAAAGGAGGTAGGGCAGTATTTTAGCAAAAGAAATTGAAGAAATGAAGGTAAACGCTATGTCTTTCTAAGCAGATCTTCTAAAGACAAAATATGCAGGTAGCAAACTGATAAATGCTATGCAGCATTTATCTTCTGGTTTTTCTTTGTCCTAGCAGGAGTAGCAATTAAAAAACTAGCTACAAACACACGCAAACATATATATATATGTATATGTTGAACTGGAACATAATACTGCCTTGCAAGGCTAAGCCTCACTCCTAGTGAGGGAAGAATTCCACAGAGTTCTGGCTCCTCTGGATGAGTGCAGCTGTTTGGCATTGCATCATATTAGTCAGTCTGCCAACTGCTAAGTAGATTTGAGATAATTATTGCTGGAATGACCCTTTCTCAGGAAGAAAACTTTGATTTTATTCTGGTCATTGTTAAATTAAAATGCAGATACCTGCTCTGCAAAACAGGGAATTAGATTCACATTTGTTCTTTATGCATGGTTCTTAGAAAAGATTGTAAATAGCTTGGGTATAACACACAGGCAACGCGGGCTCGCTGAGCACTTGGTAGCTGTTCTTCCTGGACACATGTGCGCAAACCCTATAGATGGATGGGTATACCTTTTGTCATCACTAGGTTCTCCTTTTTCCTCCAAATATAATCCTCAGCCAATGTTCACTTTGCAATTCCATGATAAAAAAATCTTGGTCATACGTGATTCAGAGTTAAGAAGGTTTTCTTTGGATAGTTAAAAACAAAAATTAGCATGCCCTCCACATTCCCAAGATACCAGTGATTTTAAATAGGAAGCAATTCCTAGGATTGGGAGCAGGCAGAATAATAGCTTATCATTAACATTTTGAAAGGCAACTTAGCTTTAATAGTTCAACTTCACCGTTATAGAATGAGTATATAAAAGAATCACAAAGTTCTTGCTGTCCATTTTATGCTCCTCCTTCCACCCATGAAGTGAATGTGAACATCTCACATCAATTACTTATACAGATGCAACTTGACAAGTTAATTACTCACAAGTACTAGGAAAAAATATAACTCCTTGGTTTTGCAGTTACTGGCTGGGATAAAAATATGAGTAAATTTGTACCAAATACTGAAAATAGCTGGAAAGAGACAAGACTATTTATCTTTGCACCATACTGTTATATACAAAGGGAACAACCTGCTGCATATCATTTAGACACAAAGTCCAAGGACCTGCCTTGGGCTCCAAGTAAATACCTACACCTATAGGACTGTAACACAAGAAGTGTTCAGTCTTAACTTGGCATTTCATAGGCATTACTGTAAAGTAATACTTTGTGATTAAAAATCCAATTCTGAATGATACTTCAATGAAAAATATAGGAGTGACACCTGCCCAGTTCATTGAAGGGCTTTTGTATAATCAAAAGATATAATCAAAGTACAATAACAAAATTATAATAATGAAATAAACAAGAGAGCTATGCAAAGCAAGGACAAAAGAGAGAGAACAGATGAGATGCTTACCCACATCGTGGGCTTGCTCAGAAAACTCCAGAGGAATGGATCTCCAGAAAAGAGAACACTCCCCGCTGGTAGTCAGCACTTAAATGGGTCTAGGAGAGGTGGAGCCTGGCTCCACCCCTTCCTGCAGCACAGGTGAATTGCTTTCACCTGTGCTTCCAGGGCTGACACATTGCTCGCCTCAGGTGACTGATCAGAGGTTCAGGTCATGACTCAGCAGTTCCCATACAGCTTTCTTCATAGAACAAGAAACTCCTCCTCTCTCCTCTCCCCATTCCCTCCCTGAATTTGTACTGCATCTATTTAAAATTGTTGGTTTTATCTAACTTTGAACAAGTTCTTGGTGACCTCAGTTTTATTTCAAAGTTCCAAATTCCCACAGTCAGTTGCTGGATCGGCAGGATGTGCTGTGTCTTGGAAAGGGAATGCAAGTGCCACAGCTAAAACACAAGTGCTTAGGAATGCCGCTGCCTATAACACAAGTGTGGATACAATGGGCAGCTTATGTAGTGGTATGCACTGCTATTAGCACTGGCAGAATGAAGAACTGCTGCATTCATTTCAGCTGCTGAGGGTCAGAGTGAACAGGAACAAGCCATTGTTGTTCAGAAAATAGCTGAGAGGACACTTTTATTCCTGTTGGCAGAAAAAAAAAAAAGGGGGGGGGGGGGGGGGGACGATGACTTTTAATAGCACCTTTTTCATAGTCATAAATAGGAGCAAATAAAGAGTCCTTATATCAGCTGCTGTTCACAGGTGATGTAAAATAGATATTGCCTTTGTGAGCATTGATTATGAGTCAACATAGACTTCTCTGGGAAGAGAAGGAAGTGGAGAGAGGAGCCATCTGCCCTATGTGCTCCACCTTGGAGAGCAAGGCTCTCCTGCACTGCCTCAACCCCAACCCCCGCCAGCATGACAAGAGAGAACAATAAGTGATCCTTCACTAGCACAGATATGGGGAGCCAGCAAAGGAAACACACTTGTTTGGTTCATAAAAGCTTGGATCTGTTATTTTAAACTGTACAGAGTTGGTTTAGATTTCACAGTGATGTTTGACTGCTCTGTATGGTGTTTCATCTTCTCCTGTTGGATATGTAAGTCAGTTCATATTAAATTCTCATTATTACTGGGAAAACACTACAGAAGCTTCAGGGTATACTCTTAAGAGAAAAGCAGCTAACTGCTATGGTTATATTTAATTTGAAATTTACACTGAAGAAAACTTGAGCATGTCTCTGGAATAGTAAATACAACAGTGCCTAAAATATAAAGTTTTCATTGTCTCAGTATGGAAATATTGTATTAGACCTATACAAAATCTAGTTGTGAAAACCTTGATGGATGAATTACATGATGTCAGTATTTGTCAGTTCAGTACTGCAGACTGAGATGTGTGCTAAGATACCCATTCTACACCTTCTAAGTGTAAGATCAATAAGTATATAGATGTTGTCAAGTATTGAATGATCAATAAGCACACAGAGAAGTTAGGCTAGTATGATTATCACACTGGAAAAGACAATCAGAACTAAATAGAAAGTACTCATCAGTGTTACAGGCTCAAAAGAAACTCCAGAAAGAGATCCTTCCCTAGTGACAGTCAGCCCTTAAATGGGCTCTAGGAGAGGTGCAGCCAGGCTCTGCCCCTTCCAGTCTCACAGCTGAATTGCCTTCACCTGTGCTCCCATGGCTGACTCAGTGCTCGCCTCAGGTGGTCAATCAGAGGTTCAGGTTGTGATCCAACAGTTCCCCTACCCCAAGCTATTCCCAAATCAGTCCAAGGGTCCTGGATTTCCCCCACCCCACGCTTGTTGGCGTTTTTTCCCTTTGACTCTGCATTGACTCTGTTTCCTGCAGTTACCATCCATCTGTGTGCAGAATGAAGCTCCCTCCTACAGAGCTCTCCAGCTCTCCTACACAAGGCAGGTTGCTCTGTGAGGCACATCCCAGCCAGGGAACAGTAATTCCACATCAGGAATCCAGCTGGTGTCCCAAGTGATATTGCACAGTATGACCACAAAGCCACAAGGCTGTTCAAAACACCCACTATCAGCCAACTGCCTTCCCCTGCCAGAACTCAGAAAACAAGAGCACGCTTGGCCTTCTCCACATGGTGCTCCCAGCAGCTCACTCACCCCGTTATGCCTGGCTGTGTCCACATCTGTTTTGCAGTACTCCTCTCACTGGCTTAATTGTACATGCTTACTGATACACCAGACAAACCGCAAGGAACCACTTGTACAAAGTGAGCTAACAAAGGGAGGAGAAAAGAGATGGAAAAATAAAATAGCAGCATTTTAACAAAGATAAGTATACAATCATTTTTAGTTTTGCATCACATAGATAAACCTTAAGCAAATCCTCTCTCTGCAGATGCTGCTAACTACACGCACTGGTATAATTGTTTTTATTTTTTACTTTAAAAGTCTGCAGTGACCATTCTAAATCTCTGGCTTGCCCTTAGCAATGACATATTTAGAGAAAAGGAAGGATGTCTGCATGAGTCGGTTTTTGCTAAGACCCAGCACAAAAACATCATCCCTTTAATAATGCACTAATTCTCTAATAATATCCGTTTGAGGGACTGGAGACTTCCACTGATTGTTTTAGCACTTACTCTAAACAAAAGGCTTGTCTATTAAAAAGATTAGATTAAGTTACTTGCAGGACTTAGATTCTATTGCTCATCTAAGCTGTGGGACTGCTCTGCAAAAGAACAGCACAGAAATGCTTTTCCCAACTCCCTCACATGCAGTGCTGCAAAATAGTCCAAGGACGTTCCAAGCCTTGCTGGCAGTGAGCCTCCTGAGACAGTTGTTAGGACTCAGCCCAGGGCTGAGCAGAGTAAATAACAGCAGCATTCACATCCATGACCTTAGCTTCTCTGTAAGAGGTGTACTGGGGAGCCCTGACCATGCTTTGCTAGAACAGCATTTGTCACAGAGATTGAAAAGGTTCAGCCAGGAGGTAGCAGTTGTCACAAACACTGGGAGGAAGGAAGGGATAGAAACACAGATGTAATAAAGCTGGCTGGAGACACTTATTTGAGCTAGTGGAAAGGGCAGGTGATAGCCAAAAGAGCGTCAGTTTCCCTCTGAATTGTGTCACTTATAAAAGAGCAAAAGGTGGCTTAACGGGAGGAAATAAATACAAGCCAGAAAGAATCACTGTCATACCCAGCACGCTGCTGCCCCATGGAACTCCCATGGCACAGTCAGGCAGTGCTGGCGCTGTTTTGTAGACATTGAGCCTGCTGTCTGCCCTTGTCCCAGGTAAATGGGATGTGTTTGAGATGCATCTGGACAACACTTTCAGACATATGGTCTGATTTTTGGGTGGTCCTGTGTGGAGCCAGGAGCTGGACACAGTGATCATTATGGGCCCCTTCCAACTCAGGATATTCTATGATTCTATGATTCCAAGTTAACAATTTGTGCTTTCCTTTGCTTAAGGTATGAAGGGATTGATACAGGAGTAGACAATCTTTCAGACTAGGCATAAGAAAACTGAACACAGAGACCAAAAACTATTTAATCAGCATTATTTTAATCAGAGCTGTAAAATAGGAACACAACAGCTCACAACACACAGAAATGGTGCCATTAAACCAGCTCAATGATCGTTTATCTTATTAAAGTTTTCAGCTGTCCCTACCCAGACAGATGAGCACAATCCTACAGCCAGTGCCCTTCTTACCAATTCATCCCTCTGTACTCAGCCCTGTAGAGGCTGCATCTTGAGTACTGTGTTCAGTTTTGGTCTTCTCAAGAATGACAAGAATGACATTGAGGCCATGGAGCGTCCAGAGAAGGGCAATGAAGCTAGTGAGGGGCACCAGCACAAGTCTTATGGGGAGCAGAAGAGGGAACTAGAATTGTTTAGTCTGCAGACGAGGAAGCTCAGTGAAGACTTCATCACTCTTGACAGCTGCCTGAAAGGAGGCTGTGGCCTATTCTCCTAGGTAACAGCGATAGGACAAGAGGTAATGACCTCAAGTTGCACCAGGGGAGGTTCCGGTTGGATATTACGAAAAATTTCTTCTCAGAATGAGGGTGATGCAGTGGCACAGGCTGCCCAGGGAGGTGGTTGAGTCACCACTGCTGGCAGTGTTCACAAACAGTGTGTATGTGACAGTGAGGGACATGGTTAGTAGGCATAGTGATGAGGTTTGGTTGGAGTATGGAGGAATGGTTGGAGTAGATGACCTTAGTCTTCTCCAACCTTAACAGCTCTATGATTCTATAATAACACAGAAGTCAAAAAGGACATCTGAGTCACAGTAAATGTGAGCAGATACTGCATCCCAGTGTTGATCCTGTTGCTTACAAGAGAACTAGTTGAGCTGCAGTGCACAAGCAGTGCTGGCACAACTTCTCCCAGCAGTGTGCATTCCTCTACAGCATCGTTGAGAGCAGCTGCAGCTATTTGCTCATTTCTCAGAGACAGTTATTGTCTTGTGCCTGGTGTACTTGCAGTTCAACAGTTAGGGCAAAAATCTGAAAATTCACAGTGCAGCAAGCAGCTACTTTCTGGTCATGATAATGATTGGATTAGTAGGGAGAGGACTGTCTGCAAGGATGCAGCACAGGCTTCTCTAGGGATTTAAACTGATACCCCAGCCAAAGGAAAATCAACGTGGTGGCTGTGGTTTGCTTTCTGTTAACATTATCTTACAGCGTGTGTCTTAAAAATTGGCATAGCTGGCAAATCCTGGGAGCACGGCCCAAAACTGATCTAGTATGAAGGCTGAACTTTCCCTCACCCTTTGAAGTCTGAGTGTTCTTAGTCAGTTTCAAGGCAAAGGACAATGCAACATGGTGATAGTCCTCTTCCTGCATTTGCTTCTTACTTGGTGTGAACATCAGAAACCTCAGATCCTGAAGATCTTAAAATACATCTTATATTCCCATGGAAATAAATATGCCCTTTAAGCATCACTCAAGAAAAGAAAATCTTACACCTTAGAAAGCCAGATACAGAATTTTTCAGAATTTAGAAAATTTAATTGAACAAGTAAAAATTAGCTGGATAAAAGATATATATTTTAAATGTATACTTAATGACTTTGAATTAGATAGTGATAGAACAAGGAGAAATGATTTTAAACTAAAAGAGGGAAAATTTAGATCAGAAGTCAGGGGGAAATTTTTCACCGAGAGGGTAGTGAGGCATTGGCACAGCTGCCCAAAAAAACTGTGGATGCCCCATCCCTGGAGGTGCACAAGACCTGGTTGGATGGTGCCCTAGGCAACCTGAGCTGGTAGGTGGCAGCCCTCCCCATGGCAGGGGGTCAGAACTGGGTGATTTTTAAGGTCCCTTCCAACCCAAGCCTTTCCGTGATTCCATGATTAGTCTAAATACAACAAAACCAATGAAATGGGAGTTAACATATGTGCTGCTAGACAAGAACACTGTAGAGAAAAACATTCTGTAATGTAAATCAGACTTTCTTTTCTTTTTCCTTAGAGGATTTTAGTTTCCTTTAAACAATAAAGATTAGCTAACAGAAAGATTACTTTGCTCATGTTTATAGATAAATGGAAGAATCATTCAGAAGTCATTTGATGGTTCATGCATTTAACTTTGCTGAAGCTGTATGCAATGTAGTATGTACTCGGTTAATCATACTTTTTGACACGATTACCACATTAAAACAAACTTGTAAGCAAAGCAAAGTAAATTATGGGGCATAATTAATTTTCACAATAACAATCTATTTGCTTAAGGGTAGGACTTTTTTAATGATACAAAAGTCTTTTAAGAATATGAGGAAAATCATTTTAAAGCAGCTAACATCATAGACTTTCTTTGTATTATTCATTGTTTGAGTATTACTTAAAGGCATTTGATACCATATTCCATAATTGTTAGCTGGAAACCCTCTTCTAGCTAAACAAAGGAATTCAGAAACTTCAGCCTATACTTTTTTTTGTGCTATGCTTTGGACGTAAGCAAGACTTTCTCTGCATTTTAGTAGGTTGCAAAGGCATGTTCAGTAACAGGCATTAAAAGGCAGCTCAGAAGGAAGAGCTACCTGTTGAATCAAAGGATGCTGCCTCTCCCTGATGTGTAGACACACTGAGTTACTGACACCTCCTAGACACAGTGAAAGATTTGTGGTATTCTCCTATGCTAAGGGATACAGAACAGATGTAGGTGTCAGACCAGGATAGATGGAAGAGTTTGGGTTACTAAAGAGGGGGACATCAGCATGTGTTTAGAGTTGCTGCAGAGAGTTGACTGCACATCATTTTGATATTCATAAGGCATTTTATCCTGAAAAAGAAATTTCAGAGAGCGTAAGGCCATAATTTCAGTTGATAATGACTGGTGAGCTGTAGTCACAACAGGTCTGGGAAAGGCAACTGAGTTTAGGTTTTGTGGACAGTTGTTGTAGATTCCCTTACTGTAGTCCTATGAAAGTAAAGGCAAGGGGTATCAGGTGGCAAATGTGTAATAAGGTCCATTCTGCATAGTTTCTAGATTCTCCATGTTTCTTAAGTGGAAAGTAGTCTCTATATTCAACTAAAGGAAAGCCAGAGCTCTCAGATGACAGAGGACCAACTTTTCTTTGAGGATATTTGACAATTTTGACAAAATGATTTAGAACTGTGTTTTTACAAAAGGACATTTTCATACACTAGTGATATATATGTGTAAAGAGCTAAATCTCAATGTTAACCTTTCTTTTCTCCAAAGGATCCAACTGCTGACAAGCCAGTTTGATACACTAGAGTTAAAAAGAGAACAGAAATCACACAAAAGATTAAAAGATATTGGAAATCTCATTGTGTTCTTTTATGTTCTTCATAATGTAGAAACATGGTGCTCAGGTCTTAGTGAACAGCAGATGAGTGCCAAGAAAGAACATATGTTTTTTTTCCCTATCAATTTAACACAATTAGATTAATAAGAGGAGATGAAAGAAGATCACAAGAGACAAAAAAAGAACCAAGAAATATTTGCTCTTAACCAGGTCACGGGAATTCCTTACACAGAAGCAACTATAAAGGAGAGAAAAAAGGTTTGCATTTACTCAATAGCTCAGAAAGTCAGAAAGTTCAGAAATTAAGGAAGCCTACTTGATTATTTCATTGTAGTTTATTATGCCAATAATAATTCACGTTAAACTCTTCAATTCGTAAAAATCAATTTGAAACAACTCTGCAAATGTTAAGTACCTTTAGGAATGAATTAAATTATAGTAAAATAAATAAACTATTATCTTACTATTATCATAACTTACTATTATCATAATCCAAATTCCAATGAAGGAACACTGTAGATACAAACATCTGCTAGTGAAACTGGTCATAAACATATTACTTACCTTGTTGGATAATATGCCATAAAAAATATGCACCACAAGTGTCACAGGTTGCTCCATAATTAATCTCTTTTTCTCTTCACCAAAATAAGCTTGCAAAAAAGATAACCTAAACCTAGAGTTCAATCCTTGAGACAGAAAATTCATAAGGCATACTGTAACAATACCTTCTTGGATATCACCTGTAAGTCCATGCAGAGTATCTCTGCAGAACATGAAATTGTCCAATCTGAATTCAGCCTGTCATGTTGAGCAAAAGAAAAACATAAAGAAATAAAAGCAAGAATCAAGGAGCAAGAGACTTAACTAGATCCACAATTAGTTCTTTATGATATTTCAAAAATAGATTTCCACTAAACAGCTATAAGCATTACTATGAAATAGCACGATGCAGACTCCGCAACCTCTTTGCTTAAGGAGAACCAAAGCTGGTTCTGAATGAACCTGATGAAGCAACGTGTGTGGCCGAGGCTGCAGCTGAGACTGAGCACTGAGGCTTCTTTGGATATAATGCGCATTAACAGAACATCATTTGCAGATGTTCTTTATCCAGTTGGATTCCCCGGCTTTTTGCTATCTCTGCTCACACGAATCATGGCCAAAACAAACAAGATGTCCTTTCCTCAGCAAAGTGCATTTGATGGAGCCATGCAGATGAGAGGCCTTCAAACCAATGGTTCTCAGCATTCCAGCTGATTAACTCTTCTAATTGACATTTTCTCCTCCCATACCAGGATCTTCTCATAATAAATCTAGTTAGGAAAAGCTGCATAAAATGCAACATCAAGGAAGTACCAATGATGTGAAAGTTGTGCTGCTTTTCAAGCAACATTCCTCTCATAGAAGATTGAGGGTTTATTTCCTCTTGACAGATATAGAATGTAAACAACCTTGGACATCATGAGGCTTGGCCATGCTTTTGTACACATTCTATATCCTCTCTTCTCATCATCAAGTATTAGGATGGAAAGCATAGGAAGAAATTAGAAGTTGGGTTGTGCCGATGCTCCTCAAAATATTAAAATCTCTCAAGAACATCCTGTTTCACCTTGTTCACACAGCCACTTAAAAAAGTCACCTAAATTAGGATCAGAAAAACAAGTCCTTTGGGGGATTTTTTGCCTTCCACTGTAGCATGCATTCTATACTTCTTAAGATCCAGAAGAAACAGTTAACCAAAGATTGTGCTACCACAACATCTCAGGATATTTCTAGTGCTTTCTTCTTACAGCTGTTTATAAATTGGTCCACTTCACAAACTTCTGTAGTCTAGATAATCTCTAGATGCTGTTAGATTAAAAGTCTACTGTGTGGTTATCTATAATCACTAAGGCCTGGAGTTATCAACCATGTGACTCTCTATTCCTCTCTTCTTACCCAAGCCCTGTGTAAGTTGATGATTGTTGGCGGGTTTTTTTGAGGCAAGAAAGTGTCAGTGCTTTAGATAAACAACATAGTCCTCAGTGTTAGGACTGCAACGATCTGAGATTATTGCAAGGTGTCCCAAGTGTAGGACAATGTGTAATATAGCTTTAGGATGCTGATCCAGAACAGCTGCCTGCTAGATTAAAACTTCTCTAGGTATTTAAGGTTTTCTGACTTTTTCAAAGAGGTTTAAAAGTCTTCCACTTCAGACCAGGCTCAGTTAAAACAAACAGACTTGCCTGATACAGTAGAAGAAAAGGAAATTACTGTTAACCAACTGTGACAAAACTGAGCCAGTTTATTTTAGTCTCTGAAATCCTTCATGAAAAATAAATGCACATTCTCAAAAAAAAGTTTGCAGACAGGAAAGCTCAATTTTCATCTGTGAACTGTAATGAGTTACAGTAAGTAATTATACATTAAATTTCTTCAAAGATAAATCACAACTTTTGAATTTGAGAAACTCAGGACAGACATTAGATGTAATACTACATGATCCATACAGGTTGGTCCTGTGAAACCTAGTACAAACTTACCTACAGGAATCTCCAAAGAACAATATTGTCAGAGATGAAATTTCCATGTTTCTTCCTCTTTATACCAATTCCCTTTAAGCACATTATGTTTTCCAATATGAAATTCACATGTGAATGTAGCTGTCAATTACAGCAAAGCTATTAAAAGTACTGTTTATTCTGGACAGCAGTTATTTTACAGAGCTACATCTTTGTTACAGGCATTAATAACAAGGCATAGTGACTACATGAGCTCTGTATAAGGAGTTAAGTGTTTGCATTTTTAATTTCCTGTACCTCTCTTGTATTTCTCACTGGGTTATTTGGAGAGCTGATACGTATAAATCTGGACTGACTCAGCATGTAAAGCAAATCAAGTTCTGTAATATTTAACTTTCAGAAAGATTGAACAGGCCCGTGGATTTTTCAAAAATCATTTGAAATATGTCTGTAGTTCTGTTTAAATAAGAAATATGCAATGACCAGAGTATAAAATCCTTTCCCTACTTCACTGATCTATTTCTAATTTTCCTGATTTTCAGCATGTGGGCAAGCAGTAAGGATTAAGGAAAGGATGAAAAAACATCCTCCTAAAGCAGAAATGAATATTTAGAAATTTAAGCATCAGACCAAAGTCACAGAGCTGTTACCACTACTTATGCATTCAATTCATGCAGTTTGGTAACTGTGAAGCGAGTACTTGACAAAAAAAAAAAGAAAAAAGCTAATTCCTCTTTCTACTTGAGTTTCCAGGCTTGGGAGTTGGCATGACAACTGCAAGCAAGTAGTCAAGTCAGGCACCAGCTGAGAGCACAAAATGGAAAGAAACCAACAGAAACACATGAAAAAAAACAGAAATACAAAGAAGTGTTAGGAAAAGAAATGAAATGATAATGTGTGGACATCACCGAGTTTTAAAGGTGTGGGCACAAGCACAAACAGTGAGCAACTATGTCCCTGCATAGCAGTAGGCAGAGTATCATATAACTGAGGTGGTGACTAGCTGTTTCTCCAGCAAATAAAAAGATTGTGCTACTCTAGGCAAAAGTCCAGCTCTGTTTTGTGCCAACAGAAATAGCTGATCAGGCTGCAGTTTTATAGTGAATTGAAAGTGGCGGTACATAAAGAACATATTAATCTTCCTTTACCATAGAATTAAGCTAGTTTTCCAGAAAGTGGGAATTTATATCTAAACAAGGAAAGAATTAAGAGGGGTGTCAAAAATAAGCATATCTGATATTTTAAACTGTGTTTTGAGAGAAAAAAAATGAAAAAGAAAAGGAATAAGGCAAAAAAAAGAAAAATAGGAAAAAAGGAAGAAAAGGGAGGAAAAGGAGAAGGAAAAAAGAAAGGAAAAGGGAAAGCTTCTGGACATCACCAAATAAGAGGAGGCACTCACAAACGCAGTAGGATAGGGTACTCTCCATCTTCCTCTCTAATGTTTTCAGTTTGTTTGTGTCGCCTCAGTATTTTGAGGCAGATCCTCCTCTGTCCGTCAGTCAAATCTGAGCAACAACAGCCCTACTGTAAAATACATAGCCTTGTATTTACCTCAGAAGCCATTTTCTCCTTATATATTGGCATTGCTGTTACTCATGAGGGCAATTAAGGTGAGACAGAACACAGCAGAAGTCTCCACTCTTGTATTTCCTTATCCAAGTACAGCTTACAAAGTTTCATTATTTAATACTAATTTCAATTGAAATTGTACCCTGAAGTTCTTTATGCTTAATGATAGCCTCATTCCTTGTGATATTTCTTCCTTCAGAAACTTGGTCATTACCTCTGTGCCTGTCAATTGAAGTCCTTGTATTTTTTACTCAATTTTAAAATATACATCTATTTCAAACACAAACATATTACTGACCTTAGTATGTATTTTATTTTTCAATCTACCACATTTTTGTTTTCTGTGTTCCCCTCCCCCCCCCCAGATGCATGTCTTTAAAATAGTAGCAAGGCTCAAGAATCCTTCTTATTTGTATTAAAAGACACAGTGTGGTCTAACATCACTGTCATTGGT
Organism: Perdix hodgsoniae; assembly: GCA_035772895.1. Taxonomy (NCBI): domain Eukaryota; kingdom Metazoa; phylum Chordata; class Aves; order Galliformes; family Phasianidae; genus Perdix; species Perdix hodgsoniae. The sequence continues at coordinate 28,082,227 of JAPSGF010000005.1, read as the reverse complement.
ATTTCCTACTTGAGATTCCTAAACAGAAGGAACAGTTCCATTTGCACCCCATTTTGTGTTTATTCTGCCAGTGCACTTTAACTTCTTCCTGAAATAGGGAAAAAAATAAATGAGTTTTCATTAAGACAGGGAAGTTTGAAAGTTCCTGACATGTAAAAAACCTACAGCCTTTATGCTGTATAGAATGACAAACAGTAGGAATTCTCCCACTATTTCTGTTTCAGATACTTGTTTATGATCTATTAATAGAGTTGTTTTTTTTTTTGAGAAGTGATATTTAAGTTTCCTTATTTTAGCTTGCAAATTTCTAAATCTATTGCATTCATATTAATTATGCCATAAAATGAAATGGCAGTTTGTTATCTGCAGGACCACCTCAGCAATATAGTACTTCTTCAATGCACAAGTTATACTTCATGTGATACTTCCTAGTACAAAAACAACAATTCCATAGGTTTCATGAATTCATCATAATTTCAGGTAAAGTCTTTGGTTATTTCAATAAAGCTCTGTTAAAGACAAAGCTGGAGAGGACAACCCTGAAACACAAACTATTCTTACCATAGACATCAGAGGAGAGGGGAAGAGTAAGAGAGTAATGAGGAGAGATACTTTTATCTCACAAAGATCTGACACTGCTTCATCCTTTATTAGAAACTTTGATGATGTGCTTCAACAACTCTATTATATGTATGGTATGATATATGCTATCACTATAATTCATACTGAATATTAAATGACTTACAACATGGTTAGTACATATGGTAAAGTCCCCAGAAAGTCTTAAATGACCTATTTCACATTCTCATTTGTTTTACAGTACAAAAATATCAATGGTAGAACTGAAAAGTTGCCTCCATTCTTTTCCTCCATTCCTATTATATTTCAGATTTTTGAACATGCCACTGTTACCAATGAGAAATAAACAAGACTTATTTTCTTGTGTGTATTTAACTCTCATGGTAATTCAGCCACATAATTGCTCTTCAGGTTGCAGAAGATTTTAAAATGCTTACAGGGGGAAGTGAGTAAAAATACAGCCTGTTGATGTGCCAGCATTTCAACCGGTGTAAGGAAGAACCACTGAAAGATCTGGCTGTAAATTTTGGCTTACCTGGTGATTCACTGAGGCAGATAAATCAATACAAATTCAGTATTCTGGAATTGTTGCAAATTAATTAGTAACTTTCCCTTAAAAAAAAAGTACATGCATGTTGTACCTTAGACACAAGTATATTGTAGAGATTCCACCTTAATCAGTATATTCCTGAAGACCAGTCCCCAGAATTTGAGGCTGGATAGCACCAGATTGTGTTAAACAGGTATTCTGGTGACATTACTCATACACATTTCCTTTCTTCTATAAGAGTAAATTCAAGAAAAGAGTTTATGTACTATGAACAGAGTAACTAAAGCTGGGCAGTCAGCTCCAACCTGTTACAGCAATTACAGCCAATTACTGTAATAAACTATGGTATAAAAACATCAGCTGAGAGTGACTGTAAGAATCCTGAAAACACCAGAAAATGCAAAGTAAAAAGATTTTCCTATGTCTGCAGCTCTCCCTTCCACCATTATTCCCCTCCTCTGCCTGAAGCTTATGTTGATTAAGAACAAGATATCTGTAACATGATATGTTTGCACTGATCCTACAGATTGCTGTTAAGAAGCAGTCCATCACAGACGTGGCTTCCATTAAGTTTTATTACTTTCAGGATGTTAATTTTCATACAGGATTATTTTACTGAATTTGTGCACAAATGCTATCCATCATGGTAAAAAAACAAAGAACAGAAATTGGAAGGAGAAAAAAAAATAAAAGTGAGTTAAACAACCCTGACAGAACAGTACTGATGAAGATATCTACATATCCAATGTTCATTTATGTTTTTTCCTGACAATTAGTTTTACAAGGTCTAATTGAAGCAGACTTGGTGCACAAGCCCTGTGAAGACTCCATGTTAATCTACTTATATTATGCAAGAAATAGAAATGATATCTTATATGACTACAGAAATTTAGAATATAAATGTAATGTGCTACATGAAAAAAATACGTAAAACTGCCTAATCAGAAAGAATACCCAGTTTAGAACATCACTCAGCATCCACTGCCCAAGTAACTCCAGAGTTACCTGAAGGCAGTGACTCTCAAACACAAGCATCAGGTGATACCTGTGAGGATACCAAAAACAAGAAATATTAGATATGGATATTTTCTTTATATAAGCACATTAAGAAAAACACAGTGCCACCAGTCTACAGCAGTGTTAAACTATTTTATGCATTAACAATTTAAGGTACAAAATGGGTAAGTATGAAATTTAAATGTACTATGAATCAAGAAGTTAAACAATTATTAGGAAATCTCAGAATTTTGAATGCCATGTGTACAATCAAGGAAAAAATAATATAATTGAAAAGTACAGTCAGATAGATGTATAATCAAAAATAAACCAATAAAGAGTTAGGCACAAGGGTAACAAAGACAAAGAGAAAATAGGTGGACCGCTTACCTGTGCAGAGGGCTCGCAGTAAAGGTCTCCAAAGGAGTGGATCTCTCAGAAGAGATCCTTCCTCCCTGGCAGTCAGCACTTAAATGGGGCTGGAGAGGTGGAGCCTGGCTCCACCCCTTCCTGCAGCACAGGTGAACTGCTTTCACCTGTGCTCCCAGGGCTGACATACTGCTTACCTCAGATAACTAATCAAAGGTTCAGGCTGTGATTCAGCAGCTCCCATACACCATGAAATATTTATGCTTACTTAATATGTAGTCTGACCTTAAATACTGCACAATTATTTACAAATAAGAAGAGATTTTGTTATAGTGGCAAAGAATGTAGTGGCAAGAAAGTATTATGCCAGCAGGACATAAACCATATAGGAGACAAGAACTAGAAGGTTTAAAGAGAAAAACTATTTCTTCAGTCCAAACACATAAATGCTACCACAGAGAATTAAACTATCTTTGTTTCCATCACAGATCACCTCACAAACCCCCACAGTTTTAGAGCCCTTATTTCAAGGCTGTCTAATTTGAAACATCTGGAAAGTGACCTCTAAGCTGAAGTTACAGCTTCAGTCAGCAGAAGCTGTGATAAATATTTAAATGCTACATAAATTGTAATGACTACAAGGCAGGTGACAAGCCTCTCAAGTTTAACTTACTGAGCTTTGTTTCTTGGTTAAGCATCCCAAAAATAAAAGTCATCCCCTCCCATCCCTCCGCATTCTTAACAAAAGGCTTCCTACATACAGTGGTGAAGAAAACAGGCATGCACATTACAAAGCATTCTTATTTACCACTGAAAACTTAAACCAGAAGGTTCATACATCCTAACAGCCTGCTCCCAAGAATGACCATCAGCATGTTTTAAACCAACCAGCTGTCCCTGTCCCAAAAATCACAGCTAGCAGCAACAGATGATCTTTCCTCCTATCATGCTCTCAGCTTTTGCATACTATGACTGTACTGTCACTAAGATTTATTCGCTACAGCCTCTGCTGTCACTTCTCAAATGCAGAGGCCCAGTCCTATGTACCCTTACACACTGCTCAAATTGCTCTAACTCTCATTGTCCTTGCTGCTCTCTATGTCTACATTTTTTCTTCACTATTTCTGGGGGTTTACAAACTACACATTTTCCTATGACAAGTTAATTGTCAAGTGAATTTTGAACTTAAACCTTATCTTCCAATATCTACAACCCCTCCCCTGAATAGCATTGCCGGAAAAATCAAATGAGAATATTCTATTCCATCACCTAGATTTTTAAATGAAAGATAATACTGCATAGCAGATACAGCATAAATCCTCATAGATCCAAAGCTGATAAATCCAGCAAGAGTAATTATCAATACAGGCCAGGGGTAATTTTTCCAGCCACATTTAACTCCACCATACAATCAATACGTGTACAAAGGTTAGGCTTAGAAAGACTATTGTGATAGAAAGATAATAACAATAAATGGAACTTCTCACCAATATCACAGACTTACAGTAAACTCCACAAGGAGCAATCTCCAGAGAAAGACCCTTCACTGTGGCAGTCAGCTTTTAAATGGGCTCTAGGAGAGGTGCAGCCAGGCTCCATCCCTTCCGAACACACAGCTGAATTGCCTTCACCTGTGCTCCCATGGCTGACTCAGTGCTTGCCTCAGGTGGTCAATCAGAGGTTCAGGGCATGATCAACAGTTCCCATACACTTCACCTTACACTGTTATCACCTAGCACACATGTTTCTAGACTCTAAGGGTATCAGAATATCTTATATTTTATATTAGGTATTCTTACAAACCTTTACTCACCAGCTCTACGCATTAAGCTACTTGTCGTGGCAAGCATCTTTTTCTGTCCCTAATACTGTACAGCATTACTTACTCCTCTTTTGAACTAACTGAACATATTTAGCTGAAGTAACTTGTAACCCAATACTATGATTTCTAATTGAATATTACCAATAAATCGACCACTTTAAACAAGTCTCAGCTATAGCATTAGCAAAAGCTTTGATCCAAAACAATGTTTTGATCCAAAACAACGTTGCTAACCAATGTTTAATCATGTGGTATTAAGTACAGTGTAATCAAAATGAAAATATTTATACAAATAGAAAGAATACAAGAACTGCAGTGCTTTGCTTTTACTTTGTTTTTATAGATTCTCTCATTTTAATTAGTAAATGTTTTGAAAAATTCTACAAACATGTTACCAAAGCACTTACACAAATGGAAGTGTTTGCACAGAGCCATTTGCAATACAAGATCAAAAATACATTTTTCTCTGCTCCAAAAGTTTACTGCCTCCAGCGTTAAGTGAAAGAAAGAATGCTTACATCTGCCACTCTAAATACGCGTATATTCCACAGATCAATTTATACAGAAATGTTTGGTCCTTAAGACTGAACGATGATTTAATGCAGTCTTACTGCCTTAATTTTCACTAAAAATGATTACACATAGTACCACACACAGCCATACACAGCAAAGATGTGGAACTAAGAAACTCTGACAATGTTGTTGATTTTTCAATTTTAATTTTTCAATTAAATTTAGCAAAGTCATTATTCAAATATCACCACAAATGGACGTTAGTGAAGAGGAAAGAATGAAATGGCCTTAAGTGATAGCAAACCTATCATAACTTTAAGCATAAAAAACTTTTTTCAGGCACAACAGAGCCTTTAACGGGGGATCATGTATCCATCATTTATATCTAAGACAGAGTAACTCGAACGGGAACAAGACATAGTGGCATCCACAGGGGAATTGAGTCTATCTGTTCACAGCAGCTTAATCCAGTTTGCATTGTTTATCACGGCAAAAGAGCCAGAAGGGAGAGAACTGGGTCCTCTATAAATATCAGAATACTAAAATGCCAGGAGAAGAGCGGAGCTTTTTACTTTAAAGAACAATTTAGATCCTCAAGAGGATGAATACTACACAGAAAGAAGTTATATCAGAAATTGTAAAGTTGCCTGCCACTGTCAGAAAGTTCTCAGAGATGCTTCCAGTAGCAGCACAAGGAACAACAACAACAAAAAACAACCAACAAAGCAATTTCTTGAAAATATGTAAAAGGAGTCATGTGGCACTTCACTCAGATAACAGATGACTAAACCCAATGATCAAGGCAGTGTTTCTAATCATAACTTAGTCATATGTTTAAATACTTTCTTTAAAAGCACTTGAGGACATATCTTTGGTGAAATCACATGAACTCATGGCTCTATTGATGTCAAAGATACGCTGAGTAACTCCAATTCAGGGTCTAACATGAGCATCCAATCTTTTGGTTTGCCGGAGCTGCACTGAGTGAAAATGAACTATCTTGGACTGCCTATAAAATGTATAATATAGTTAATGTATGTAACAAAACTTTTATAGCATAGAATCATAGAATGGGTTGAAAAGGACATCAAAGGTCATCTAGTTTCAATACCCCTGCCACGGGGAGGATTGCCAACCCCTAGACCAGGCTGCCCAGAGCTACATCAGCCTGGCCTTGAATGTTTCCAGGGATTGGGAATCCACAGTTTCCTTGGGCAACCTGTTCCAGTGTGTCACCACCCTCTGTGCGAAAAACTTCCTTTTAATATCTAACCTAACCTCTCCTGTCTCAGTTTAAAACCATTTCCCCTTGTCCTATTACTATCCACCCTCATAAATAGCCATAGATAGATAGATAGATAGATAGATACACATATATCTATAGATACGTATATTAATTAAAACATAAAAAGAGGACAACAAAAAGGAAACTAGTTGCTCAGACACATAAAGTCTAATGTAGCTTTCAATTACTTAAGATTCATTTACACTAAAAACAGGTGTTGTGGGCACATGTGGATGAAGCATGTTGATACCAACTTCTTGATACAGGTTATCGAGAAACTGAGTTTGTTAGACCTGCTTCCCTGAATAGAAAACAACCATGTGGTGATGTGGATGTTGAAGGGAACCTTAGTTGCAACAACCATAACGCTGCCGAGTTTAAAACCCTGAGTTGAGTGAGCAAGACCGGTTATAACAGTTACAGTCCTCATCTTCATGAAAGCTGACCTTGCCTGTTCAGAGAGCTGCTTGGCAGGACACGTGGGATAATGCAGTGAAGGACAAAGGAACACAGAAAAGCTGGCAGATTTTCAAGGGCACCCTCCTCAAAGCACAATAATGATTAGTTCAGACACTAAGGAAGCCAAGCAAGTATGGCAGAGAATGACTGAAGATGGGTGAAGAACCAGACTACCTTGAGAAAGGAAGACATTGCTTAAGTATGCAGGATGCACATATAAAAAGTCAAAGTTCGTCTGGAACTGAAACTAGCTACAGACGTAAAAAGCAAAAATGAGGAAGGCTTCAATACTGGCAGCAAAACAATAACTATGTAACGAAAAGGTGAAACCACTGCTTAATGGAGCAGGATCCTAATGGTAAAGGAGATGGAAAAATAAAAACTACTTACAGCCTTTGCACCTCCATTTTATTTTACCATTTCACTGGTAAAGATTTTCCTGTGGTCTCCCAGCTCCTTCATCTTAACAGCAGAGTGTGTGGGAGTGAAGTATTGCCCACAACAAAGGATGATCAGGTCAAGGATCACTAAAGATAACTGCACATATGCAAATTCAAGATTCCAGACAAGCTGCATCTTGGTTGATTTCATCGCAAGGCTGCTCACTACTAACTTCAAATGATCATAGGAATTGACAGGGGTTCCTGATGATTGGCAAAAGGCCATTTTCAAGGAGAGCAATGAGGATCCAAACCACTACATGGAGCATGGCATTGCCCCTGATCCTCCTGGATGTCATTTCTGAGCACATAAAGGACCTGTATAAACACATGGAAGTACTGTGCTCAGTTTTTGAATGACAGAACGACTGAGGTTGGAAGGGACCTCTGGTCATTAGGTCCACATCCCCCTACAGGGTCACAAAGAACAGGACGCCCAGGCAACTTTGACTCCACAGCCTGTGCCAGTGTTCAGTCACCTGTACAGTAAAGAAGTGTTTCCTAACCTCTTTTGTTCCAGTTTGAGCCCATTGCCTGTTGTCCTGGCACTGAACACCACAAAAAAGAGTCAAGCTCCATTTTCTTTATAGTCTCCCTTTAGATATTTATGCACACTGATGAGATTCCACCGAGTCTCCTCTTCTTCATGCTCAACAGTCCCAGCTCTCTCAACCGTTCTTCACGAGAGATTCTCCAGTCCTATGACCACCTTACTGACCCCTGGGTTTTGGCTACCCCGGTACAAGAAAGGCATTGTCATATTGAAGCAAGCCCAGTGTACATGTCAGTGTATGAGGAGGAGCTCAAAGAAAAGAATTTGCTTAGCTGTAAGCAAAAGAAGGTAAAAAGGAGACTAAATCAGACTGTTCTTAGAGGCCACAGAGGCAGGACAAGAAGCTATCAACATAAGTTGTAACATGGAAAATTGTGACCACATAGGACAAAAATTTTTTCATCATAAATTGGTTGACCAGAGGCACTACAATACCTCCATCCCTGGAGACTTGACAGAGCTCGGAGCAACTAGATATAGCTGGGAGGCTGGTCTAAATGACACTGAAAGATCCCTTTTAACCTGATACACTGTAAAAGTCAATTAACAGTAAACAGTGAATGTTTTCTGTTTCTGTGCATGTCTACCAGTACATTTTTTACCAATTGGTAAACAGAGTTCTGGTCCAAGTGCTATTTTGTGTAACAGTTTTTGTCTACAGACTCTTCAAATAATGGGATGATTGGAATAGAAAAGAGTATCTATCACATTAATAACATGGCAAGAGAGCATTACCCGTTACAAATGAGATTGCTGTTAAGTACACATATCCTTTTATGGAGAAAGAGAAGAAGAAAATGTTTGCAAGAACACTTGCCTGATTTGTTAGCCAGTTATGGAAAAACTGGTCTAATATTACTGCAAAGATTCAGTATATAAACAGATAATAATGCGAAAGAATTGCAGACACTGCAACAGCTAATGAGCTCTACAAAAGCTACATAAGCATTTGTTTTACATGAATTACACCACTCTTATCCTGACACAAATAGTTCTCTCCTTTCTTCCTGTCACAGATGTAGAACTACACAAAAAGTATGTACTTCTGTCAGACAGTTTCTCTCTCAGGAAGTAAGCGTTGGTTAATGCAAAATGTATTAGCTACATCATTGGTTGGACTTTTGCAAGTATGATTCACCCTATCTAACAGATGAAAGCCATTGATAAAAGATCCATACTAGAAGAGATTGATCAGAATTCAGATTTCTAACACTTTCTTCATTGTTATGAAGTACTAATATTAGCAACAGCACCCTTCTCTTGATTTGCATTTAACTGTATAAATGGAGATAGCTTATTTTCACTCTAGCTCTGTTCACACAGAGACAGAATATGCAAACATACAATTTGTTTAACACTGCCTATACAGGAAAACCCCAAAGCCAGATTTGAAACTGCTTAGGCAGTTTAATATACATGAAGTAATCCATTGCTATAGTTAATACAAAATCCTGAAACTACCTGCCCAGAGGAAGTCCAAGAGGAATAGTCTACACTGTGTGAAATTCTCACTGGGTTTTGGTTGTTTGACTAAACACGCCCTTGATGCTAAAAGCATGTCTAGACGAGCGTCTTGTCATAAAACACAAATACTTCACTCAGATGTTTAGTTTGGTAAAGATTTAATGGTATTTGCAATCAGCAGAGCCTTACAGCCCACAGGCCTCTATGGATAATGGGAACAGATATCTATTAAACATCTGGTGGCTTTCCTTCCATGGGGCAGAACAAGCATATAATAATAACTGTTGCTCTGGGAGTCATGCTTTATTTCTGAAGAACTGGATGTCACAAGTGACATTTCGTTATGAATGAACACAAACCACCATATCAGGAATAAGTTTTATTTAAAATGTGAATTACAACTGTAAGTGCAACCAGTATAAATTACACAACACAGATGAACTGTTTGTGCAATTTTAAAGGTAAAAATATTACCACATTTACCACTAGAATTCTCATGTTTTCGTACACTATGGTATTTGCATTACTGGCACTGACGTACAGAACAGCACCAAAATGGTGACCACTTAAAAGATGATTTGATCCATGGGTGTCCAGTTTGGCTTGCTTGTGCTGCATTGAGTGAAAATGTATTTTCTAGGGCCATATCTACAAAGGCTGCTCTGAATACCTTCAATTATTTCAATGGAAACTACAACAGAAACAAAGAGCACAATAACACTATTTAACAGATCAAATTCTTAGCTACAAAACCCTGTTTTTTCAATGTGGTCTCCACCAATAGCTGTGCATTTTCACTAGGGATGAGAGCCTGCATACCACGCTCAAAACAATCCGTACCAGCAGAGGGGACCTGCTTGCACTATCACCACTGCCAATGCTGAAATGCATCACCACTGCCCTACTGTGCTTGCATCTACTATTTGGTCTCCAGAAACATTCAGCAACCACCAATGAATGTCAGTGGGTGCAATTCTTTTTAATTTTTTTTTTTTTAATTTTTAAATTCATTCCACACCTTTGCTTCATCTCTGTTTCCATATCAGATGCTATTTTGTCAGACTGCCCCTCCGCTGCCATCTGTCACATGGCAACAACATATAAGGGAATACTGATGAGAAGGTTCAATCCGTGACACCGTACACCAAAATCCACCTCTGACATCACTGGACAACATCATAAAATAGGAGGCATTATTTTCAAAGCAGAGCATTATACATAAAATGTATAATCTATGTATATCAATATATAATCTATGTATATCAAAACTTCTTTTTTTTAAATTAAAACATACAAAGAAAGCAACAAAACCATAAAACTAGTGGAACTAGTGGGATACGTGACTTTGTTTTTGTGGAACCAAAGCATCAGGCCTGTTTGATGGCAGTGGCTGCCATTCTTTGTGAGCTTCCAAGGTGTTTGTCAGAGATTTTTGATTCAATTCTACTCTTCCTGTGCTTCATCCTTGAAAATGGCTGTTCACAAATTTCACAAATGTGTGTACTGCCAAAAAGCCACGACATGAACAAAGCATGGCAGTGAAGTGAAAGGAATTTCTATCTTTTAAGATGGGGCTTATGGTAAAGTTACATTGTCAAAATTTTGATTGCAACTCTATACATTTCATCTGAAAATTCACAGGTTATGTATTTATGTCGACTGAGTTAGGATATATACCACAATCTCCAGTGACACTGGAAGTCAAATAACTGCAAGTTAAGTTTTTTATTGTAACCAACAAAACATGTGCATCCCATATACCAATTTACAGAAGCTTTCTGTCTTGTTTTATATGAGAATTGTGACGCTAAAGTCAAATTGTTTAATTGTGTTGTTAAGGCACTCAGCTCAGTAAGAAACAAAGGCTAAAGCTAACACTTCTAGAAATGTTTTGTATAAATTCAGATGAGAACACCCTTGATGTTTAGTGGGCAGTGGAACTGAACAGACTAATGGAAAATTGCTCTTCTATAATAATGAGATAATGAGAGATAAAGCTCTCATTATCATGCCCAATAACTACACAAAGTTATGAGCTATTGGCCTTAAACGTACCAGTTTGGCACCACGTATTCTGTTACAGAATCAAGAAACAGTAATTCTTCCTTCTTTAATGGGTATTACCACATTCTGAGTATATGCTGGGATAGGCCACACTAAGCATGCTGCTTCTTTCACTCCATACAAATACAAATATGTATTCATCATGTTTAACCACCAGCCCCTCTAATCAGTACCTAGATAACATCTCTCAAAAATTAAAAACAAAACAACAACAACAAAAAAGTCCAAAGTCTTTGGTATAACAACCATGTGGATACTATTTAGTCATGAACGAAATCCTGATTCAAGGTCAGTTTTCTCACAGTCATCACAGGTATAGATATATATCAGAGGAAAGAGAGCATTTCTGGTTTTGCAATTTATTCATGCCTCTTAAAAGTCCTCATGCTTTAAATCTTAATAATGAAGGTGTACTTTGAAATAAATAAAAAAAGACACTACTTTTGTAGTTATCTTCCATTTTTCAAAGTCAGATTATTTTTTCAGTTTGTGGTAAGTGATTACTATTTCTCAATCACACAGTTATAATGTTACTGTGTGCTTGCATAAAGAAACAAAAACTACTGCAGTTAGAAAGTTCTATTCCAAAGTAGGAAAACAAATGTGGCTTTTATTTTTTCTGAACAGCTGTGTTCCTAATGTATTTTGAATAATAATTTCCTACCTGGATTTAAAAAAAAAATCAGAATAAAAGCACTGTATTTGTGCATTCTGCTTCTGATTTAAGATATTTTCAGAGAAAGAACAAGCACATGATGATTTTTCTTCCTAAGCATCACCAGTGATTTTTCAACAAAAATTCTGGCAGACACAATTCCCCAAAACCCAGTGAAAACAACAATGTTGGCTAAGTGTTAGAATACATAAATCGAAAGCAATGCCACTGCAAAAGACATAATTTGACTTAAATCTGAAGTATTTGCAATGACACACGAACAGAAAAAGATCTACAGTGCTTCTACAGGAAGGACAGTTCATAAATTGCCCTTAAACTTTCAAGTGTGTTTCAGAAAAAGAAACCCAAAGGAATTGAAAATAAGCATACCATTATACAGAATGGTTTCCTCAAATTTCACTTTTTAAAGCACACCACTGTTAACCAAATTTGTTGGAGGAAGAAATCATTACTTGATTATGCTCTACTTGCAATTAAAACTTAGACAGAGTGTCCTCTTCAGTACTACAGTAGTTTTGAGAGTGAGAAAAGAAATACAGTCTTTGTAGCAAGGAGTAGTCCTACTTTGTCCTTAATATTAGACATGATACGATAGACACTGAAAAGAAAAAACCTGGAAGCGAATACATATTCCGTAAATAAGAGCTAAAAGCTCTGGATTCTTCTCCATGGGCGTCGGAATCATGAACAAATGCTGGAAGAGAATCTTTCGTAACACAGAAAAAGAAGGGAAAAGGACAGCAAAAAATTCATCATGTGAAACTTGCTTAGACTCACTGTAGGAAAAAAAAAAAGCCTAACTGATCATACTGCTCAAAATAAAGCATGTACAGTCAAGCCAGAAACTCAACAAATAAACTTCTGCTTATCCCCAGAAAACAATGCAGCTACAATTTACTACACAATTCTAAATAAAAAATTTAAGAACATGCTTGTTTGATAACAAGATAGCTGAAAAAACTTCAGAAGTCAACAGGATTTGGAATCTGACAACTCTGATCACCACTATTTTTTATTAGAAATTTTTCATTTTTGATGGCAATATGCTATGGCATCTTTCCCTCTGAGTAGACTTTGGGGTACAGTTAGGATATTTTTTTGCTTACTCTTCTAGACTATCAAGACTGCCTGCTGTCATTGTCATTTCTCAACAAAAACAAAACAAAACAAAACAAAAAAGCCCCACACCTCTCTAGCTTTAAATTCAAACTCCCTTTAACCAACCCACATTGCCATAACTATATTCCAGTGAACTGTTGTTCACACTGGGTTTTCCCAAGGAGCACCTAATAATTCATAGCTGCTCACTTGATTTTTAGAAGGTATTTGCAGAATTTGTCCAGGTTATCTAAAATGTCCTCTCCTGTCCTAAACATGACTTCCCACAGCAGCACAACACAGTAACCACCACAAAATTATTCCTTCATAAAAGCTCATGTAACTACAAGAGCTAAGAATCAAGATGCTCATAGAGATAGTCCATTGATTGATCCATGACTTTTCTTCAAGATTTCTTCCACCTGATACTGTGCTTTTGAAGCAAATTTGCCGACGGTCTCCACGTAGAATACTTTGCTTCATCCTCATAGCAGACTTGGAGCATGCCTTTTATTCTCCAACCACAAGACAGAAGAAATAAGTCAGAGCTAGCTCAAAGTAGTGTCGTAATCGTAATCAAAGTAGTATCTCTATAATTGTGGGCAACAGGGCCTCAGCACAAAGTCCTGTACCACACTATCTGCTCACATTGACACTGCCACTACAAACACAGCCATCACTATATGAAACCTTTCTGGTGTGAGAGCAGGCATGATCCAGAAGTGTATTCAAATGAATGCGGTTGGGCACAAGTTCACAGTTTCCAAAGTATTTATGGGATGTCCAACATGGTATTTTGGGTGTTGTCTGCCTTTTCTTGTTGTATGTGACAGCTTTAAACAGCTTGCATATATACTCATTTCCTCCTGCCCTTAGACACTCATTTACCCCACTGGCAGTATCTTAGGAAACAAAACCCATGCCAACAGGAAAGAAAAGCAAGGCAGTGAATGGACGGGTACACAGCCTACTTGCTTTTCAGCATGCTTTCTGACACCTTCCTTTCACTTGGAATTTGGATACTGTTGAGAGAGAAGATTTTTGAAAAACGGAGTTTATTTCAACAGAGCATCCAAAGAGCCTCATGGAGCTGAAGATGCTTGGCTACATCTTCGCTGGCCGCTGTGCCGGGAACCTCCCGAGCAGGCTGGTGCAGAGGATGAAGGAAAACTCAGTCCTTGAGGTACTACGGGTGGCTTATTCCTCTGACTGCCCATCTGCTGAAACAAAGCCCAGCCCTTAATCTGGGGCAAACCGTAACTATTGCTTTTGGCAAGATCCTAAATGCGACCTGAAAAAGGGAGACGGCGGTGGGGGTGGCTCGTGTGCTCGTCCTCCCTTCCCCCTCCCGATGCGCAGCTCTGTCTGCAGCCCATGTGGCGTTAGGCGGCCGCAGCCGGTTCCAATTCCCACTTTCCCACTTTGGCCCCCGCTCGCTGCCGGGGCCGGGCCGAGCCAGGACGGGCCGCGGGCTCCCGCCCCCTTCCCTTCCCTCCCCTCCCCGCCGCGCTCCATCTCCCCCGCTCCATCCGATCCTCCGCTCCCCCAGGGCACGGTGTGGGAAGTACGAATTTCCGCTGAGTTTTTCTCGGTCACTTTCGGAGCTCGTCTTTCTCCGGCTCCCCCCGCCCCGCCCGCCCCATCCCCGCGCTCCGCCCGCCCCCTCCGCCCCCGGGAGAGCCGGCGGAGCAGCGGGCAGCCGCTCGGCTTCGTTCTGCGGCAGCGGCCCCGGGCAGAGCCCGGCACCCGCCGCTCCCCAGCTCTGGTGACGGGAGCCCATGGTGTCGGGCATCGCGACCCGCACCGGCCGCGGCGCCCGCCTGCCCAGCGCGGAGCCCGGTCCGGCGCGGAGCGGAGGAGGGGCCGATTAGCAGCCGCCGGGGAGCGGTGGGATGCCGGAGGGACACAAAGCCGCCGGGGGAAGCAGCCCTCGGCTCGTCCCGGGATGGGGGCGCGGCGCCGGCTCCGCCTGATGGTGCCGTGGGGCTCCGTCGCGCTCTTCCTCCTGCTGCTGCCCGCGGCCGAGCCCATCTGCCCCGAGCCGTGCGACTGCCAGCAGCACCAGCACCTCCTCTGCACCAACCGGGGCCTGCGCTCCGTGCCCAAGGCCGCCGAGCCCCAGGATGTCCTCACGTACAGCCTGGGAGGCAACTTCATCGCCAACATCTCCGCCTTCGACTTCCACCGCCTGGCCGGGCTCCAGCGCCTGGACCTGCAGTACAACCGGATCCGCTCGCTGCATCCCAAGGCCTTTGAGCGCCTGGGCCGGCTGGAGGAGCTCTACCTGGGCAACAACCTGCTGCCTGCACTGGCCCCCGGCACGCTCAGCGCGCTGGCCAAGCTGCGCATCCTCTA
Organism: Perdix hodgsoniae; assembly: GCA_035772895.1. Lineage (NCBI taxonomy): Eukaryota > Metazoa > Chordata > Aves > Galliformes > Phasianidae > Perdix > Perdix hodgsoniae. The sequence continues at coordinate 28,067,004 of JAPSGF010000005.1, read as the reverse complement.
CGTGAATGCCAACGAGATTGGCCGCCTCAGCGCCGCCTCCTTCTCTGGCCTCAGCAGCCTGGTCAAGCTACGCCTGGACGGCAACGAGCTGGGCTCGCTGGGCGACTCCACCTTCTCGGGGATGCCCAATTTGCTCTACCTGCACCTCGAGTCCAACCGCATCCGCTGGCTGAGCCGCGGGGCATTCACCGGCCTGGCCAGGCTGCGCTTCCTTGACCTCTCTGGGAACCAGCAGAGCTCCCTTCGCCACCCGGAACTCTTTGGCCCGCTGCGTTCCCTGCACACCCTGTTGCTGGCCAGCAACAGCCTGCAGCAGCTGGCAGGGGGGCTTTTTCGGCACCTGCCCGCATTGGCCAAGCTCTCGCTCAGTAGCAACCGACTGGCTCACCTGGCTCCGGATGCCTTCACAGGGCTGGGCTCGCTGAAAGAGCTGCGCCTCGAGGGTAACCAGCTGAGCCACCTTCCTGCCACGCTTCTGGAGCCACTCAGCAGCCTGGAGGCACTGGATCTGAGCCGCAATGCACTGACTGCCTTGCACCCCACCACTTTTGGCCGTGCTGGCCACCTGCGGGAGCTCAGCCTGCGAGACAACGCGCTGGCTACGCTCCCTGGTGAGCTCTTCGCCTCCAGCCTGGCTCTCTTCCGCCTGGAGCTGGAAGGGAATGCCTGGAGCTGCGACTGCCGCCTCCGCGGCCTCAAGCACTGGCTGGGGGCCTGGCACTCGCAGGGCCGCCTGCTTACCGTCTTCGTGCAGTGCCACCTGCCGCCTACCTTGGCCGGCAAGTACCTCGACTACCTGCAGGACAATCAGCTGCCGCCGCCACCCGATGGCAGCCCCTGCCTCAATGGCGCCTCTCCCTCTGCATCCCCACCGTCGGCTGCTGAGGGGCTCGGTGCCAATAGCAGCAGGGCCGTGGGGCTGCCTCGTGGTCCCCCAGGTGTGCCTCCTCTGTCTGCCTCCACTGCCCGCCAGCTGACAGCGCCTGAAGATGAGATGGCGGCATCGCGGGGCATGGCGGAGGCTCCCAGCCCCACACCGCCGCCTGCCCACCCCAGGGCCTCGGGGCCAGTTCCGCCCAGCGTGGCCTGGCCCCAGCGTGGCGGCAAGCCCCGCTCTGTGCCATCCTCCAGTGTGCCACCACTGGTGTCTGACCCGTGCGAATTCAACAAGCTGTTCCTCTGCAACCTGTCGGTGGAGGCGGTGGGCTCCAGCTCGGTGACGGTGCGCTGGGCCGTGCGGCCTCACCGCAGCCCCCGCCTGCTGGGCCCCGCGCGCTTCCGCCTGCTCTTCGATCGCTTTGGTGCGGCCGTCAAGTTCCAGCGCTTCGTCTATCTGCCGGAGCACGGCGAGCCAGCTGCCACACTGCAAGAGCTGCGCCCGGACACCCCCTACCTCGTGTGTGTTGAGGCTATGCTCGGTGGCCGCGTGTGCCCCGTAGCGCCGCGGGACCACTGTGCGGGGCTGGTCACCCTGCCCGAGGGCAGCGCGGCGGCGGCGGGCGGGCCCCGCGGCCCCGACCAGCAGCTCCTCACGCTGGTGCTGCTGGCAGTCAACGCGCTGCTGCTCTTTGCTGCACTGGCTGCCTGGGCCTCCCGCCTGCTTCGGAAGAAGGTGCTGGGGCGGCGGAGGAGGAAGGCGGCTCCTGTTCATGTGCGGCAGCTCTACTCCACCCGCCGGCCGCTCCGCTCCATGGGCACCGGTGTGTCCGCCGACTTCTCGGGCTTCCAGTCCCACCGTCCACCCCGTGGTGCTGCTTGTGCACTCAGCGAGGCCGACCTCATTGAGTTCCCCTGTGAGCGCTTCATGGACAGTGGCAGCGCCCGGCACGGTGACGACCACCTGCTGCAGCGCTTCGCCGACTGAGCTGCTGAATTACGGCTCCCAGCCACCCTGTGCCTGGTGGCCTGCCTCCCAGCTGGGCCTGGCTGGAGCTGTGGCGGATGAGGCGGCTGTTGGTCCATGAGGGGATGGTGCAGCTCCCTAAGGTCATGGCCTGCAAGCGGGAGAGCTGTGGTGCTGCCACCGCCTTCACCCACCGCCAAGCCCATAGCACAGGCAGGGGACTATTGGCAGTGGAGGGCTTGTTTGCTCACCTCCGAGGTCTGTTTCCTTGCAAACCATCACTAACCCATGAAAACAATTCAACTGTGACCGTAACCGTGCCTTGATGTGAGGGAACTATCACCAACAGCAGCTGTGCCAATTCTTCTGCCAGATGTATGCCAGCATACATTTAAGCATCACATTTTGCAGGTGGTTTTCCCAGATTGCAGTTGACAGCATCCCATCCCTGCACAAGGATGGCCTGAACTGACATTTCAAGGCACAAGCCCTTCCTAATAAACAATTTGTACTAAACGTCTTTCTTCTATGTTGTTACTCTTGTACCATGCAGCTGGGAGGTTGGTCAGATGCTGGGAATGCCCATATCATGCTGGCAGTTTGGATGCTGTGCCTTTTTAACTCGAATGAGAGGCAATTTAATGTGCACAAG
>JAPSGF010000005.1:27995679-28064409 GCA_035772895.1 Perdix hodgsoniae | reverse complement strand
TGGTTATTTGGGTCAGTTACCTATTCACAAACCTGTAGCCAAAAAAAAAAAAATTTTTTTTTTTTTTAAAATTTTAATTTTTTTTTTTTTTTTTTTTTTTTTTTTTTTAATAAATGCTGTTGGGTACTTGTACACATGAATGTGTGTTTTAGTTCTCTGGGTCCATGATGGTCAGTAGGTCACTGACCCTCAGATAATCCATCTTCATTCCTCAAGGAGTGGATGCAGAAGCAAACTGTTGATGAATTAAAAAAATAAGGTGCCTTTCTTCACAAACAGTAATTGGTATGGATACGACAGAAATGTGAAACTCTCTATCATAACAGGCAATCTTTTCTTAGCCTTAGCCTACTAAAGTTAGCAGCTTTATGTACCTCACTGTGAAATAAAACATTTTTGTATATTAATCTAGATTCTGTGTTTTGTGTAGCTGAGTGAGCAGTGCTAAAGTTAAACTCTCGTGCAGTAGTATATTACGTTTAAGCTGTATGTGTGCTTTTTTTGTTTGTTTTTCCTTTTGATTGGAATTTTGTTTCTCTTATTAGAGCAATGCTAATCATTTTATGATCAATTGCTCTCTTTCTTGGAGTTCTACTTTCTTAAATATTTACAGAATGTTGTTATGTTAGTATTAGATATGGTGGCTTAGTTTACATAAATAATTCTCTCTGTGTGGTCTAGAAATGGACTAATTAAAAATGTCCAAACTGTGGTTACACTTTAAATGCAAGTGTTTTAAATGGAGTTTGGTAAATTGTTGAGACCACTGATACCACTTGTTCTCCTTTGAATTTAATGTGCAACCTCAGATAAATTCTCGTTGAACTGAATGGCTGGAAGGAGGTAATTGGTGGTATTTGGAGACATTCATCTCACACGTTCATCACTGACATGAGATGTTCATGACTACAAGTTCTTTATTACCATAATTGCAAGTAGACAATCTGGAGTTTTTCTTTCTTTTGAGATGATAAACGGTTTACACAAGACACCCTGATAACTGGTACCTTCAATTGAAATTCAGCGACTGAATGGAGAGAACAAGACTTTAAATTTTGGAGGGATTTTTATTCAATCAGGGGGAGTGGAAAGGGACTAGGTACTTTGTCTTGATCTTTGCCTATTAAATGGAGAGAAAAATTCAGAGTCGACATGAGTTGATTCCTGAGTCAGCAGCAGAAAGCCCTTCAGATTTTCATTTTGACAGGCAGCAGTTTTGATGAATATCAAGGGCCAAGATCAGTTGTTGGTAAAATTCATAGCACTTACAGAACACAGCACTGAATAAAATTTAAAGCGAAGGAATCCAGAATCAGGCTTTATTTTTTGGTAAGAGTCTTACATTTCTATTCTTTTGATCATCTGGGTGCTTTGGCCATTTATGACCATCTATGGAGTACACCACTGTTGTTAGAAATGTAATGAGTGTAATGAGAATTGTTGGGTAAAGCTGTGTGTTACACTAACATTAGCTCTATCGCTGGATATTCTTCCAATGGGAGATGCATAGATGCTGTACATGGTTATAAAAAGTACGTCAATAAATCCATTTGCTGAAGGAAAACTGGTGTGTTACATTGATTGAAGAGTGATCTGAGATACATGGACTAGCTGTAACTTCCTGGTATTACTAGGACTGCTTATTTTTATGACTGCAGCTCTTCAGAGTTTCTCTTAGTTCATTCTCTCATACCTTTTCACCATACATCACGTTGTCTATTTGGGTTGTACTGTGTTAGGATAGTGCAAACACTAAAATAATGATAACTTCTGTGACAGATAAATCACTGGCCCAAGGCAGACTAATCAGATGCTGTTACATTTAAGAACTAGTGATCCTTTCTAAGCAAAATAAGAAATTATGAGTGTTTGAGATAATATCAATTCAGTATTATCAGGCTACTGATACAAAGATATGATATTGAGCATATATCTGTTGTTTTAGTTAAGAATTCACTGACTCTTTCTGAATTTATACAAACCTCTCAGGAATGAAATGGCAGGTTGTTCCAGCCTGGGAGAAGTAAATATGTAAATATGTAAATCTTCCTAACAAAAAAAAGGTTGACGTGGTGACTTCATAAAAGTACTGTAACTTTTGGAATACTTAAGCTGTATTTACAGCTCTTTTTTTTTTTTTTTTTTTTTTTTTTTTTTCTTTTTTTTGCGGGGGGGAGGTTTGAACTAGCAGGTGGTCAAGGAAATAGAAATGTCAGTGACATGAATGAATGTTATTAACGTTACGTGTCTCTATTTTTACCAGTAGTATTTTGATGTACCTGTGTCATTTTTAAAATAAGGTCCTTTTAATAGAATGACTGTAAAAATAGCCTTTTCTGGATGGGTGCATATGCTATCGGTTTGTGCTCAGAATGTTCCTTCTATCAGAAGGTTTTACTGCCATGTCTCCTGCAGGAGTCTAGGAAACCTGGGGAAGAGTGAATGAAGCACCCTTCTCCCAGTAAGTAATCACTGGGCAGGTTATCTATCACAGGCTGAAAATCATGCAAGTATTGTCCTATCCAATTCAGTGGACTACTGCAGGAGATTCCCCAGTGGTAGGAGGGCTTCCCTGCAGCAGCCCTGGCTGTTTCAGCCGCCTCTGTCCACCTCCTGCTCACTCTCGCAGTCCCTGGCCCTTCTCTGCTGTCAGCTGGTGCTGTTTGTGCAGCTGGAAGGTGAACTCCAAAATTAATCCTCCAGGAAAATAACCTTTCCCCGTACCCCTCCTTTCCCTGATTTTTTTTCGGCCAGCTCAGTGTCTTTGATCCTGCTCAATTTGCACAAGTGGTAGTGGCAAAATGCAGGGGTGCAGTGCAGAAGCAGGAAAAATGCAGCCAGAGACAGGAAGCTGCTTAAACAGTCTCAGATACTCTTGGCATCCCATGTGTCCTCAATCCAAGAAAAGCTAGACTATTCTCATTATGCTAAAATCCTATATGGAAGAGTTCATACCTATACTGGAACACTGTTAATAATCTGCAAATTGAAAACACTTTAAATGGCGCTAAGGAGATCCTGAGAATACTGACATTATGGCATATAGCTATAGGGAAACAATCTAGAAGTGAACAGGGCCATAATGCTGTCAGTGAAGGTCCACATGTGCATGAAAAACATTCAGTATTGAAAAGAACTCTGGACTATCAGAGCTTGTGGTAATGATGTTGGTTTTATAGAAATATTGATTTCTACATGCAGTGCTATCTTCTGCTTTCACAATGCACTGTGAACGCTGCTTTTTGAATTACCATCATTGTAACCATGTCATTACTCTTACAAGAAGGAACCTGATAAATTTTATATATCCCTTTTCTACCTTTTCCTTCTTGCTGTTTCTGGGAGAGACTGAGAAGGCGAGGAACTGAAAGAAGAGTCTACTTCAGTTCTGTCAGGATCATTATTTAATTAGTAAACCTAAATGTAGGTTTACATTTAAACTGCAGTTTCTTTTCACTGTACAATTGGATAGGACAGTACAATGTAGTTGTAGAAAAGTACTTCATTGAGTAAAAGAAATACTCTCTAACTTCCTAAAGCCATACTTTTTGACCAAAAAGGATGTATGTATGGTGTGCAAGGTCCACAAGTGCAGCTTTGCTTTAAAAAACTGAGTTTTAAAACCAAGTAACCAAACTGTGTATATACAGTGAGATACTTGATTTTTCATCTGGGCTACTGTTTTGAGAGGAGCTGCTATAGATGTTATCTATAATCTGATAATTGTTATGTAGAAATGTAGTCTAAATATAAGGAAACTGTGTATGTTGGATGCTGTGTTTGTTCTTTTTGCTCTATTCTAAATATATCATAGTTTTGGCTGCCTGTCCAAATACCGTTGTTGTGTTTTTATCCACAAAAAGTTGTTTTTTCTGAAAAACATGCTTTAATTCCCATAGAAATTAAATTCCCGTAGAAAAATAGTCCATTGTCTTCGAACACAAATATTTATCTTATTATCATTGCAGGGAAATTTATTTACATAAATGCTCTTTGGTATGTTTTTATAAATAAATCTATATTTTATTTGTTTTCACAAACAAGGCCATAGGAATTTAAATGGATAGTAAAGTATAAATAAATTGCTGGAAAAAACTGCCTAAAAACACAATAAGGATGTTTATTAGCAAGGAACAATCTAAGAATTTGAAGAGAATGTATGATAATTTATAATCTAGTGTATATCTCAGTGTTGGATCTTCAAGGTATATTTATTTTTAATTTGAGAATCTATGTATAATAATCTCTCTTTCTCTAAAGGAAAGAAAAAAAGGAAAAAAAGAAAAAATACAGCTTGAAGAGATGAGCTTGAATGTTAACTGGCATGGAGACACCTTTCTCAGGTGATAATTATCTAAGAGAGGGAATCTTTCATAGTCACTGTTAATTCCGAACCCTAACTCTGAATATCTTAAAAAGTGGTGCTGTGTTTTGTCCTTCAGCAAAACAGATTAGGGATATTCTATTTAGCCTGGTATCCGTTCCGTTATTTGTTTTCTCTTAGCTTGTTCTTAAAACTCAGGCTTTGTTTTTTTTTCCTGGTTAGCCCACATAATTCTATCATAAATTTTGGCTGTGGGCATGGAGAGGGGGACGTAGAGCAGGCTCTGCATTCGGAAGAAGTAGAGGAAAAGATTCTTCTAGGTATTTTTGTTTGTTTTGTCTGATTTGAAATAGAGATAACACCTGTTTGAAATGGAGTCTGCTCCCAGAAAGAGGAAGAAGGAATACATGAATTTTAAATAATTTCTGCTTAAATTGAAGTTATTTTATTCAGAAGCAATTTGTGATTGGAATGACTCACTGTGACCTTGCTGATAGGATTCTGCTGGCACAAAGGCAAGTGCAGAGGCTTCTGGTTTTCCGGCCCGGATATATCCCTAAAAACTGAGACTGCAGAGTCCCAGCAGGAGCTCAAGACATCCCTTCCTTCCACTCCCATGGCTCACATGGAAAAGACATTCAGGGTCAGAATCCTTCTCCCAGGATGGCTCGAAGCTGTATTTATTCTGTAATACGTATATATTGAACTAAGCTGGTTTTATAACTGTAAAGCTATAAATAGGTTTTACACTAAAGGCAGCATCAAAAAGATCTTACTTAGAGGTATTTAGAGCATATACCATCCAGAAAGTGGTAATGAATTCCAAGCTGTTAGCTTGTAACACTACAGACACACTTATATTTTGGAGGCATTTGTTGGTTAAATTTACACTTGCAAGTGCACCCGAGGCATACTGGGCTTCAGTCCGATGGTGCATTTTTGTGCAATCTGCTAAAAATGCAAACCATTCCAGTTAGCACAGCGGTGCCTGGAAAACTGCTGATTTCTCACATACAGCTTTGTACTTCTAAGCTTTTCACTTCTATCATGATAGAAAATAATCTTAATCTACAAGGATTTGCAATATGCAGCCACCTATGGAAAAGAAGAAATAAAAGGTTTCCTAGCCCTCAGACAGTGGCAGTCTCTAACACCTAAAACAAGTGTTGAGCATTTTGATCTTTGGTTGGTTGGTTAGTTGTTGTTTTTTATTTCTTCTTTTAACAAACTTGTTTATTGTTGTTATAATAAAGAACTGCTGGATTAGAACTTTGCAAGCACAGAACAGCAGTGGCGGGACCCAACTGTGTGTATTCAGTGGAATATTCATTTGGCTACTGAGGTTGGGAACACTGCAAAATTTGAGTACATGCAAAACATCACCAGTACTGACTTTATACCTGTAAGGCATATCAGTTTGTTTGCTTGTTTTGTTTTGTTTTTCCAGAGTATTCCTTGTTTTCTCCCCCGTGCTATTACCTCCTTCTCTGTTTGGCTGGAAGTTTCTGCAATAACACAGCAAAAGCAACTGAAATATGTATTTAAGGTATGTTGAGCAATCAGAGTCTGAGAAGCTGCAGATGCATAGAAAACATGAGGCCTTAAAAATGCACAAAAGGTGGGTCGATGGAGGCATTCAAGCTTAGTGTTTTATCCATTACGTAGATAGCTGTCCAAATTCATGTGTGACCATCCCCATTTAACTCCTAATAGTTATCTGATGCCTTTTGTTCTTCTTTGTTATCTGCAGGGAGCTGTCAAGAGCTGAACCTCCCACTCTCAGTTTTGACCTGATCCTGTCTATTGTAACCACTCAGCCTGCATTTCTGTCCAGAACAGCCAGTACTTGTAATGTGTGCTGTTATTATGTCATATGAACAAAGTACAAGAGGAAAGGATTATGAATTTAGAAAATGTGTTCCTTGCCTAAAGCTTTACCATTCAGCTGACAATAATCCTGGCAGACAGCCCCAGTGATTTCTCATTTGGTCTGATTCTTCTGAAAGTCTGCTGCCTCTCTCCTGAGAGGGGAATAGCTGTCAGAGCTCCCCTGTTCTGTGCATTTGATCTTTCTGTTTTGGATGAACCTAGTTTCCTAAGTTTCTTTACAGAAGGCTGTAAAATGCTGACATCCTGGACAGCATTGGGGCTTTTATTGCCTGCATGGGTTTGCACATCAAAGGGATTGCATAGCTTCCTGTTTTTCAGACAGTCCTTTTTTGACCTAAAAGAGTCAGAATCAGACAGGAATCGTCAGAAATGGAGGTTTTATTCATAAATCTGAATAATCAAGGCAGGAATAATTAATAGATCACACAGAGGATCTACTAAACCAACATACTTCTCCAAGAAACTGCTCTCATTTTGCACATCCTTCTCTGCATGCTGCTGGCTTTAGCCTGCATTTCTCAGGTTCCCTTGGGGGCTGGCTTTTGTTTTTATTTATTTCTTTGTTTGTTTCTTGCTTTATTTGTTTCCTGCTGTGTAATCGGCCCTATCCATGCCCCTTTTTCCTTTGTCTTAAGTATTTAAACGTAACTACAGCCAGTGAATCATTACATCAGAGCTCCAAAGAGTGATGGAATGACCTCTGTGTGTTTTGAGGTCAGTAGTTGGAGTTGATGCTCTGTGTCCTTAGTTGTAAAGCTGAAGCATTTTTAATAACTTTTATTTAATATTTCTACAGTCCTTATTTTATCCTCAAATTCTGGATAGTGCTGACTCATCCTTTCCTCGGAAGTCATTATGACTGACCTATACATATAAAATTCTTAAGATCAAGTACTTTGCATCTGAAAAGGTAGTACAGAACAGTTTGTCCTGAGGGGACAGAAACCCTCTTCCTATATCCAGAAAGATTTTATTGGCTATCCTTGTACACAAAGCTAAGTATCACTTTGGAAAGGATTATTTTGGAGAAATGTGATGATTTAGTTAAAACTGATTATTATATGTTAATAAGAAATCTAGAGTGCAGATTTACAGCATAAAAACTTAGCTGCCTATTAGTTCTTCAGATTAATTTGTTTTTCCTATAATATTTAGTTTGTCAACGTAAATACAGCATACCAAATTGCAGTAGCATGGTGAATCCCAAGGCAGCCCAATTTTTGCTAATTTCAATTTGCATCAAACCTGAACATGAGTCAGTCTTTCTTCTTCCTGCTTTCACTGCAAAAATTAGTTTTGGATATTAAGAATTGGTTGTCTATTTAAACTGGGGACTGATTAAACAAAACAATTACTGATTTATTTCATCCAACTGTGAAGTTATATTCTCATTACTGGTGACACAGTGTGTGAAGCTAATTAATTTTTGGAAAATGTTCATCTGTGATTCAGTTACGCCTGTTATACTTGTTGGAATATTACACGGAAAATGAAGCTACCAAAAGGAAACATCTGTTTGTATCTAAAACCCCAAACATTTCTAAAGTTTAGCAACATGCATTCTTCTCGGTCTGCCACCTATTATACTCAGCTCTAGAGCAAATACCAAAAGGACACTCGAGGTGACCTTTTGTATGAGATTAAACAACATGAGAAAACACTTGGCAGTCAGACTTCCTCTGCTAGGCCATGGGAAACAGTAGAGCAGAGGAACTGATACAGTAATAACATATTAACTCAATCTCTTTTGCTTTAGAAGGATTCAGCAGAAAGAGCAACTGACTGTGACAAACCTGAATTCTCTGTAATGTGGCACCTCTTGCAGCCTGTCTAGATTCTCCCAACAAGGGTCATCTCAAGCAGCAGAAAAATAGGCAGGGATGAAGAAAAACAAATGACTAAAAGACATTATGGGGGACACGTTTTTCCTTCTACAACTATTTCTTAGGAAGAAAATATCCCCAGTGGACTGCAGTTTTGTGCCAGCATTCTGCTGCACATTGACTTTGAACATTTTTTCCATATACACTGTAGGATTTCAGTTCCCTGTGCAGGTGAAAGGTTGTGATTCCCTTGTTTGATAGTGTGCTGAATAAAGCTGTGGGAGGAAAACAAGCTGTACTTTCACACTGAGTTTAGGCTAGCACAAGTGCTATTAGTGTAACAGCTGTGCTTGCTGGTGCACGCTGATTTCTTCTGTCCTTCCATCTCACACGCACTAGAGATTGGCACTGTTGGCAGTACACACTGTTGCTCTGTGTCAAGATAACCTGTGAATGACAAAGCATAAATGATAGAAACAAACATTTTTACTGGGTAAATAACAGGCTTGTATCAAATGGCATCCTGCTCTAAAAGGTGAGCAAACGCATCAGCCATCATGGAAGGGAAGATACATGTTTAGCTGCCATGATGACTGGGATGATGGTGCTGTATGTCCATACAATTAAGCCTTCACTAAGGAGGCTCAACTTCAGACCTTCAGTGTGCTAGAGGCTGCTGGGCTCAGTTTGCTCAAACTGGCCTTTCAGTATCATGCCGACAGCATGCCTGCTCATTGCTGCTGCTGCTTCCCATTGCTCCTGCTTGGATCTTGGAGTCCTTCCCTGTGTGCAAGCACTCAGTCCCTGCAGACTGCTCCCAGCTGGATGGGATGTGGAGGACAGCCTCCCTCTGCCTGCCAGGGAGAAGCAACTGCAGGGAGAGAGGCAGGCAGCAGCGCCCCCAGATTTCCACCACAGCTGTGTGAGTGAGGAGCCCAGAGGACAAACTGTATTCTTGGGATCAGTTGTTGAGCCAGGAGGCAAGAATAGGAAAATAACAGAGAGAGTTTTCTTGAAGATAAAACTGCAGTGAGGACAAGAAGGACAGCCAACATGGGCTTGGGGAAGGAGGAGGGTTGCAGCATGCAGCATCTGTGACCACATTATAAAAATTCAAGGCCAGAAGATCTCAGGATTGCTTCATTCTGCAGAATCATACCACTGCTATATCCCTGTCTGACATTCAGGAGATAGAGATCTCTTTCTCTCTCTCTCTCTCTCTTTTTTTTAATCACTGTTTCAACACTCTCCCTACCACTCCTCTTCCAGCTGAGTGGCCAGAGATCTCTGGTGACAGATATTTCTTGGAAAAAATGGCCCATCTGCACAGTAGGTTTCTGCCTCCAGAAGCAGAGCTACATTGTTCAGCAGTAAGCAATTTTGGTAGGATCCCAGGCCCTTCCTGGCCCTGGGGCAGCTGAAAGGAGACATACCACAGCCAAGTTTCTCTCCATGCACTACTGGATGTCCAGAATAGTAGCTGAACTTTTGGCAGTTTTGGACTTTTGGAACTAAGGATAGAGAGAAGGGAGCCCTACTCATTTTCAGGAAAGAAGAAATACATGCACAAGCTTACATACTTTTCGTAAAATACAACCATTAATGCTTATTTGGTTTCCTTTGTATTTTCTTCTTCTACTGCACTCTCAGTTTTAAATTTCCTTCTCTATCTTTCTTTCACTCTTTTATTTTCACTCATCCTTCTCTGTTTTCATATTTTATTGGGGAAAAATTCAAAACAAGACAGAAAAAAAACAACAGATACAGATTACATTTTGAGGATTGGCAGCACCTATACTGATTTTTTTCACAGGAAATCTAAACAGCTTTCTGCACACAATTTCTCCCTTTTTGCTTTAGAAAATAGGAGGGTAACTAACTGCGTCATTTAAGCCCCTTGAAAAGTCTTGATTCAAGAATGTTTTCTCAGAAGTTCATCTCTGGGGACAAACAATTTACCTCCTTGGGCAATCTGTTCCAGTGTGTCACCACCCTCCATGTGAAAAATTTCCTCCTAATATCTAACCTAAATCTCCCGTCTCAGTTTAAAACCATTCCTCCTTGTCGTATCACTATCCACCCTTGTAAACAGCCGTTCCGCCTCCTGTTTATATACTCCCTTTAAGTGGAAGGCCACAATGAGGTTTTTCCATAGCCTTCTCTTCTCCAAGCTGAACAAGCCCAGTTCCCTCAACCTTTCCTCATAGGAGAGCTGCTCCAGCCCTCTGATCATCTTAGTGGCCTTCCTCTGGACCTGCTCTGAGAGCTCCATAGTTTGGTAATGTTTATACAAAGTTCTGCACACATATTCACTGCCTGAGTTTCCCTTGCAGACTGCAACATCCATGACTTCAGTCCTTTTCCCACTACCTATTGTTCCCGCGGAAGACTGTGGAGCGTTTCTAGGGCAGGTAGGTTTTTTTGACCCTTTTCTTCCTGTTTTACTTGGATCCCCTTTCCCAAGGCAAAATCATGCTTTCTCTTTCTTTCCTTTTGTCCAAACCTCCTTGTTTGAATTGGTGAGTGAGGTTATACATAAAATGTGAAAGTATATTTATTCCGAAAGTAGTCATTTGTGATCTCCAACAACTTTCATAGACAGAAAAAACAGTTGCTTTATTAGGTTTCAACATTCCTGTTGCTCAAGGCATATCCAGTTCAGTAGATGATGTTAAAAAATGGATGTAGTTACCATGTTGCGAAGTTATGAAATAATCCTGCTCAGATATTGAATCCAATTCTATAATTCTGTCATAACACCATTTGGAATAGATTTCCACAAATTATTTCAGCAAGAAAAGATGTTAGCCTACCTTAGATCCTTAGAATCTACCTGCTTGCATGAGCTGCAGCAGAAGCAGCTGCTCCATGTTGCAGTAGAAAGAATCTGCTGGAACTTGGGACTTACTTTGGAACAGCTTTCTATGTAATGTAACACATTTGAGCTGAAAATTAGGAGTTTAAGATTTTTTGAGTCTTCCATTTTTTACTTTTACTATTAATATTTTAATAAATTAATTAATATTAATTTTAATTAATAATAATCAGGTGAATTTTGGGGGAAAAACTGAAGGCAAATAAATAATGTTGCTTTTAAAACTGGCTTTGATAGTTGAACAGATGTTTGGGAATGCATTTTCTACATGTCTGTGTATTTTCTACATGGCTGTATAATTGCAAATAGTACCAGTTATGTGCCTGTTTGGTTACCCACAGCCTAATCACCACATCCAGTCCCAGAACACTCCTTCATTTCTTAGTGCCCTCTGACCCTTCTGATGGGAAGGGGCACTGCCTCCTGGACTGACCTCCCTACTGTGTTTTCCTTGCAATTGTGCTGTTTCTGTGGCAGTAATTTTCATGTTTCTGAACTGAACCCTGATTCAGTTATCCTCAAGAACACAAATACCAGTGTCAGCTCTTCCAAAGTACTTAAAGAAAACAAATGGCTTTCACTACATTTTCTATCAGCACATTTGCCAACAAGTAACATGAACTGAAATAACTCTGTCAAACTAAAGAAGTTAAAGAATAGAATTAGCAAGTTGACAGCTTTCATCCATAGCCATGTGTACTACTTAAGTAGCAACTGAGAAGCTACTTCACCTTGGACTATGATCTGGTGACTTCTGTGATGGTCAAGGAAAAGTCATACAAGCAGAAGTGCTGGTTAAAGATGCTGCTTTCTTCCTCCTACTCACATATTTTGGAGTATCAGTGCTGCTCAGGTATGTCCACTTCCTAGGCACTTTGAATGTCCAGCAGTGATGAAGTTGGCTAGTAAGGATTTTGGTTTTTTGAATGAAAAGTGTCCATTTGGGATTCTTTGCTGGATTTATGCTTGTCGTTCAAGCCAACAACATGTGTGGCCAATGAAGTCATTCTTGTAATATATCTACTGTCCACAAGCCAACAGTGTTTTTCCCATGCTGTACATGAAGTAATTTAGTAGATCTTTGTTATGATTAAACTTTCCTCTTATTTCTCAGTGACTTTGAAATTTAATTGTGTTTTAGTACTCAAATGTTGTAGTTAAAACCAGTCATTTCATCAATAACATTCAGTAATGTTGAAACTTCAGATCAGATGGCCCCACCTTTATAATCTCTGCTTCCTCCTTGGACTAATCTTGTTTTAGCATCACAACAATTACAATCACCTCCCGTGAGAACACAGCATAGACAACAACTGACACTGGGTCACATCCAATTTAGAATTCATCAGAATAATTGCCAGCAATTTGCCCAGCTGCAGTCATCTATGCTTTTAGTTTTATTTTTTCTTCAGTTCTCCTTGTAGTTTCACTTTGATCAGCATCTGTGAAGCAGAAGTAAACAATAGTAGCATTGGTCTGCACTTCACTTGCAGCTACTCTGTTTTGGTTTGGAGGAGGACTGCGCAGAAATGGTTTTCATTTACACTTCTCCTTTTACAGCCCTCTCACAGTGAATAAAATATTCACTTTTTTCTCCTCAGAACATAAAGAAGACACAGCAACTCTGTCAGTTGCAATCCCACCAAAATTATGAGCATTAACAAAACAGCGGATTTGGTCTTTGTTGGAATTTGCTTTCAATGGTTCAAGTATGTATATATATATATACATATACATATCTGACTGAGGGGACTGGAAAGATACTTTAAAAAAAAATGGAAAAAAAAAGTGAAATTTTTCTAACAAAAAGAGAGCTTAATGAGTTTCATGAAAAAAGCAAAATTTGTGTAAAGCTGTAAGTACAAAATGACATAACTCAAATCAGACTGTAAGATTCATCCCGATAAAATACTGTTAGAGCTTGGGTTTTTTTCAGATGAAGGAAGTCTTAGATATCAATTTTAATGTTTAGTTTCCTGACCAAACTGCAGATGTAATCTTGCTACACGTGATTTTCTGGCCCAGCTGATTGGGTTTTGGACCGCTGTGACAATCCCTCTGTATGTTGTATGGGTCAGAATTAGTGCCCTGAGTTCTACATAGAGCTTTTCTTCCTGTTAACACCTGATGAAGCATATTTGGCTATGTAAGAAACTTTGTGATTAGCATTTTCTGGAAACTGCAACTGCAAACAGGGACCAAACCACACACATGAAAAAAAAAAAAAAAAAGGAAAAGGGGGGGTCTTCAAGGGAATCAATCTCCTAAAGTAATTTTACACACACATTTGTGCTACAGTTAAAAAATTTAGCTGTCTTGAAAAATCATGTTCAAACATAACACATTTGAGGTAATTTAATAGTTGGCACTTGAAGTAACTGCAATTTGATGTTCAATTCAAACCAGATGTTTATTTTTTGCAATAAGTATATTCTGTTGTTAGGGGAGAGAAAAAGCATTCAAGGTTATGGAGCAGACATTTCTTATGGCAGTTGATTAGAACAAATTACCAAGGGCTGCACTTCACTTTTGAAACACTGAGGCGTTTATGATCTCAGGCCCCAACAATTAAAGAAAACAAAAATAAAGGGATTGAAAATATACATCCTGCGAGTAGTTAAACTGCAAGAATGCAGTGGATCCTACACAGCTGGATTCCATTTGAGCTCCAAAAGTTTAATAGCATAAGCCTGCACATCTTCTTTTCCACTTCTGAGGATCATCTGCCAGATGGAGACGTCCCCCCTCTCATTTCCTTGTATTGTACAACTGTGTTACAGAATAGAATGCCTTGATGTGCTGGAGCAGAATCAGTACTTTTAACCAGGGAGTGATATATGGCTCTTAGAGAAGATCAGTTTGATGTAAAGGAAACAAAGGTAATAAAACATTCATCTCCAGTAGTTAAAGCTTGCAGGTAAGTTACTTTACTTGGGTACCAAGCAAATGGATGACTGCAATAAAGTACTGAAACTTCCATTCCTGGGAAGTGGAAGATGTTTGTGAGATCATGTTTTAAGATCACTTAAATCTTAAAACGTGCCCCAGAGTTACTTCCTCCACATTGCTTTGAATGATAGGTCTCCTGCTGCCATGCTAATTGGGCCCTTGACAATGACAGCTCCGTACATTGTCCAGACTAACGCTGTGATTTGGAAATGAATGTAATGAGGGGAAAAAAAAAGAAAAAAAAAGAAGGAACAAATAATCCTTGTTCAATACAGTAGTAATCCAGCAATGGGGCTGAAAGAAATCAACAGCACACTAGACCTAGCTCAGCAAAAGGAGCAACAGCTTAATGGCATTCAGGCTCTTGCTTCTGCCTGCAGTCACACACGGGCTCTGCAGAGACCATCTGTGGTGTTCGAGGAATGCATGATTCCTGCCTCCTGTCATAAAAGCTTGCTTCCCAGGAAGATGCTGGTTCTGCTGTCTGTGGGACCCTTTGTGTGCATGAAAGGAGAGGGGGGATTGCTTTTTGCCATCTATTTTAACAATGCTAATTAAATAAAGATATCCACAGAGCACGGAGCATCATTAATTACAGCCCTTTTCTCAGAGAGTGTGTGCAGAGGGGGGGATGGCACAGAAGCCAAATCACACAAATGCACAGAAGTTGATGTGCTGGAACCCCCCCAGCTCCAATTGTACCGCCAGCTCACAGGAAGGGAGCTGCTGACTCCAGGCCCAGAGGAGGGGGCAAAAAAACCTCTTTGGGCCAATCTTGACCTGCAGTATAAAAAATATGCCCCTTGTTTGACTCACAGTGTGGTCAGAGTGCCGGAACGTGCTCAGCACTCCAGCAGTGTGAGAGAACTGAAGGAGAGCTCAATACATCTCCTGCAGCTTTTAAGACTTTAATGTGACACTTTAGAGCTGACAGCACTAGACGTTCCTCTTCTGGCCAGTTTAGAGGGCTTAGAAAGATGAGCATTGCTCTCATGTTTAGCTATCCCCGGTCACTCTATATTCACCATATTCTCCAGCTTAGGGGCAGAAAGAGGCAGTTGCTAACCCTGCCAGGACACAACCAGTGTTCCTGCTCACAAACAAAGCACTGACACCACCTGCCTGCAGGTGCTGGGGAGCGGGCTGTGCGGACTCAGAGCGGGTAGCGTTGCTCTTTGCCTTAGTAGTAGACACACACACTGAAAAAGAGGTGCAAGGTACACACAGCCCTCTGAACGAGCTGAGACTGCGGCACAGTGCGGATCCCACAAAACCTGCCGTTCGTACGAGGAGGAGCGCCGAGGAGCTCCTCTGGCGGAGTCTCGGCTCTAAATCCGCCCGCTCGGCTCTGCTCTCCACCTGAAGAAAGCGACTACCACCCAGTGGTGCTGAGGGCTATTACAGCTGCGGGAAATTCCTCGCCAATGAAATATCTTGCATCTCCTACGGTGCGATGTTTTTCTTTGTAGCGGAAGAAACATTGAGAAACGAGGCCAGTAACGGTTACAATGAAGTGACCTCTGCTGCTCCTGAAAGTGCTAGAAGGAAGAAAGCGGCAGCAGTCAGAAATGTGGCACTGCCTCCTCGGGATGCAAACAAACTGCTTGGATTTGGGGTGATCCAAGCTGCTTTGCCTGTGTTCTGCCAGCATTTCCACAAAACAACGTGTGCGCACGAACTTCAGAGCTTTAGGTGCTTGCATGCTCAACTGGCACTCTACTGTTGAACACGGTGTCTTCTATCCCTTCTTTCAGCCCCTCAGTTTGAGATAGATTCGTGGTCATTAATCTGTCTTAAAGAGTGTTACCAGTACTGCTGCTCACTGCCTTCCTGTGCAAGGCCTTGTGTGCGAGACCGGACTGGAGGAGGAAATTGAGAGAAGGAAAGAATGGGTGTGGGGAACACACCATCACACAAGTACTGTCCATGTGGTGGTGGTAGGGGGTCTGGCGGTGTTCAGAAAATGTGGAGATGTGGCACTTAGGGACATGGTTTAGTGGGCAAGAGTTAATGGGTTGATGATGACTAGACTAGATGATCTTTTAGAGGTCTTTTCCAATCTTAATGGAATCTCCCCCCTACCTCCTAACCCCTCCCCACAGGGTTATAAAAAATAGAGAGAACTATAAATATTGCAAGAATAAAAGAAAGATGTAAATGATCACACATTGTAGTTGCCACATTATCAGTAACGGCATTATCTGATTAAATTCACAGAGTAGAATTCTGCAGCATGTTTACACGAAGCCTTCAAGTCTGAATCTGTTCCTCCCTTTTTCAGTGTCATGGACGAAGGAGCGTGTACTCAAAGTATAATAATTCAATTCATATAGTATAATTATTCAATTCATCTGTAGATTCTGAAAATAAAATCTTGAAGCTGATAGTGGATTTTTGGGAAACTTAAAAAAAAAAAAAAAAAGCAGCAAAAATAACCAAAAATACCCTGCAACCTGATAAATTCATTGTATGATTAACTTGGGTATGTGAACAATGAAAACAAAACCAGAAACAAAGTTGAACTAAAATGAAATGCACAATAGACTGTGAAAAATATGTAATTTTTTTCCTTCCACTTTTGTAACATCATTTTGCAGAGTATAAAATATTGATAGTGACAGAGTAAATACAATTTTTTGACTTCAGCAAAACACTGCAGTCTAAAACATCTGAGACTGTTGAAGGTGTGGAGTCTGCAGGATGGCAGAGAAAGCACCTGAGGTCTTTGTGCAGCAGCAGGTTGCTGGGTTACATGATCTGACAGAGTTTCCCCAGCTATAACTTTCTTATGATTTTTTAATTTCCTTTCGTTTCCCCAATAGTTTAGCAAAACTTTATATATGCTATAGATTATATTCTACATTCATTCAAGTATGAAATTTACAGTACCCTGTTCTTTTCAACCTTCCAAATTCTATTGATTCCTCTAAGAGTCTCAATAACCTTTGCTTTTCTCCTATGTTCTGTGCTATAGATAGAGACAGTCATTTTGGAGCTTTAACTCCAGCAGGGGACCTTGATGCTTTAAAGAGAACTACCATCAGTGTTCAACAGAGTGCTTCACAAATGCTTCACGAAGCACATTCACATTAGAAACAGAATATACTGAGAGTAAGACAGTCACTTAAAAACTACCTTGTGAAAGATGCTTTTCCAGGCTTTTTGGCAGAGTAAATCCAGGCAGTTGACCTGTTCAACCTCTAATCAGGTGGGAACTAGGAATGTGGGAACATGACTCTGTATGTATTGTATTTATGTTTGGAACAGGCTGCCCTGGGAGGTGGTGCAGTCACTGTCCCTGGAGGTGTTCAAGAACCCTGGAGATGTGGCCCTGCTTAATGGATAAGGTGGGGATGGGTTGACAGATAGGCTAGATGATTTTAGTGATGTTTTCCAATCCTAATGATTCTATTATTATTTACTATTATTTTTGGAATAATATTTTCATTTGCAAATTACTATCAAGTTAGAAAGCTTGTGAAATTTTACAGTTTTAGTGTTTGGGGATTCTTTTTCCCCTTTAAAAATCCAAACTCATGGTAATGCACAGCTGGTCTTCACCTGTTACTGTGGATCAGTTCTTCCCACTGACTGTTCCTTAACTGTTTGGTAGTAGTTTACCTATTTTGCCTGCCACTGTGGGCATAAATATTCTTACAGGAGACCAGACCTGAGGGCTGAGTGGCTTGATGAGCAAACCAAGAAGATAGCTGAGGCAGCTGCTTCCACCTGGGTCAGTTCCTCAGAGGCACCTTGGCACAAGAGAGGTGGTAAGCACATGGAAGTATGAAAAAGAATGAGGGGTTGAAAACTTTTTTCTTCCATGTTAGAACAAAGAAATGAGAATACCGAATCATCACCAGATCTCCAGATATATGCAGGATAGGTTTTCCTTTCTCCACTCTTTGTAAGAATGGCTTAAATCTAATAATGAAGGAGCAAAAGGATCTTTTGGTTCTTTTTTTCATGTTGATTTCCGTGCCAGAAAACCTCCTTAAAACTCCATCCTTACAACTCCCTAACTCTTTCATGTCTCCCCCCACCCCTTTGTCTATCCGCTTTAACCACATACTGGGGTCATAAAGTCCAGTACTCTCTGAAGTCCTCTTTGTGCTGCTTTTAAATAAGTCCATTGTATATTCATTTATAAATGCTTATTTTGGTAACTATGTACACTGAAGGTTTCCCAGTTCCTTACTTCAGTGATGGAAATAAGATTGATTGCACTAAATGTCAACAATGATAGCTGGGCAGGGGAGGCTGCTGCGGGAGATCCCTGTATGATTTCTTTACACTTCTATGAAAAAAGAGCTTGAGATGGTGGCTGATAAATGGCTGATAAAAGTGGTAAGGTGCACTATCATTAAGAAGGGTATAATCCCATGGGGGTAAGCAAGTGAGGGCAGATTTGTGCAATAGCTGTCATAAAATGCATAAAATAAGAGTTTTCCTTTCCTCTCACAACAGTTACCCTGGTGTTGGGTACATGCTCTTCCTTAAGAAAATTCTTTCCTTCTCACTCAGATATTATTATTCCCACTGGTCCTAGCTGAACCATTTTGGGCAAGCAAGAGCTGCAGGATTTGAGTCCTTTTGGCATGTATAATGCACATTTAATAACATGACATAATTTTAAGGCACTTCACAGATGTTAGTGAAGCCTCCGGCCACCTTTATGAACTTCATGGGTGTGATAACTTGGGAAAGGGTGGAGAACGAGGATAGGACTGAAGCTTATTACTCCAGGATCATTGATGAAGTCTCCTTCCATAGCCCTTCCCGGGAAGATGCCTTCCTTCTCTCACCATGTCCTGTCTAATCGTGTCCTTCTCCTTCCACCTCCCTCACCCACTTGCTCACGAGTCCTGCCCTTGGGTCTGGCTGGTGGCAGTGGGAGTGATGCAGGTGTCTTCTGCCACAGATTTCAGTTTTTCTAAGTTTGTAGATAATGAAATCTGACAGCTTTGGGTCAGAAGGTCATGCAGCTGACTAAATTAGTGCTCATGTTCAACTTACATGGGAAAAAAAAGGATGTGAATTATGCCTGTTGCTGCCATTAACAGTGATTTTTTTAAACTCTTTAAAATACAAAATCATTTTAATTGCTTAGATTTACTGGATTTTGTTTTTCCATTTTTTGCTTATATGAATACATTAATTGGATTTACTTCAACTCTTTGTGTAGTTCATCTCACAGAATGATTTATTGTTGCTGGGTTGCAAAATACTTTTCTCATGGTGCTTTCTGGAGAGATCAATTTTGTTTTAATTTTTAACTTGGAAGCATTTCTATGGGGTATGGGTTTAAACTGGCTTCACTTTTGTGTGAATAAGTTTTGTGAGTAAATTTAACCTGTTTTGCTTGCTTTAAAATAATTTTCACCATTCACAGCCTGGAGAATCTCTAATAGATGGATTATTGATTGTGGAGGTATCACAATCCAGGCTTGTACTTATAAAACAACAGATTCAATAAGCTAATTTTATTGCCTTTCTTTTTTCCCCCCGTGTCTTTATGCTACTGTATTTTTTTGTTAATTGGATGTATTCATTTGGTGCTGTCTGCTGTTAGCATCACAGTCCTGGT
This sequence comes from Perdix hodgsoniae, assembly GCA_035772895.1. NCBI lineage: Eukaryota > Metazoa > Chordata > Aves > Galliformes > Phasianidae > Perdix > Perdix hodgsoniae. The sequence continues at coordinate 28,044,961 of JAPSGF010000005.1, read as the reverse complement.
TATGAGTACCATAACTGTATTTACAGACTCTCTGTAACGGCTCTGTTCTTTATTGCTTTGACCCTTTCTGTTTTCCCTTCTTATATGGCAGGATATTTCTATCCCTTTCTCACAGGTTGGTTGCAATGGTTATTACCAAAGATGCAGTGACATGGAGAATAAATCAACTTCCAGGCCAATACAAATGGTCACAAATCATTTTGGATCCTCCTTGCCTTTCCCACTCAGTTTCCTCAAAGTACATAGAAGACATAGAGACATCATACAGTATTATAAATAATTCTCACTAAAAAGAGGAAAAATACTTTAAAAATCAGTTTTGAAATGACAGCTGGCACAGAAAAAGGGCAAGACACAAAACTGTTCCTGGTCTGGAGCCTGTTGTTTCATCCAACAGCCTAAGTATGCCTGTGTCTGCCCAAGACAAGGAGGGGATGCGTGAGAATCCTGCCTATGCAGGCATTAGATGACTTACTTCCCTCATTAGGGTTTTAACTTAGGCTGTAAGGGTAGGCTTAACCTCAGAAGTGTGAATTTTAATGTCTTGTCCAAAGTTATCATCGTTAGCAATGACTTACCCACATGAATTCATTTTTGACGCTTGCTAAGTTCATGGCTTGGACAGCTTCCTATTGTGGTGAATTCTGAAGCCTGCTTGCACGTTGTGTGGAAAGGTGCTTTCTTCAGCCAGCTTATGTTTTTTTCAACACTTAACGTTGACTGAATGCCTCGAGTTCATGTTGTGAGAGGGATTAGGAACTTCTCTTTTGAACTCTTTCATGAATAATGAATTATCTTATATACTGCTCCAATGTCTCTTTTTCAGTTGTCTGCTAAGAAGCTCCTCCACAACATGGAGTCCTGATTTTCCTGCAAATCTAGCACGAGATTTTTTGTTGTTGTTTAATTCAAATATGGGTGTCTATATTATTAGTCTCTGACATTTGTCAAAACTAGAGGTCTAGGAGAGAGTTTTAGCTATACAAACACGTAGTGATGCTTCCCTGACATATTCTCCCAGCATATGGCTATACATGATTGGGAACTGCCTCAGATGCTGTTTGTAGATTTTTCTCCATGAATCTGAACTCCACAATGACCTATGGCACAGTTCTATGGCTTAAGAATACATTGAATGAAAAATTATTTCCTCTTGTTTATCTGAACCTGATGTTGCTTATATCTTTAGAGTGGCTTTTAGTTCTTGGACTGGAAGACAATTAGCAATCTTTCTTTTTCTATTTACCCTATTCTCAGCACAAATGATCTCATTAGGCTGTATCATACCACTCTGTGATCAGGTCCAGAGGATCCATTTCCCTAATCATCCCTGAGATGACAGCTGTTCCTTATCATCAATCACAAGGGTTGCCTTCTCTGCACTTTTTCTAGGTCATCTATGTCTTCTCGGTTGGAGCAGGATCAGAACGGCACAATAACAATTTTGTAGGTGTAGCTCTGAAACATTCTCCATTTTATTCTTTCTCCCTCTGCTATTTTATGGAATATGACCTGCCTTTCTTAACTGGAACATTTTCATAGAGCCATTTTAACTTGAAAAAACTCTTAAGTGGTCACAAATTGTTCAGAAGCCCCCAGTATGTACATAATATAGAAGCAATGGCTGGTTTTCCTGACCACATTCCCTGTGAATTTTATGTGAGAACCCTCTGATGTTTCTGCAGCTATTACCAACTGTGTCTTACTCTTATTGTCCTCAACAATTTTGTTACCTCACTGCCTATCAGCCTGTCTACATTTGTAAGGATTTCTTGGACAGCGTGGCTCTCAGCAGCGTTTTACCAGAGTGCTGGATGGTCTCCTCCTATTGAGGAAACGTTGATTGCTACTTTCTGGACAGACCTTCCCTCTTGCTCAGTGTCACCTTAACTTCTTTTCCAGTCTTTGATGAAACACCTTGTCTAATGTATCTCAGAAATTCAAACAATCAACAGTACCTTGCTTGGCTGTGGTCTGACTGGTTCATTTAATGAATTCCAATGTATTCACGAGGGACTTTTCTTCCCAGTGGAATTATTTAGCTGATTACAATGTTCCTTATACATAACTATTGAGTCTACCTCTGAAGCCTTTTGTGGCTTGAAAAGACTGGACACTTCCTGGAATATTTGTGTACCCACTCTGTTCTTCTGTTCTCTTTCTCCTTAGGGGAAGTGATGAATTCCCTTCCCTTCTTCAGTCTTGTTCAGGTCATCTTCAGTGTTTCTTCAGAATAAATGCCTTTGTATTCAGCCTGTAACTATCCTATTAATATAACACCCTACTACTGTAGCACTTGGAATGTTGCTATTTGAAATAGATACATATATGCCCAAATAGGCATATGAGTTTAAAATATAAAGCAGTGCTAAGCAGATCAGTATTTAGCTGAGTTTAAACCAAAGAGAGCCTTTTCTGTTAATTAGATTTTTCAAATGAAAAGAGAAAGGCCCATTGGTGAACTGATGATTGGCTGACTTGCGCTAATGAGGGAAGATGAAACAGGAGTGAAATCTGGCCATGGTCAACAAGGAAAGGAGAACAGCTATTTTTATTTTGTGTAAGGCTTGTACAATAAATGAGACAGTGACATTCTTTAAGTTGTTTATACTGAAAAATAGTCCTGGTTTTGTTTCATAACAAATATGCTCTTTTTTCCCTATGTTCTTTTTTTGCTGTCAGTGCAGTCCCGATGCTTAAGCCCAGTAAAATGGCCTGCTCTCACTTGCCTGTGGGAGGGGTATGAGAGCTGAGGGACACCTAAAAGAATTACAATAGGTTAGTGTAAAACTGAGGAATTCCTTAGACAACATTTTGGCACTGGGGAGGCTTATGTAATTTACCCAGGGGTCAGGTTTAGCTTTAGCACTTCTCATTGTTTCCATTTGCTGCAACCTTCAGAAGAGAGACGATGATTATCCATCACCAGGCTAATTCTCACACTTCTCAGAGAAAATGGATCTAAATGGGCAGAATCAAGCTAGGCACTTCACTTTTTTTTCTCTCTTCAGCCTGCAGCTAGCTCAGTGAGTGTATGTTTGTGCCTATAACGTTCAACAAGAATATGTGAGCTGTTTCCCGGCTTTCTGGGCCATTTAGGATGAATAACTGTAGCTATTCTTGGAAAAACCTTGTGGCACAGCTAGTGCAGGGTATGCCTCTACATGTCCATCAGTGGAGAAGATTGTTTGACTGCCGTCAATGGGATTTTGTGCTGGCAAGGGGTGCTGCCACACAGAGCCCATTGTGGGACCCAGGCCTTCCCTCTCTTTCAGGATCAGATCTATTTGAGGACCAGGCACTCAATGCAGTTCGGTTTGCAGGAGGTAATGAATAACCTCTCATCTTGCTTTTTAAGGCCCCATTTAGAATACGCTTTTTCTGAAGTTTGAATGTCTGAAAGGAAAAAAAAAAAACCAAAAAAACATATCCATAATCAGTTCACTAAGTTTTATTTTTATCAAGTGTTGGGAGGAGCAGGGGCAGGAATGCTACGAACCCAGATCTGGTCCCTTCATCAGTCTGATTCATGAGAGTGTGAGGGGGAAGGTACAAATATGTGCTGTCTCCTTGTTGTTCACATGAATCCCATGTGCTGAATATGCCTTGGAAGGGAAAGAAAAGGCTTCCTATTTTAACCTCCATCCTGCCATGCTCAGTAGCGGCTGTATGTCAGGCTCTCATGCAAGAATAACTAGAATTGTCTGAAGATATGCAGATAAACTCTGTTCGCTAGTAACAACCATAATTTATTTAAAAATCAAATCTCTTTCTTTGCGACTGATGCAGAGACACTGAATGTTTAATTTCCTTTCTGAAAGGCTATAAATCCTTTGAATGGGGGCTTCTTTACACAAAGAAACACAGCACAAAGAAATTACAAGGAAAAAAGACGGGAATAAAATGCAGGCCAATTATGCTCTAGCTCTGGAGTGTTGCTGCCAAGGCTATTTATTTTCACAGACAGTGTTAATTTTGTATGCACACACACAGCTTTGCTTGCTGATACCACAGAGAATTTTAATTTTGGAGGAGGTTCTGGTTCTTGCCACCTTTAAAATCACCTTCCCATTCACTGAATATGAAAATTATTTTTGACTGGAGATCTCCAGGTTATTTTCTTACAGCTGTTTACTGGCTTTATGTGTCACCATCTAAAATGTTTTGCAGGTGATCCTAAAAAGCTCCTTATTGAATGACCAAATAGGCCAAATGGACATGAAGCCTTTCCTCTGGGTAAGATGTAGGCCAAACCCCCTCTCTGACTGAAGGTGCCAGATGCAGATGAAGACACAAAGCCAAGTCACTGTGGTGATGTGTGATGGCCTGGCATGTCCCCACCAGCTAATTTATCAACCCTTCTTTTCAAAAATCTGGAATCCTTGCTTTTCAGAATTACATATACAACATAGCTAAATAACACTACGTATAACTTCTAAGGGAATAATTCTGTAGAGCCTGTCCTGAGCTTCTCCCTCCCTCACTTGGAAAATTCTTGTTTGCACATGTGGGGCAAGATTTTAAAAGGACCTTAGCAGTTTGCATCTGGTATCAGGTGCTTTAGCTACAGCAGATGTTAATTATGATTTGGCAGACTAAAACTGACAATCCAAGAGTGAAGGTACAATACATTAAGCTTTCCTGCAAGGGCTGCAAGAGCTCCTTCAGTATTCAGTCTCTCCTGGAAAGCATTCATATACATACATGATCGTTCATAACTTTTTTTCTCCTTTGTTATAAAACATTCTTCTTTTTGTTGTTATGATGACGGCCAGTTTTGTGTGATTTAATGATGCTTGTGAAGTGAGAGCAGTGAAAGTAGAGTCTTGTATTTATTTCACTTCATTTCTGTTTGAGTTTAATTGCTTAACTGAAAAATTTAAACACTGTTGAACTTGGAAGGAGGACAACAAAACACCTGTTAAAGCTCAACTCTGTAAATAAGGTTAATCTGCATAAATCCCTGCACTGGATTTTATGTTAATTAAATCTTTTGTGTTCTCAGTACACTAATTGAGGTGTGGAATGTCTCATTCCCCAGTCTCTTTTGCAAAGGGAACTGCAGGTGCTGAGCATTTCTGAAAAGTAGGCCAGCATGGTGCACCCAGATTCAGAAGTTTCTTTGAATTTCTATTTACTAAACAAAGCTCTTATTTTAACCACGATCTTTTGACTGTTTTATCCTTCAGCTTGCCTTAAAAACACGATGAGGCCAGTTGAAGAGTCTTATGAGTTGGACCCCTACTGAGGAACAGCATGGCAAGGAATAGTAGAGATGTTCAGAAAAGCATCACAGAAATGTAATCTTACAGTCTCCAATAATTGAATAGACTTTCCTTAGAAGATCTTACAAAATGCCAGCTGAACATAGCACATGATTTTTGGCAAGATATTTCTACTTCTTACAAGAATAGCACTAAAACTTGGTCCACCAAATAATACTGTTATGTTTATTTTTTAAACTTTCTTCAAGTACAAACATGTTTCAATTTGGAATTCTGATTTCACAATATGTACATTTTGCATACAGAAATCACTGGGTTCTAGGTTATTCTAAAACTGAGGTGCTATGTGAAACACATATTTGAAAAATAGAAAGTGTGTTGAATTCTTGGACAACAGACCAAGACAGCAACTTGCCTTAGGAATTAACACGCATTTCTTACATTGAAGTTGCAGCCAGTCTTTTAATCCCTTACCACGAGTGAGATTTGGTGAGCATCTAGTCAACATCTGGGGCAATATGAATTAAAGAAACCACTGAATGAAATTTAAATGCGCAGGATTTCACTGATTATTTTCCCCTGTTGCTCTGGAAGCTCCATGACTAAATATATTTCCATATGTTAAGCCTCAGTGCTGAAGAACGTTTGTTTATAAGTAGCTGTTGTTGTCAAGGTAGTATAAATGCACAAAATTCAGGTTGCATTTCAGTAGTGTTTATCTAACTTTTCCTTGATGGAAAGCAATGAAGTCCTATGTGTTATTTATACAGATGAAGTGTGGTCCAGTAAAACTGCAGAAGTTTAAAGTAGGATGTCTGTGGTTCCACATGGAGTATTAGCTGAATATCTGGATACCTGATCAAACTCCTCTGAACACTGATTTAATTGTAAATAAAACTGTGAAAGCATATATATTTCCTACTCTCCTAACAGACTGAAGGATTCTTTTTTTTTTTCTTCTTGTTTTGTTTCTGTCAAGTGATTGCAATGAAGATTTTTAGTTTGCAAATCCTACTGCCTTTGGCTGCCAAATTAATGAAAAACTAGTTATTCTCAAAACTTAGAAACACACATCAAATTGTCCATAGAGAGCAGAGGTATCATGCTATGTACTTATCTCATGTCAGAGGTATGAGGTGACCTCACAGCCTTTCTGAAGTCAACAACAGCACTGCAGTAGACATAATGAGAGGCAAAATAACTCTCTCCTGGCTTTGAAATCAGTATCTAATGTGGATAGATTAAGCATATAGCAGCATCTGACTGCTGCCTCTTGACCTGCACATGAATGGGAAAAATACTGGCTATTGAATCTGCCTTGTCCACCTGCAAGATGACAACCTTGTCGGCCATCTGTATTGAGCTAAAAGACCCAGAAAAATCTGGAAACCCAACTGAGCTGCAATTACATGCTGTTTTGGGGAGTACATTGGGACTATGGTGGTAGACGTAGAGGGGAGATGCCATGGTACATATGTAGAAATAAGAATCATCAGCAACACAACATTAAATATGCACCAAGTGCATTTGTTTAAAAAAAATATTTTAAAAAAGGGCTCTCTACTCAAATGAGAAATAATCTGATTATTGCCCAAATCAAACAGGGATTGAAAACTGTCACTTCTTCCAAGAATATAAATATCTTAACATGTAATAGGGCAAACTGATTTCATGAGTACCCTAATTGCAGCACTGCCATGAAAGGTTTCAGAAACACTCATTCCTCCAAAACCTGGCTTTCTAACATATTGGCTTACCCAGGCTACTCTGAGCAAAGAATTTCCTTGGGCCACACAAAATATGTAGTAGAGTTTATGTATGTAAGTAACAACTTTTTCCAAAAAAAGAGGGTAACAAAACCAAGAAATTAGCTTTGCATGTGTCAAACCTGCTGATTTTTCTATCAACTACTTGGTGGAACATGAAAAGCAAAATGGATGGAGTCTAGAGCCTTTTTGCTTGTGATGCTCCTCTTCCCTTCAGAGGCAGGGAGGGTCTGGACTGTGGGTCCTCCTGCCTTTGGTCTTCAAGGCACCGTGCCCATGATTAAGCAGTCTTCGATCCTCCCTGGCTTTTGCCTAGATGGCACAACAGCTGGCTCAGGAATACACATGCTTTGGGGCCTCTCTCATTCTATTACCTCCTTTCAAAATCCAGGCCCCCATATTATAGCCATAATCCTTCATGTCAATTGTTTTACATTATAAAGGAGATATAGTTTTGGTTTGCTAAACTAGACGTCCTTAGGGCAAACCTGCTAATGATTAGCTGATGCAACAATGCCCAATAAAAGTAACTTGTAATAATTAATATTACCACATTCAATAACCAATGAAATAAAGTCATTGTTTGCTCATTTGCAGAGTTCAATTGGGAAAAGCTTTTAAAGAACTAAAGATATAACTCCTGCATTCACCTCAGGCTTACTTCAGTGTTGCTTGAATTTTTGTTGATGATAACCCAACACCTGCCAGCTTTCATTTGATTAACTGGAAGTACAAACAAATAACCAGAATACCACAATTACAGTTCTGTCTGCTTAGTATACTGTTTATTAACTCTCAGATCATTCAAGTGAATAGGCAAGGTTAGTAGCTTAAAACATAAGAGGAGTTCAGCATAGTCATTGTCTCCTTGCTTATATCATTTCTTTGAATGCAATGAGTAGAGTGATACTGAAAGAGCCACATGACTCAGAAATTACAGCTGAACCTATACAGTAAAACCTCATCACTAGGGCTTGAGGTGTGTTATCAGGACCAGATTGAGGAAAACATGACAGCAACCTAGAGAGCACAGCACAGGGAAAGGGGCATTACTTACCTTATCTACCAGGTGGATTATGAACATAACCCACAGAAATCACTTTCTCTGGTTTCTGCTTTGAACCCATACCTTTTTCTTCATCATTCTTAATGATATTTGCAAGAGAGAACACATGTTTACAGAGATCTACCTGAAAAAAAAAACCCAAGATCTCACTTGATGTTGCTCCGAGTTCACGTTTGGCAATGATTTATCATTTGGGAAACTATCACTAGTTTTAAAACAGTGGGTTTTGCCAAAGCTCTATTGGCCTTTAGATTTTAGGGCCAGTTTTGGACAGTTCTATCTGAAATAGAAGTATTCAACACTTTCTCAACCTTTATCTCGAAAAAAAATATCTCATGGTACAGCTACTTTTTTTCCCCCAGCTATAGAAAGTAGTCTTGTTATAGTGAAACTAGGTGTCACAAATTCATTTTGCTCTTAAGTTTGGGCCAAATGTAACTTAGCTCATCTTTAAAGAATAGCATTAGCCCTTTTTGCTCCCACCATCACTGTCTCTTTGGAGACAAATATTCAAATGCAGAGAGTCAGCTCTTACTGCCATACAACTTTTTAATGAAAGACCTAAGTTCCCAGGGTGAAACATACACCAAGTTTTATTGAACCTGGAAAAAAGGGTTTCTCATTGAGAATGCCAGAATCAGTTTCACTTGGGCAAAATAATTACCTGAAGTTGTCACAGGTGAAAACCATTAGCCAAGGAAGCCCATATGCCAGTCTATTAATTTGCTGAAAGACTAGGTAGAATACCCTGAACTGGATTTTGCTGCCTAATGGAGAAAATACTGAGCATGTCCCTTGACTGCTTCTTAAAATTGTATAATTAATGACTCCAGAGAGAATAAGAAAGTTAGAAAATTCTTTGAAAGGGTACTTAGAGTTCTGAAATGACATTTTAACATCAAGTAATCAGCTGATAAGATTCCCCAGCCCATTTAAATATTCATTGCTTTATGCACAATGGTATCAATCATTCTCACAAAAGCACAAGCTCCTGACAAATCAGTTCCTCCCTACCACCAGTCTTCACTTTAAGTATGAAGCACAATTTACTAATTGTGTTGGTACATGGAATTTCTAGTGATAATGGCAAGAACCGCATGCTTCCAGTTATGAGTACTGTTTAGCCTTTAAACAGTTCTTCTTCAAATGAGACCATAAGAAATGGTACCCCTCTAGCCAGCCAAAGGAACTCTAGTTTTCATGATTCTGTAAAATTTAGTCCTCTTCTTTGCAGCATCCAAGAAGAAGTAAAGCTCCATTTGCTTCATTTAAAAGTGTAACTCCTAGGCCAAATAAACAAATAAAACAAGAAGAGTCTATGAAATGGTACCTAATGGATTTTGTTTGAAGATGTTTTTCTTTCTTTTGCAAGAACATAAGCTTGATTAGTTTCTCTAGGGTAACTATTCTAGAACTGTTGAGAAGGTTAATGACTCTTCTAAATTGAAACATCCTGATTATATGAGCTAAATTACATGAAGCCAATGCTCCTGGAACATATCTTTATGCCTTTAAACATCCTTTCCTTCGCTTATTTTCCTCTGAGTTTTCCACCTGATGAATCTGTCTCAGTAACAAAATAGAAGTCCCTTGCTCACTATAACATGGTGGAAAGTACAACAATAACAGCAGAGCAGCAAAGCCTTTGGCTGCAGCAAACAAGGACAAGCTGAAATACAGCAGCCATGGAGACAGAAACAGGGGGAAGACCTACAAACTACTTACCTTAGGAAACCCTCAGGTAGGCAGGGATCTCCAAATAAGACAGCCTCACCTCCACTGCCAACCCTTAAATGAGGTCTGGGAAGGGGTGGATCCCCTTGCTTGCACTGAGCTCCCCCGGGGTTGGTCCTGCCTTGCCATCAGGTGCTCAATTACTGGTTCAGGCTGTGACTCAGCACTTTTGCTTCACTCACATACGTTTAGTCCATTGTCAATAGGATAAAAAAAAAAACAGCTCTCCAATCTACTTGATATCTGTTTCTTCGTAGAGACGCCGTCTCCTCTCCCATTTTATATCAACTGATGTTCCCAACCAGTATTGCTCTAACTCCTGGCCTGCCAGTTACCTGCTTCTTTCCATGTTTTTTCATAAATTTTTTTTTGGATATTTATCTTCTTGAAGTGTACATTCATGTCACCAAACACATACCAACTCAATTTAGGTTTTCTTTGGTCAATCTGCTGTTAATCTCTGCTTTCAAAGGATTGTGCCCTTGTAGCCTTTAAATAAACACCTATTGATCACATAGACATCAATGTCATATACCATGCAGTACTGGGGAAAAGAAAAAATTTGAGTACCTGAAGAGTATCTAAAACTTTATAAGATTACCTACCTGTATTAAAGGATGTAATCTTTGTGACGAATCGCTGAGCTGAAGATTGCTATAAAATTTACTATTTCTTACTGTAGTAATACTACAGAAGAGACACCAGTCTGCATAAGAACTTAGTTTATAGTAAGAGACAGACTAGGGTAAAATAAGCAAGATACGCATATGTATTTTCTTGTGTTTCTCATTTAATCTAGAACCAGAAGAATTTCAGTCCTATGCAGTCATCTATGAAAATAACATGCAGCATTATTGCCAAGGCAAAGTAAGCAGTGCCATTTTAGACACCCTGTCTACCCTTCACATACATTTCCAGTATTTACAAATGTGCTATAGGATGACAGTCACATTTTTCAGCCTCAAGGATGTGTTTTCAAACATCAGATCTTTGGAAGTTACTTCGCATCTGTTGCATTAAGTGCCTGTACTTAGGCACTTGAGTCCTTCCTTACATGTCCCGAGTACCAGTGATATGCTCTGGCCACGAACACAATTTTTCTTTAAGATAAAAATGCTTCTAGCATTAGAAACCAGCATGGAATCTAATTCTTCATTTTAGAAGGTATTGCAATAGAAGAAAATTCTGCTAAAAGTGCTCTAAATGACATAATTAAGGAGAACACAACATGAACATGAAAATTACATCTCCACGACAAATTAAAAACTTTTCTCCTGTCCCTTTGAAAGACAACATGGAGTGAAACTTGAAAATCCTCAACCATCCCCATTTTGTAAGATTGTAAACATCTTAAGTGATTTATTATCACACTAGGTATTTTCTTTACCACACTTGGCTTTGAAACTCTCTTTTAAACACAAACATACCCTCTACTACTTGCATGGCGTAATACCATGAGCACCAGGGTGCAATGATGGTGGGTGGGCTCCTTTCTTTTTCTTGCTAAACACACAAATTCCCTAATATTGTAAATACCAGCATACATATGGACAACCTGTATGAGATGGACCCATTCTCTGAATCCTCTACTGCCTCTCTTTCCTTTGGGTTAATTCAGTAAAGATTCGTGTGTGTTGGAAGGTGGAAGATGAAGTCATGCAAATCAACACACCTTAAATCACTGGGCAACAAAGGAACCCTGTTGATCTCCCCAGATTTTTCCATCCAGGAATGAAATCCCACATGAGGCATACCAAATGCTTCTGCTTGTAACAGAAGTGCCAATTTCTCTTCTGGGGCCAAATACCACTCTTAGAGGCATGCATGAGGCCCAAATGAAGGAAATGGAAGCCAAATGGAAGCATCCTCTAACTGAATTTGACCCAGAGATACCAGTGAATTTCCTATTCCTGTCAGTTGAATGCAACGGTGGCACTGAGGTTGTCACGGCAAATAGTAATCTTCCTCACCTTGGTAATTTTGCAGTGAAGATCTCCCCTGCTGCATAGGGTAGAGGTCTCTCCTGCATTTCCCCATCTCAACCAACCTAAGTCCAATATGCAATGTTATCTTCCCTCAAAAACTTTACTGAATGTCTCTGGGAATATGCACTCTCAAGAAAATGGAACAAGCAACACATTTTCTTGCTGAAACCAAGATTGAGAGATGTGAACAGTCAGATAGATTCTCTGCTGCACTGACACATTTTGTACTGTTAGAACAATGGGACCAGAGTGAGATGGATCTTCCCACGATGCAATTTATTCCATTGTTGGGAAATCTCTAGCCCCAGTGGCTGCTGCAGCTGGTGGTAGGCAGAATACTGAAGACAGGAGATGACAGGCTTAGTATTGCTGTCCTCTGCCCTTGTGAGCTCTTCGTAAACAGCTTGTTTAGCTTAGAGAAGCCTCAAGTCCTTTTCTTTTTGAACTGCTCATGATATGGTTCAGATAAAGCCACAGCTGGAAAGCACCAGCCAGCATCACTGCCATCCTCTGGCCCTGCTGCTGCCACTGACAGAGGTAGGGTACTGCCGAGAATACCCATGAAGCTGCTGTTCATCCCTGCAGGAGGCTGTGCTCTTCTTGCCGCAGTCTCTGCATGCAGCTTCTAATAAAGCAGCTCTCCTTTTTCTAATGTAAAAAAAGCCCTTAAAAAGCGCTGGTTACATGTGTGTATGGTACTCGGGGGCCCAGAAACAACCTGGATGCTTGTTTGCTGTGAACTGCATGGAGAAGCAAGAAGCCAGGGTCCCAAGTGCCACATAGTTGCACATTTAGTCCATGCTTTCATGGGACTGGGGAACCCTGAGTTTGAGCCACAGGCTGGAATGGGGGGACTCTGCTCACATCTTCATTTTCCCCTTGACTGATGGGCAAGCATTCATCCTCTTATTTCTCCAGCTGCTTCATGTTATAAAACTTGTGTGAGCTTTGACGACTGCCCATTCATTTCTGAAATTGTCCAATGAACTAAAAGTTATTAGGTAGACGTATTGTCCCTTCCCTGCATAAAATACATAACCATAGTTTCTTTCGGAAGCTAGAACTAAAAATAAAAACAAGACTGCTATTTCTGGTCATTTTCTTAATGCTGGATCTATATCTTTTTGATACCAGTAGTATCAATTGTTCACAGAGATGTGGCAGCCTCCAAGGCTTACTGCTGCTGGCACCCCTGTAACCAATTACACCAGGGTAAAGGGAGCTTAAACTGCTATCAGTTGAAAATAGAGGTATTTCAAAATCACTTTGTGGGGCATATATCACTACAGAAGGTTCTGAGTATCCATAAATCAAGCCTTGAGCCTCTTACCACACGTTAGGAAACCATCTAAATCTTTCTGTGATGAACAATGGCTCTCACTCGAAGTGACACTGTTAATGGCAAAATGGAGTTTTTTAAAAAGAGGGATAAAGAATAACAATAAAAAACCCTTCGGTCACTTTAGTTCCAGATGCAACTAATTGATTTGAGGGTTGGAGGGGGAGTGTTGTGGCAGCTAGTCTGATGTAGTAATTAATACAATCATCCTTCTTTGTTATTACTTTAATAAGGTAAACACCCTGATAAAATAAACTGAACCAGTTGGCTTTGGCCAAGAGCTCGCAGTTGCGGTGAGCAGCGTAACAGCCTCACAACATAAAACTTGGACAGGAAAGAATAAATTACATTAATCCTTGAAGGTTCTTAGTGGAGACTTTTGAAGTTTTAACTTTAAAGTTTGAGTGGAAAAGGAAATCTGAAGCTCGGAGGCTGCTCACCCTCTGGTTCCTGAGAGAAAGCGACTCGTGTCTGCTGAGTGCCCCGAATCCTGCTAATGCAGCCTTGAGATAAGCCTGGTTTCTGCAAATGCTTATGATTTATGTGCTTATCTCCACTACCATAAATAGTCCCACAGCAATAAAAGTTAAGTGAAGGCATAAAAAATCAGTGTTATGCACAGGTAGCTTTTGTGTCATATTGGAGTATTGGTACAAAGGAGAATTTCAGCTTTGCTTTCGACCAAATAACTGCTTTTTTCAAAGCAGTTTGCAGCAGAACCCACTTTCAGCAGCATGATTATCTGGGCTGCTCTGTTTGGGCTCTGTCTCTATTGGACGTTCACTCTAAAAGGTATAAGGAAGGATATCTTCATTGTTTTCTTAAAAATGATCAATAAAAGTGAATTTCTGGAACGCAGCAAAATGGAGAAAGCCAATTAACTGATGAAAAATTACAATATTTGTCTCTTCTATTTACTTAGATGATTTGTCTGTAAGACAAGTGCAGCCTCAGACTTTTTTTTTCAGATATTTGAGATTTCTCTTGCGTTCTAAACCTCTTGTCTCAGTGCTTTTACTGACAATGAACACTGCTTTGGAAATGGTCTGACAATCTTCAAATATTTGTAGTCAAAACTCATCTGGTTGCTTTCAGAAGTCCCACGTGACCAGAAGATTTGGATTTCTACTGCCTGCTCTTCCCACTGATGCCTCAAGCATTGATAACCCAATGATAACTCACCAGATCCCCGTCAGAGATTGACGAAAGATGAATTATATCCTTGCAAATGCATGAGTAACTTTTGCGGTGAATAATGGAGTTTTCAGGATGGTGAGTGCAGGGCGTGTGGCACTGGGGTAGATTTATGGTGGGCACGGGTGCTGGGGGGGATGGCCTCCTTCTTCACGTCAGCCAGTATAATGTGCTCGGGGTGACACGGGTGAAACAGTCTCAATTTGTGGAATTTTTACTTTGTTATTTATTGCCAATTAACAGAAATCTCTCACTGCTGATTAGGGCAGCAGGAAAAAACGAAGCACAAAGAATGAAACACTGAAGCACACAGCTTTCCTCCCAGTTCCCAGAGCTCAGCCTATGTCTGACACCTCTGCCAGGTCCCATCAACACCTCTCAGGTTTCCCACGCAGGTTACACTTGGCTCACCCCGTACCCTTTGGAGAGGTGACAGGTTTCCTCCTGCTGCGATGGGTGCTCGGGAGCCTTCCTCCATCCGTGCATTTTTCTTGTCGACTTTTCCATTTGCCATCCCTTCGGGTAGCGCTGAGGGAAGGGTGAGCTTTTAGCTCATGGAATCACGAGGCTCGTCGTTGTTCTCCATCAAACCGAAGAGAGGTCCCGAGGAAATAAAAAATATATAAAATCATGACGCAAATCAGAGCATCGCTCCAGCATCCTGGGATGAGGCTCAGCGAAGCCCAGGTGCCCCCGCAGAGGGCTGAGCTTCCCGGGAGCGCCACAGGGGGGCACGGCCGGACAGGGAACGCGCTGCGCTGTGCTGTGCTGTGCTGTGCTGTGCTGAGCCGTGCCGAGCCGCGTTCAGTCCGGCCAAGACCAGACTAGCCGTGCTGCACCAAACTATGCTGAACTGTGCTAAGCACCGGTCCAAGATCTGTCGAGCTGAGCTGTGCTGTGCCAGAGCCTTGCCTTGCCAAGCAGATCCATGCCATACCGAACCAAGCCATGCCTTGCCAAGCCGTGCCAAACCATGCTAAGCCAGTCCAACACCAGCCAAGCTAAGCCATGCCATGCCATGCTGAGCCAAACAGTCCTGTGCTGAGCCATGTTAAGCCAAGTTGTGCTCTGCCAAGCTAAGCCACGCTAATCAAATGAGCTGAGCTGATACTTGCCATGTTGGCAGCATGTCCTGCTGCATCCAATGAAGCCCACAGCCAGCAACACCTCAGGTTAGTGCAGGATTGACCAAGGAGAGATAGCATCAGGAGCACCATCTGAGTTTGTCTCTTGCCACCTGCCTATTTGGTAAGGGAGAGAGAGGCGGCCTCGCTCAGCTCGCTGCCAACCTTAATTTATGGCCACAGGTTTGGACTGTTACATAGCCCTTTTTCTCTGCAAGCTGCAAGACAACCGTGTGATCCATGTACAGACTGAATCAGATACATTCCACCAACAGGGATAATCCCAAAGCCACTCCCCAAGACCTTCAGTTTCTTGATTGCATGGAGATCATCTTGGCTGACTTCCTGAGCAAACTTCTCTCTTCCCTATAACACTTGCTGATGAAGTTCTTCCAATGTTATCAGACCTCAATTTCTGTGTTTCAGAACCAGGCAGAGTTCACCAGTAAAAATGGAAGGAATGTGGAATGCAAAGCCCCCTTCCCTTCCCTTCCCTTCCCTTCCCTTCCCTTCCCTTCCCTTCCCTTCCCTTCCCTTCCCTTCCCTTCCCTTCCCTTCCCTTCCCTTCCCTTTCTCTCCATTTCCCTCCCCTCCCCTCCTATTCCCCAGCCCCTGGCTTACCTAAATAAGAGAGGTTGGTTTGTTTCAAATTGCTGGAGTTGATCAGGAGTGTTGAAAAGCTGCGATAACCATTAATGTAAACCTGATTTTGTGTATGGACCCTGATCTCCTTCACACAAACATGTGGCCAGTCACAAGGAGGGCATTTACTGTCTCAAACATTAGAAAGCACCAGTGAAAAAGAAAATGCAGAAATCCCATTGCTGTGGTGTGGGTCCTGGCATCCCACATGCTTCTAAATGCCTTGGCTGACCTTTGGCACTTCAAAACGAAGAAGATAGCTCTGCCCTGCTCTGCCGTGCCAAAGGTGTGCAAGCACAGGGGAAACTTGCTGTCTGCCAAGCAGAGGCTTCTCAGGTGACCAAAGCTAGGAGAGAATTATTCCCTGGAAATCTCTTGCACCATTCCAATGGGAGGCCACAGTCTTGCACCAATGACAGTCCGTGTGGAGGCAAACCTCAGGGCTTCATTGGATCGGTCCCTTGCATGCGTGTGCATGGAGCTGCAGGGTGAGGGACTGGACATTGCCCTCTCGTTATTACAGGTGAGGCTGAGGCAGAAGGGGGCCTTTCCAAAACCAGGCTGGGGTCCTGAGGGATTTCACAGTTGAGTGAATGGGAATCAGAGAGCAAACAGAAACTTTTCAATCCTTCTGAGGAATGAACGTGGGGAGGACCCTGTGCCAACTATAACAGCCAGTGTGACTAACACAGAACACTGAGAACTGTTCCATTATATCATAAGACATTACATCGCGCTTGAAAAACAGTCTTTGATGACATGTGAAGGACTGGTAAGCACATTTCAGGGAATCCTCTCTTATTTCTTAAAGGATTTCTACTCATGTTCATCATGTTATGCATAATTTAACATTTTCAGTGGTTAGATTGGTATGGGTTTTGCATATTCATCATTTAAATTGGGGGTAACTGGAGGCATAGGAACTTATGTTAAAAATTGCTCCTTTATAGTTCCTAGAGGAATTAGACACTGGCACTTTATAATTTGGCCGTGTATTTCTAGACTTTGCCCACTGTGCTATGGCTTTGTGAAACTGCAGATATTGACCAAACTGTTTGCGTTTGGTGTTATAGAACATAGAGAGTAATACTTCCATAGAAAATACTGTGACATTGGCCCTCACGGTTTTTTTGCAATTTTAATACTACAAGTGTCAATAAAGAATGAAATCCTTGCATTTATTACAACTAATATAGTAGAGCAAAACAAAGAACTTTTTAGAAAATGAATATGCTCTGGGGAAATTCAATAAATCTTTGTTAGGAGGAAGAAAGTCTTACGTAAAAATACATAAAAACTTGCTGTGTATTGTGCAAACGTTGCTTACTGCTAAAGGAGTAATGCACTGTAAATCAATGGTGGGTCCCATAGCACATTATGGTATGTTTTATTGGGTTTTTACCTTAAGGTAATGTCTTTTATTAAGAGTATATGAGAACACACTCTGCTGAATACCTTGTTTTTCACAGTGCTCCATACATAATGGTTTTGGCTTTTTTTTTTTTATTTGCTTCATTAAACATTCCTGTAATTAATGTGTTTAATGGGAATCCAGCAGTAACAAATATAAAATTTATTGTGGTTTAAAAAACCCCCACTTCAATTACTAGATTTTCCATTAACAAATAGCGATGATTGAATTCCTCAAAATATTTCTGCGTTCACCCCAGAAATCTGCTGCTGAAACAGGTGATGGTGATATTTTCAACAGTGTAATGGGAAAGAAATTCCACATAAATAATCCTCTTGAAGGAACCAGTATAAATGCAGAGGGAGAGAACACCAAACAGTGTCTTCAAACAATAATTAAAAAAAACGTTTCAAGCTTGATAAGGAGATGTGTGCATTCGCGCTGGAGCTTGCGGGGTGAGTTATTAGGTGTTGAAAGACACCGTCTAGGAAGCCTGACCCATCAGAATTTGAATGTAAAAGGCAAGTGACAACTGAATACATGAAAAGCCTTAGAGCTGGCTCCCAAAGCCTTCTTTCCCTGCCTGAAAAGCTTGTTTATCTTCGGATGAATAGGAGTTACAGAATTGGAACCTAAGGAGAAAATCGGTGGTATCCACGGCCAAGGGAATGCTTCCCTCCCACCGGTTGGATTATAAACATGTGTGAGTTGGGGTAATGATGCTGCAGGCTCTCCCCGCACCTCTGTGCGTGGCTGTAGCATTTATTTGAAGGCTGATAGAGCTTTGCATTGCTGTGACATATCTCACGAGCTCTTGGCTGGATGAATAACAAAGATGTGTCAGAACTGGAGAATATTTTTACAGCGTGAAAAGTATCTCCATCTAATCCAAGAGGAAATTGTAATAGGAAGAACCTCGCTGTTATAATGACCTTGTAATGAGGAAGAGCTTGGCTAGAGCTTTGAAGAAGACAAGTGGAGAGCAAACCAGCCCATTTTCTTGGGACAGGGATGTCTAGCCAGAACCGTGTGGTTGTGCCTCCAGCAGTGGGGCTCAGATGGCCTGAAGTCCTCTGGCTGGGCGCTGATGGATTGTCTGCTACTAAGGGCAGGAAAAGGGGCTGTGAAGTGGGGCTGTGCTCACATTTTCTGTTTTCTGTCCCTTGCTCTGTCACTCTATTCCTCTCTGTGTGCTGCTGGGGGAAAATGAAGACGGTTATGTTTACCTATGTCCCCGGGTAATTATAGCATTCTCCCTGAGGTGATGGGGACATGCAGCAGGGCACAGTCGCAGGTGGGTGACACATCTCATTTAAATGCCCTCATTACTCCCCCTGACAAGCTTGGACATTTGCCTGCCTTGTTCCAAGGCCAGCCCGAATCCATTTAACATTAATATTGTTTTGTTCCTCCCTATGCCGCTTGCATTTAGAAGCTGTCCTTGGCTTCTTCTGCCAGCTGCTGTCCTTCATCAGCCAACAGCCTGTCCTGGAAGTGTCCCTCAGCCAGGTCCAGCTGGGGAGCAGGGACACTGCTGGAGAGGTGCAGCCGGGCTGTGTATGGCTGCAGCACTGCTTTCAGCATGTGGTGCTCTCCTCCTTGAAGAGCAGCCACGGCAAAACAAGAAAACTCATCTGGATCAGCAGCCCACGCTATGGTACGAGACTTGGCCTGGTGTGATCTTATGGCACAGAATGAAAGTGATCAGTGAAACCAAAAGGAAGGCAAAAGGAGGATGTAGAGCCCTTCCACACAAAGCCGCCTACCTCCTTGGGAGATCCACTGTAATCCAAAGGGCCCCAGGTTGAAATTAATCTGTTTCTGTCTTTATTTGTTTTATTTCTTGACTCAATTTCCTACACGAACTGACAAGTTATGTCAAGTATTTGTGTTTCTTTTAACTTGCTCTGCTGTCAGCTGAATGCAACACCCAATGGAAACACCTACTGACCTGCTGTATATACACACACATCTGTACCATGTGTATCTACTTCATACAGCTGCATCGTCTGTATCTATCCATAGCATCCCTTTGTATGCCTGCAACTCTATCACTTGCTTTTATAGCAGCGCAGGCAGGTTACAAATTCCTCAGACCTCTGCAGAAGAGCCCTTCGTGCCCCTGCTTTAGGAAGGGCAGCTCAAGCTGAGGCTGCTCATGTGGTGCTGCTGCACGTCCCTGGGAAACGGGCTGATTAGGTTCACTAATGGTGGGTCTCTCAGGGTATTTGCTTACCTAACACAATCAGCACACACTTCTTAAATATTTTATCAGCTTTGTGGGGTCAGCCTCGTAACGTGGTTTTATGTTGCACTGGAGGACAGAGCAGGCTGGAGGAAAAATGGTGCAAAGAATGCTGCAGGAAGGGGGGTTAAGCAAATGACAAGCATTAATGCCCTGCTTACCATTGCTTAAACCCATGCCCCTGTTTCGGTAGGTCAGGCACAAGAAGTTAGGCCACTTGCAATAACAAAGCAGACCAAAGAATTCAGCAGGAGGCCCCGAGGCCTCCCTGGCTAGCTCTGATCAAGAGGGTGCTGACGGTCCTGTTTTAACTTGGATCCTTTCTTTCCCACTCTCCTTTGCTTAATTTTTTGACTCCTTGAGCTTACCTCTCAGGAAGCTTTAGTTTAAACCCTGAGAGCATTTCCCCTTTCTGCAATGAAAACGTGTGCAGCAGAGTAATTCCAGCAGTAGTCCCCAAGCTGCAACGGGGCCTCAGTGGCTAGTTGCTATTTGCAGGGAGTAAAGCTTTTTCCCTCTAAACGAGCCCATAATGTGCCTTCAGCTGAGCAGTGCCGACTCTAGGATGCATAGGACAAGTCTAAAGGTGGACCTGCAGTGAAGTGCCGGATTTATGGGTGGCAAGTGTTGCCGGTGGGGGAGAAAATCTGGCCACACTGTTTCTTACCCTCTTCCCAAGCAGCTTTTTTTTTTTTTTTTTTAAATCAACCCAAAACCAGCTAAAAAAGCACAATTGTCTGCTTTCTGCTCCATCCTCATGCTGGAAGACTATGTCTGGCTGATGCAAGTCAGGGCATCTATCTCACCGACCCCACACATCTTCCATCTGCCTGCCTCCCCACAAAGGAAGGACAGAGGCTTTTGCTCTCACCAATTCATTTTCCTCTAATAACAACTTTGTTTTGATGAGTGCTGTCCAGAGCAACCTGGGGAGAGCAGTAGTAACAGCAGACTGCTTGGAGGAGCAACAAATGCTGTGTCCAGGTTTGGGAAACCATGAATCAGCTGCAAAGGGCAGTGTTACCTCAGCTTGAATACATCTTGCTTAGCTCATACAGTCAGGTGTAAATATAACTGTGAGGACAATAACAAAGTCCTGTGATATGCCTTCATGGGAGGCATCTATTTTTATAGTTATTATGATTCTATTCTAGTATTTGGTCACAGAGCAAAAGCCCTGCTGTATAAATCCAGGTTAGGCAGTGGTGTGACAGCTTTGTTTAAAAGGCAGTTCAGATATTTATGGCCTCAGAAATTACTCTAGATAATGCTGTGCCTTGATGTGTGGGGAAATGGCTTCAGGAACCCCTTGGAGAGGGAGCCATGTACATCTACAGCCTCATCTTCTGGCACTTACAAAGAGAGAATGGGAACAGTGGCATGGCTCTGCCTTTTTCCTACCCATTTTAGGAGGCAAGTGCTCTTGGCCAGATCCAGCCTTTCAAAAATCCAGGGGGAGAGCAGCAGGACCTGCACCCATGCCAGGCCTCCAAGGAGCATCCCTGCAGACTGCCTAGGACATCTCCTGCAGGGTGACACCACAACCGGGTTCTCTTGGCAGGCTTGTCACTGCAGCAAGACTGCACATGGTGGGTCGTAGTCACAGCCATCAGGTCATTGCCCCAGCACGGCAGCACAGTCATAGCATCGTGTGAACCTAAGGATGGGTTTAGCCTGACAAATTTCAGGTTACTATTTGTTCATTGTGCCAAGGTCTGTATTGGACCAATTTATAGTGAGAAATGAGGTTGGCAAGATAACAGGGGCACCACAATTAGAGCTAATTAGCCCAGCAGGAAATCCATTTCCAGGCAGCTTTTGGCAAGAGGCAAGGTTGGCAGGATAACAAGCATAGAGTGTATTTTGATATAAGCACACTCCAGCTGCAAGGAAAAGTAAAATAACAGCTTGTCTCTTCCTTATGCGGGGGCCTTATGTTAGGCTCTACCACATCAGTCTATTTGTTTGAGGCTCTGCAGCCTCTGCACTTGGAAAACCTTCAGAGACCTTGCTCCAGCAAGGCCCCAGGTCTTCTGGTAGACACACGGTGGCCCTGTGCAGTGTGGTCAGCAGGGTGGCCTTGCTCCTGCAGCCGCACGGGTGCTGCCCTGCACCCCAATCCCCCAGCAGGTTGGGGGAAGATCAGAGATTTCGCATGGTCAGCTAAGTACAAAGAAGGCATGAGCCACCAGATCTGTCTAAGAATAGAAACAATGGACAAGCAGTGTGGTTAACTTGCAGGAGTTATCTGTATCATAAAATGTCCGGGCTATTGACACAGCCAAACTACTGGAAATACTTGTATTTGAGTGCTTTATTATATTGGAATTGCAGTGATATTATTAACATTTGTACAAATGCACAAAAATCCTGTCTCTTCTAGCTAGAAAGAGATGTAAAAATCTGACCTAGTTGAACAGTCTCAATGAACTCATTGTCCATTTGCAACGATAATGGGTTCACAATGCAACAAAAAGCTTAACATAAAATTAAACATATTAAATGCTGCAGCAAGTATTTACACTTATGTACCAAAAAAAAAAAAAAAAAAATTATCTCCCTCCGGTAAGGAAGGTGGTTGCTTTACAGAATAAAACAGACAAACAAACATAAAACCTTTGCATACAATACAAACAACCTCAAGCCCAAAACTTACTGTGACAGCACCTTTTTTAATATAATATATATATATTTATATATAAACTTCAACAGTTTAGGCTTACTCCAAGCAGTGCTAAAAGTTCCTTAAAACCAAGACAATGACAATATTCCAAAGAAGTGACTTTCACGGATGATTGCTTCCCAGTGTTTAAATTGAGCTGTTACAGAGAAAAGTACAGAGCTCACCAACATGGGCTGGGAAACACTGGATTCAGATTATAATGCTGTTGGCAAAGCCCTCGGTGGCAAACTCTCAGAAGAGTGAGCACACCTTGCATGCAAAGTGTTTTGTCTTTTGGAAGCATGGTAAAGGCTGTCTCTGATATCTTTGCAACCCCAGCTCCTATGGGTGTGGGGGAAGAAATTCTCTGGAATTTCCCAAATCCAGCAATGAAAACACTTCCCTTCAGATACACTATCAGCCCCCCTTCTTTCCTGACTCTGCTACAATTGCTGTAAAGGCAGAATGAGCTTTCAGTCTTCATTCAGAAAACTGCTGCACATATTTTAGCCAAAAAGAGATTTGGGTCTCATGCTCTTGCAACACAAGCTGGCATGCTGTTTTGGGGGGAGGGTCAGAAAAAGTTCCACCCAGGGAAACTTAGCATAAGTAACACTTAATTTGCATAAATATAGAACTGGAGATCCTGAATACCAGGTATTTCACATCAGCCTAAATATAGCAAGTTGCAGTTATTGATTCCAGTCCAAGGAGAGCCTGGGAAAGGATCAGATTTCCACTTAGCGAATCAATCTCATTGTGAGTGTATGCAAACACTGACATTTTTGGCCTCATGGAGTTTCAAGATTTGCTATAAAGTAGTTCTGAAAGCTATGTAAAACCAACAACAGTAAGTAATTTAGCTTTATGTGTAAAGCCACTGATAAAACAGATAACTGTAAGCTCTGAAAAACATTGCTGATATAAACAGTCTTTGCAATAAGATGATGACTTCAGATGATGAAAAAATGATTTTAATTTTTTTTTTTTTTTGGTGTTTAGATCGCTTAAGATTTTATTGCTTTATTTGTCCTTAGAAGTTTTTAGTCTCTTGTTAGTCTTTTTTTTTTTTTTTTTAAAGGTGCTGTCCCTAGTCAAGTTATAAGGCAACATATTTTATTGATTTTGACTTTTAATACACAGTATGGCCACTGTTATCACTGCAGCGTCACAGCTACTGTGGGTTGGACAACAGTCAAAGTGCATTATCATGCACCACAGAGCCAGTCTCCTGACCTTACACTATACAGGACACTTTGGTTCTCAGGATGAGAGATTATAAACATAGCTTAGATGCTGCCTCACACACTTTGCATAATTAAACATTTATATGCTATCATGAAGAGTGTAAAGTCTAAGTCACACTGCAGACTTGGTTGTTTTCAGCTTCTCCATTCCGGCAGGCGAGAGACAAGTTGTAGATATGCCACCAGTGAAAGCATATAAATGTATCTGGTGCAAACATCTTACAAGAGAATTATAAATGACTTAACAAGGGAGAGCAAGAGAGCGAGAGCTAAAGTGCAATTTTAAAATAATATAAATAATTGAAACGTAGAAATAAGGAACTAATTAGTTGGAACTGGTTTTGTTTTATAGGCACAGTTTAGTTTTCATGTCTACAGATCAATCTTTTTTTCTTCTTCCCCCCTCAGTAACTTTATCTGATGCATAATGGAGTTTCAATGGTCTACATCTAAGGAACGCTGCTTAGTAAGAGGACAGAAGAAGCAATGATAAGGCAGTATAGTGCAACTCACTATGTGATATTAGGAGAGAAACAAGAATGGGGTTAGATCTTCCATGGCATAATCAGTCTTAAAAAAAAAAAAAAATTAAAAAAAAAAAAAAAAAGGAAGAGAAAATAAAAGGCAGGCTTTCCAGTTATATGTTGATCCATGCTTTCTAAAACAAGAGAGCATATTTTCCAACACAAAGGAAACAACTGAAGGTTTGTAATTTGCTTTGCTGTTATTTAAAAAAAAAAAAAGAAAAAAAAAAAAGCAGATGCTGCTTTAAGGAGAACATTTAATTCTAGGAATTTCTGTACAACTGACCTCAGCAAAATTTTCCATCTTAGATGGATGTCTTCTGCTTGAGACCCTGAAAGATTAAGATGCACACACCTACAGCACTTTATTGCAGAACTAATATTGTAACTTTAAAGGAAAAAAAATAAAACAAAACCAAACAGATTCTGTACAAGAATACTGTTCAAATGGAATGTGTTAAAATAACATTTATTAATAAATACTTTATAAAATTCTATGTGAATACTAAATTAATAGATTCCTGTTTTAAAATTGCTTTGGTCCTCATGAGTTTTCATAAATTCACTCTATATGCTTTTTTCTTTTTTTAAAAAAAAGGTATTAGCTGCTAAAAAGCACATTTTGCCTAAACTAAAAGGCTACTTTTAAACACTAAATATTGTCGCTTAAAAAAATATGAATTCTCAAAAGTTGGGCATTTAACAACACTTATAGCTGGCTTGTTAGTTAATAGGACGGAGTCAGTTAACACACAAAATCCACACGCACCGAGGCACTGAACCATTGACTTTCCACTATTCAGAACATGGGCAGCATACATTTAGCTTCGTAGCAGGAATTAACTCCAAACAGCACAAAATTCTCCATAAATCATCCTCATCGTCCTTATAAAACACACCATGATAGCACACAAACTACTTGTCTCCCACAGGCAGTGTCATGAATATGGCTTGCATAAGTTGACCCAGGGAAGGGGCCGGGGGAGAAGGAGCTAGATCACAGCATAGTTTCTTTCTGATAAAAGTATTGCAATTGTCCGTGGCTGAGATTTCCAACGTACTTCCGCTGTCATGCAACAAGAAATGTCATCCCCAGAAATATCTTTGAGGTGAGCAGGCTTCTTCCCGGCAAAGGAAACCTGTGCCGAGCAAAGCTGAGCAGGGGAGCTCCCCACCAAGTCCCTGGCGGTGGGACAGGGCCCAGAGTCTGCCAACAGGCTGGGCTTGAGAGGCAGGAGAAAAGCACATCAGACTCCAGCAGCAGCTGGTGGAAAAGCAGGGTTTCTCCTCAAACGAAAGAGCACAGGGAGTGCGGTGACGATGTGCTGAGAGGAAGGCCGCAGTGAGGTGGAGGGGCAGGGTCTGTCCCGTAATCCTTCCTCAGGCTGCCCCAGCTCACAGCCAGCCAAAGGCCTGGGGAAAGGCTGCAGGGTCCCTGCCCTGCAAAACAAGAGTGCTTTAAGGTGGAAGTGAATCTGACGAGCGATATAAGGTGCCTGGCACAGTTGGTCCTTTTACCAATAGAGCTGATACAAATATGCTGTGTGTTGGCTTGGCCTGTGAACCTGTGACAGAGTTACAAGAAGCAATAGCAAATAGCTTTTCATCCTTTACTTATTTCCACATCACTAGCAATGATTATACCTAAAGGCCAATAGTATAGAGAGGAGACATTTCATTGTAATTACACATTTAGGCCAACATGTGCGGTTGGCTTGCCTAGTTAGCATTAAAAAAAGAAATAATTGAGCTATATATAATACACATCAGTCAAACTGTCAAGTTGCTGAATTTAACAAAACTTAGGCAAGGTTTTTGTATTTTTTTTTCCTTTTTTTTTTTTCTTTTTTTTCCCCCCTTTTAAACGTAGAGGCTTTCAGTTTAACAGCTAAATATTTTAATTGAGGAGACTGAACAAAATGAAGCTAAACCGTAATTCTAGTGCAGTGCAGCTCAACTGAGTATT
Source organism: Perdix hodgsoniae (assembly GCA_035772895.1). Lineage (NCBI taxonomy): Eukaryota > Metazoa > Chordata > Aves > Galliformes > Phasianidae > Perdix > Perdix hodgsoniae. Next base: position 28,018,831 of record JAPSGF010000005.1, on the reverse strand, counting down.
CTAATGTTATCTACTACTTAGATTTTTACTTTTTTAACATATTTAAGTGCTACCCATATAGAGGGAAAGTTTGCAAATTAACCCTGTGATGGCATTTTATTTTTCACAGTGAAGGATGACATTCAGACACAGGGGAAAGGCTTGTTTTGTCTTCTACATCGTGGATATTCAGCTGGAACATTTTGCTCAACTGCATATTTGAAAGAAGTTCCTTTGGGAGCCATGATGAAGCAAAACCACTTAGCTATTACAACCGGAGATTAAAAAAAAAAATTATAGATTCAGTATTTAAAACACTTTAAAAGTATATGTTTGTCTAAAATATAATAGAAAATCCTTTACTTTTTTTTTTTTTTTTTTTTTTTTGGCTCTTAGACTATATAATCAAGTCAAGATTTACACTGTACATTAAAAATCTTTTTTTGAACGTATTTGCATAAATGGAAAGAGAGCTGTTCAAGAATACTGATAAAAGTTAGTTACCAAGATAAGAACTAATTCAGAAACAATCCTCAGAACTTTGCTTTTCCTTCCAAAAGGGCCCTGCTCTTGACAGCGCCTCTCACTTCACTCATTTAACTCTTTCCTGCTCTGAGAAGAGTCACCCTACTAGAACCTGTGACTCCTCTCGCAACCAAGAAACAGCTGAGGACAAGAACCTCACTTCAGAATGAAGTGTGTTTTGGGCTGGAGTGTTTGCTAGGAAGAGCATGAATTATCTTTTGCTATTAAAGATGCAGTTTGAAATGTTTGAACGTTCATTGCCAATTCAGAGCCCAGTCCTGCTCCCTGGGGCAGACGAAGGAGGTGTCACTACTGCCAGCCTTGAGAGCAAAACCAGGTCCCAGGATATTGAAAGGCAAGCATAATTAACTGGCATCATCTGCCTCTGATTTCCCCATCAATCACTGCTACTACTCTGGGATGCAAATCCGTTGTGCTGAGGGGCAGGCACATAGTCCAAAGAAAACCCTTAATTGTGGCATAAAGCCCCTTTACAGACCCTCTTTACAGGACTGAATTTTATCCAGTGAGCACAGTGGAATTTGCCTTTCTTGCAGCACTTTTTAGTGGCTACACACTTGATAAAAATTTTTTTTAATGTCATTATGAGACAGTTTCTTATCCACTGTAAACTGGAGTAAGTGCCCTTATGGTCAGTGAAGTTCCACTGATGTTTGCCAGCTCAAAGCCAGTCCATGTACATCCAAGGGGATGCCTGCAGAGACCAGGACTTGCCTTGGTAATTAAAAGTGGCATTTTTCCAACTGGTCAGAATGGTTACACTGATTTATTTTTCATTTATAGCCTGTGAAATCTGAGGCTGTTAGCTTTCAGTGCTAGAACAATGTAAGCAGGTTAGGGAACAGAACTTTTCTGAATTATATACTACATGGATTTGCTATGTTAACGACTGACAGCGCTAAAGAATTGCTGTAATTCTCAGGTGTTACTTGCTATGCCTGCACTGTGCCACAGCCATTTACCTCAACAGCTTACACGGCTCCTAGCATCAACACAGCTGGCTTTCAATCTTGCTTCACCTGCAACTGCACTGCTTTCACCTTTCCCTGTTTATTAAAAGCACTAAATCAGGAGCATTTCTGTTTTTCAAAACAGAAACGCTTGGTGCAGACCAGCTGTGGGTGAAGAGCTAGTGAAAGCAGCAGCCGTGCTGGCAGTTTTTAGGTAGGCTTGAAGTTTTTACTTGTTTATCACTGTTCTCTGAGAGGGGGAGGAGGAGAGGGAAGCCTGACTAAGAGAAGGGCAGAGGGCTAGGGAAGGGAGAAGTGAGTTGTGAGAACAACTGAAGGACAAAAAGGACAGGGTGGGAGAGAGCTGGAGGACGACGGCTGGGCAAAAGGGCACTTTACTGGGGTTTGGGTTTGTTCTGATAGCCACGCACTGTGTAACCGCATTGAAAGACGAGGTTCTGGTGATAGCACAATTCTAACTCATATTTTATGATGCTGTCAGCAGATGCCCTCTCTCTATATTTATAGCCTAATTACTCCTAGTTACCTACATATGACTCTGTTTAATATTTTTCATGCCTCACATTGGCTAACAAGCTGCAGTTTAACACAACTCCGTATTTCTGAGGCTTCAGGCTAGATTGGTGAGAAGAAAACGTGACTATGTACAGAGACAGTTAGGCTTATAAACAAGTAACTGGTACCAAAAAAACTGGAGAAAGCACCAAAGCATTTCTCAAGCTGATAGCATATTAATTGCATAACTCCCTTTTATGTAACTAAGTATAAAAGACATTTTAATAACTATAAAAATGAAAGCCAAAGTCTTTCAAGAACTGAGGAATTTTCCAGGCTTGAGTTACGGTCAAAAATGTCCTTAGCACAGAGGATGTTTTGATACGCTACCACTTTCCCCTAGCAGTTTCTGATCCACCAGTTTTAAAGAATGGGGTTGATGTCTGTTCTGTGGCTGGCGAGCTGGGTGAGAGTGGAGCTTCCCACAACATCGCTGACGGAGGAGGAGGTGGTAATGGTGTTGTGCTGGATGACTTGCTGCTGGGAGCATGCTGGGACCGGGCTCGCAGGAGGACTGCTCTCAGGACCTGGAAAAGGATGGGGGACAGAGCGCACATTCAGTCATCCGATGGTAACCCAACGGTAGGAGCCAGCACCTTCAAAAAACACCAAAACCTTAACAGCTATGAAACCAACACCTAGTACAAGAAGTCCAGTATCTTAAGGTTTATAAAGCCTAAATTCCCTATTCGCTCCAGCAGAAATCAAAATTACAGTGTAGTTCACTGCATCACAGAAAATCTAATTCAAGCAAGAGTTGATAGGCATGTAATGCAATTATGTATTTTTAATTTGAGTACTGTTAAAGAGACAGATACATAGTGATGCAGACAAGACAGAAATGGGCTCTATTTTAAGAGAATGTTGCAATCTAGCAAATATTAACCCAGAGGCTTTTCTGAACCACTCTAGAGCCAAGCAAAGACTTTGTCCATAAATTACTGTACTTGTAAAATGTGTCAGCTAGACAGAATTGATTCAGTGTCAACATCAGATGTGATTTAAGAAAGAAGAAAAAAGGCAAGATAAGAGTTAAAAAGAACAAACCTTGAAAACCTGCTCCGCGATTGGTCTGCGCCACAGTCAGAGCACAGTACCGTTTTCGCTGAAGGGGGCTGTAATGCTTTCCTTTATAACTTCCCTTTGGAGAGTTATGTTACTGTGCTGGCAGCGCTGTGCCCAGGAGGACTCTTGCAGGTCTGGAGCTCTGAGTTCCACAGGGATCCTCCACATGGGAGCCAGCATCCATCCGTGTGCATCGCCTTGTGGGGTGGAGGGACAGGGAGGGACCAGCAGTGCTGGGCTGGATGCAAACTGTGGCTTTTTGGATTTTAAGCAGGGCTGGATAAATAGGGGCAGGAGATGGGACGGCTTGGATGATGTTTGAGAAGAAAGGTTCATGTTGTAATATGGCCAAGGGATTCTGGAGGGAAGAACTAGAAACTGTGTTTTCCTGTGGGTGGTGTGGAGACAGAGTAAGCACACTAGCTACTTACTTAGATATCCTTGTGATTCTTTCTGCATGGCTGTTATCGGACAGTCTTTATGCGTTAACAACAACTGTTTCAGCTGTGCTACCTCATTTTTCAGCATGGAGACCTCATTCTAGAAGAGAAATAGAGAGTTTGGTTTGCCACAAATCATAACGTGTGCTGTTACACAAAGTTGAGATCAAAGAAAACAAAAAACGATCCACAACTTGGGAAGAATGTCCTTGACATTATTTTATAACTAACTCCTTTTGAGGGCAACTTGGCTCCCAGATTTGATGCCATAAGCTGACACACAAACTAACTTCTGTGCACACTGTAAGAAGGACACCATTCCTGTGCTTTTAATCTCAAATTTATATTCATCCTCTTCCCTTCAATTTATGCTCCCACCTTACTGGCTTAGATTAGGGCTTAGCTACGTGCCCTGCTCTGAAGAAATCCTTTATAGCCAAGGTAATGGCACTTAAAAAAAAAAAAAAAAAAACAGCGACAAGAAAAGAAAATAAATACAGCTCTGTCTAGTGAAGGCTTCTAATTCCAAGACAGCTTTTTCCTGGCTTATCCTGCTAAAATGAAATTATTCCTCTAATTGGAGCACAGACACCTCAACTAACCGCCTTTGATAGTGCCGCGCTCCCACGCAGCAGCGGTTGTGCCGGGGCAACAGCGAGCACAAAGAGGGCCTCTGTGTCCTTGGGGGCATAGAGAGTGGCTCGCACCTGAAGCTGCATGTTTGTCTGGGTGAGTTCTTCTGCTTTCTTTTCCAGTGACATCACCCAGACCTTCCTCTTCTGTCTGCAGCGTGTGGCAGCGGCTCTGTTCCTCTCCAGAAATTTCCTCCTCCTCTCATCAGGGTCTTCATCCACCACCCTTCTCCGGCGGCCTCCAGTGGGCTGTGGTGGCTGTATCGTCTGCGTGGGCTGCATTTGCTGTGCGGCCGGTGAAACCTGTTAAGTAGAGGGTTGACAAGGCAATGGGTGGGGGAAAGGAAGAGGGAATGAGGCTGAGGAATGGGGAGCATCTCCCACTGTCACCCGATTTGATGGTGGGCCAGGAGAAGCACGTGTTGAAAGACACTGCCAGATGCCTCTAATGTTAGCTGATGGCAAAGGGCTGCATTGGTTGAAGGGGAGATTTTTTTGAAATGATTCTTTGAATATTAGTAGGAAAAATATTTTTCCCTTACAGCTAGTCAATAAAAACTTTTCACTAAGGTACTTCCTCTGCCACCATCTATTTCAAAGCTCAAATGTCAAGATTCTCTCAGCAACCTTTTAATCAAAGTAGAAGACTGGAGAGGCTTTATTTCTGTCTCTCTTTTCTTTCTTCTTGTTTTTTGGTAATTGCTTCTGAAATTTTGGGACTTTTCTTTTAAACATGCTCTTCCACCTCTGCTCAGTATCTCATAGCCTCTAGAGATGGGAAATACAAGTGCTCTGCCATCTGAGTGCACCTGGGAAGCTATGGCAAGGGTGGTGAACCAGGAGACCTCAGTGTCCATGAAATGTAGTTGAAATAAAGGATTTAGGTGTTCACACACACATGGATTTTGAAGGAAGGCTGGTATCCCATGGAGGTACTGCTGTTTCCTCCTCAAGCATTTTTATTTGTCCTCTTTTTGATCACAGAATCATAAAATCACCAAGGTTGGAAAAGACCTCTAAGATCATCCAGTCCAACTGTACACCTACCATCAGTATTTCCCATATACCATGTTCCTCAGTACAACATCTAAATGTTTCTTGAACACATGCTATACACCTTTTTGTGGTTATTTATTTGACAGCAATCGTGAAAACCACTTACAACCCCTCTCCTATGAAAATATGGAAAATCACATATTTATACCTTTTCAAGTGAAGGAGAATATCAGTCTTGCTCCTGAAAGTAATTTGCCTATGCCCTTTCAGAGGAAGCTTGTGATGCAGCCAGCCACTACCAGACTATGCTCTGACTTTTCTGGATGAAAAGCTCGCCTATGTATTGGTGAGGAACAAGTATCAGACTTCATGTTCAGTGTTTCTAAAGGCAATAGGTGCTGCCTGGGAATAACAAGCTCTCCAACTGCTTTCCTGCTTCACCATGGTATCCAAGCCCTTGTGTTTAGGGTTTTTCTTGGGGTTTGGATCTGATTGCTGGAGGACAGCTGGAGACATTTTTGCTACTCCTGCTACTCCTACACCAGCGGAGTCTGGAACAGTCCAGAAACCTGAGTTGTTGACTCAAAATTAACCTTGCTATTCTAGCAAAGGCCCAAACCTCCAAGGTGCTTCCTTTTGACTTTAGGGAGTGGACATACTCAGAGCTTTGTCAGATCGAGTCCTGGATTTCAACTGCAGCAATTAACATTTGTTTGCTCAACACATCTGTCTGTCTCAATTTAAATGATACTATCATCTTGCAAGGTTGCTTTTCTGTCTAGAATCTCACCACCAAGTTTGAAGAACTTGCTCCTTTTCTCAGCTGACCTGTGTCAGTTAGAGTGGCAATTTTAGGTATAATTATATTGTGCATCTGATAATGCTTTTCACATAAAGCTAAATTTACTCTCAGCCTTCTGCTGTGCAGACAGGTAATTTCTCTTCTGTAGGAGCAGAAAAAAAGAAAAACTAAACCTACAAACTTTTAAAACTTAATAAGCGACCTTGCACCTTCTGCCTGATTCTTAAAATTTTAGTCCTCCCATTTGCAATTAGAGCCTCCAATCCTCTGCTGACACAGGGGGTTGTCCCTGTGCTGCAGCCACCATCTCTGCCATAGGAGATGGCCAAAGAAGGATACCAGCTGCACTCCATTCTCTGAGGCCCTGCAATCTGTTAGAATATATCTTAGTAACTGTCTAAGCATCATTCTCTAATAGGATGTCCCCACCCTGCCTAGACAAACACACTATAGTAAGAAAGAAAATATATATTAAATATAAATGTATTAATAATATAGTAATAAAAATATATTAAAATTAATGTTAATTATCTTTTATAAAATGCCTATCATATATCCATAATCAAGACAAATGTAGGGACAGGTAATAAAATGAAACATCCCAAACTCTGTTCTACCTCAGCTATGGTAAGTTTGATACGAAAAAGTGTTAATATGAGCGAAATGGCAGTAATAGCATCAATTTTTGCACTAGCTGAAGCAACACAGTTACAGCTTGGTAAAATATCTCTTTCTCAGAAATAAACATATTAGAAGATTATTTCTATTTTTAGCCTTGATCTTATTCTCATCTTCACTCTTTGGACCATACTACAAAATTAATACCCACCCATTCTTCCTGGCAAAACTTAGCTCATTGGGTTCCTCTGGATCAAAGAGGTAGGTGAAAAGTGTGATATGAATGCTGACATTACATAACGGTGTGGGGTGAAATAATGAAATTTATGTCATTGGAACACATGGCCCACAGCAACATGGGCCATGCTGCTGCTTGGCAGGTGGCTGAGAACCAAAGAGTCTGTCTCAAAAGAATAAGGAGGTTAAGAGCTAGTAAAATTCACCATAAAATCAACATCTGCTGGAGCAATCTCATCTCCAAAGAGGCCAATACCATGGAGACTACAGATGAGCTTAGAAAGTAATAATTATGTAATTATGTTTATTACTCGGCAAACTCTTATTTTCTCCCCATGTGTGTATTCAGAAATCACTCTTGTCTTTGCACCATGAGAACAGGCAAGCAGCAAAAGTTCTACTGTCTGGGGAAGCAGATGATCCCAGGAGTCCTACTCAGATCCATCAGCCACTGCCTCCATCCGCAACCTCTAGGTGACACTTACACCTCTGGTCAAGGTGAAGACCTACTTGGTCCCTGCTGGGGCCCATTTTCTTCATTGACACTGTGTTCCCTGCAAAGCTCATGTTACCACAAAGACCTCGCTCCAGAGACTCAGAGGTGCTGGGACACATCTGACACAGCTTTGTTGCTGCCAGTCGGCCTGCCTGCCCCAGTATTTGACTGCAACATGTTTGGAATACCCAGCTAACAGGGAATGCAAAGCACAAGGAATCTAGGCTGTTCCAATCAGAATGACTCAAAAATGGCTTCAGCAGCACAGAACTTAAGAAGGAAAGGCAGCTAACACATTGGCTCATTGGCTGGTGCCTTATCCTTAAATCTGTGAGATTTCACCTGTTGCCTTTATCTGATGCGTGGAGTGTTTACTCTCTCATGGATTCCCTAGAGAGCCATCCGCTTACTTTTGGTTTCTATGGTATGAGATAACGTCTCTTTATTGGAGTTTTTAAACAACTCCAAGGAAAATAACTCATTAACAGATGGGAAAATAATTGAATTCACAAAGTAAAAACTGAACTAAACTAAAGAAAGCTCTGGACATCTTCTCACAGGGGAGTCTGCTGATCTCTTATTTAGACTGTTTCTCTAAAGCTGACAATTCATTTTACATTAGCAAATGCTTTGGGGAAATGCCATGTGCTTGCAGTCTCTGCAATAATAAAGCTAGATGTTAGTAAATAGTTAATGCTGTGGGACACTGGGATGTCAGCCAAATCTTCTCATTTTCTTTAATGTTTTCTAAGAGCTTGTCTGAAAGGTATTTGCAAGCAATGCAATACTTCACAGATTGAAATTCTTACGGCTGACTCATTGTCCTCATTGTATGTACTACCCACCTGCACACCTTACATTTGCTCCCCAGACCTGACATGCTACATTCGCTGGCCTTAGAGTTTTATTGTTCTTGTGCAACCTCCCTGATGCAGAAGCCCATCGTCTAAAGCATTAGCAGAATTTCTCCTAAAATTACCTGCTAAAGTCCTTGCTTATTTTGTCAGTTCAAGAAACATTTCAGATATTGAATTATCCAAACTGTGGAAGACAATCTACCTGGTCCAAAAATGGAGACCTCCATCTCATTCAGTGAAGATCTTCACTGATTTAACATCATCTGAATCCAGTTTAGAACTGCTTTCCTGGTTTAAATCTCTCTCCTTGAACTGGCTTCATTGTCTCTTTCTCCTGACACAACTATAGGCTCACTATTGCCCACACTGTTACCTAATCATACATCACAGCTAGGAGTAGCAATCCCCTTCACAAGATCTGGAATTCTTTATCTCTTCCTCCAAGCCATTGTACCTTAAAACTATCTATCTCTACTATCTGCAATCCAGACAGGAAATAAATACACCATTGAGTTCATTGAGGTTGTTTCTTTACATATCGTGTACACACACACATACACAAATTCCTTACTTTGAGCATGTGTATGTATGGCCATTTTACTTCAGTAAAGATTGTGCTATCTGTTTCTGTACACCATGCAACTCTTTAAATCTTGGCCTGAGAAGTTTAGGATCAAACACATTGTACAATGTAAATAATAACACAGATTCATAATATTCTTTGTCCACAAAAGAATAATATGGCAATGTGCAGAGATCAGAGTACAGAAAAACCCTGGAGTTCCTTATTAAGTAAGACGTTACAAGTGCCAAGAATATTAAGCAGAAAAATAAGTTGTTGATGCATATGGTTTTCTCAGTAAACTCTATGCTTCTCTGCCACCAGTAGCCAGCATTTTTAAGTAGCTGGGGGGCGATGCAACACAGGCATGAGACTTTTACTCCACATAACAGCAAAACTCAGAGATGCATCATGGCATAAGGGTTTACCTGTGCTTGTCCACCCGAATGCAGTGGTGGGTGTGGCGAGGTCTGGTGATGTGCCGGGTGTGCATGAAGGTGCGAGTGGGAGTGGTGGTGGGGGTGATTCTGCTGGTGATGAGGCTGAGGATGAGGATGGTGCGCTGGGTGCTGGTGCTGGTGGGGGTAGGAGTGGTGAGGTGGCAGTGTCTGGTGTTGATGAGGATGTGAGTGCATGTGATGGTGTGGCGTCTGGTCCTGCCGCGAGCTCATCATTTCCATCATGTGGCCCATGGTGTTCATATTCCCGTTCGACATGGCGGCAGGGTGATGAGTCAGTGCTGCCTTCAATCTCTGGAACAAAGCAAGGAAGAAAATTTATATGTGGAGTTCAGAAAATTCAGAACAAGATTTCTGATGTAGAACCAGTGCCTTGTACTTTGAGATTCCTTTTTCTTGTTGTTCCCTTGATAAAACACATCTTATTATCCATCTCAAACACATCAGTTTGAGAAAGAATATATTCTTGGGCACTAATCTAATTTTCCACTATAAGTACGTAGAGATGTAAACATATGAATTGAAACTTAACAGTTGCACATTTCCCACTGTGCTGCTGAAGTGAAATAATTTGCTTTCCTTCTTTTCTGTTTGACCAGCTCAGTAACCTTATTTGCATCAAGAAAGAGCTGTCATTTGCAGGAAAGCTGCATGAAACGGTAGTGGTACAAGGAACAGAGGTGTGCATTTCTCTGCGGCAACCATTGTAGGTCACAGATAACAGTCGGAAGATCCTACAGCCAATGTGGATAACTCTTGTCAAGTGGAAGAGTAACCACAATATCACAGAATCACAGAATGGCTTGGGTTGGAAGGGACCGCAAGGATCACCAAGCTCCCCTACTGAAGGCAGGGCTGTCAACCTCCATATCTAATAATAGACCAGGCAGCCCAGGGCCCCAACCAACTTGGCCCTGAACACCTCCAGGGATGGGGCTTGTGGATGCCCCATCCCTGGAGGTGATCAAGGCCATGTTGGATGGGGCATCCACAATCTCTCTGCGCAGTCTGTTCCAGCACTGACCTGCATTTTGGTTTTGTCTTTAAAGCAAAACCAAATTGTCAGGAAACACAGGATCTGTATATAAGAATTTCAATATATATTGAAATAACATCTGTCTGTGCAACTTTATTGCAAGGTAATGGGTAAAGGATCCTATGTTCAAAGTTGCTACTGTTTTCTGCATTTGTATATTACCGTTACCGTATTTGTGTATTTGTATACCCTTTTCTATTTGCACATGGAAGTGAAATACAAACATATTCTTAACCAAAACAAAACAAAAGGTAAAATATTAGAGAAAAAAAAAAAAAAAAAGGAAATTTTTTAGGAGAAAAAACAGTATCAATTCAAAATATTTTCTCATAATTTTTGTATCCCAAATGTTTTTGCAGAAGGTCAGTCTAGTGAGGCATTCTAATAGATTCATTGATCCAAATTCAGTATGTTGTTTCACTAACAATCAACTGGCTGAATTAGAGTTGATTTTTTTTTAAAGAAAACTTACGAGTACTTTGTAAGACATATCTATGTCTCAGTTGTATTAAGGAAAACTAGGTTGCTGATTTTAATAAGTTTATTCACAGAAAGCCTATCAAATTACTGCTACGCTATGGCACCTGACAATCTTCTCGAATTGATGCAATAATGACAACGAAGTTAAGCAGCTCTTACCCTGCTGCTGAGCACTTATTCCGTACGTCCAAACTGAGCTCAGTCTAACATCCACAGCAGTAACCTGTCCTGGATATAAAGGAAGACTTGCGTAGTACTCATCTTTCATATTTCTGAGTTCAAGTGCTACACTAGTTATTCCAAACAACTCTTCACAGTGCTCCAGATGTCAGGTGTTACTCAGGAATGTATTCAGAAAAATATGGCAAACAACACATGAATCACCTAAGTCACTCTGCACATCATTCTTCTTCAGAACTGATCAAGACCTTTATTGTGAGGCTGAAGCAGCACTCTGCTGTAAGCCAAAGCATCAGCGAAAGCTGTCGTAGCTCTTTTCTGAATCGCAGTGCAAAACCAGACTCTTGTTAGCCAGCATTTTTCAAAGGATGAACACCTAACAAAATCTTCCAATGCTATATTTGTCAAAAAGCTCTGAAACTGACCTGCAGCATGGTGCATTCTAAACTGCAGACTCTTAAAGCAAAAAAAAAAAAAAAAAAAAACAACAAAAAAAAACCTCAAAACTCAACGAGCGAAGAATCACTGTTTTTTTTTCAGCTGTGAAAACTGTGGCTCACTAGTGTGGTGCAACTTCAAGGAGGATAAATTATTCTGTTTTCTTTCCACAGTCTCTTCTACCACATCCATTTATTTTAGATAGCAAATCAAGAAAGACTGAGAGGTCTGACGTGCAGCTGGTTTCAGTCAATGGAGGTCATTTCCATTTGGTCTGTGTATTTTACAAGCTCCTTGTTCACTGTTCCCAATGGGAGGGTGGGCCAGCTGCCCTAGATCAGAGTTCTGGTCAGAAACCAGCTATCTACCTCACCCTGTCCCAGCGCAGCAGCAGCCATTGCCTGGCCCTCATGATCCTGTAGATCTGTGCTTAGATCAGATCTGCAGCAGAGACAGCCCAGCATGCACATGCACCCAGGGCAACATTTATCTTCCATTACCGAGTTGCTGCTGCCAATCAGAAACATTTGGGGAACTGTAATTTTTTTTCTTTTTTCATTCAGTCTTCAGTGAGATAAATTGGTTTTGATGTTTTAGTTGGAGCATGGGGGGAAAAGAATCACCAGAACTTTGTGAGCTCTTTGCACTGGGTATACGTAGAGCTGGAAGGGAAGGCTGCAATTTTGTTATTGTTCTTTTTATGTGTGCTAATTGCAAACAGCTGTTTTGTTTTAGTGTCAAATAAATCTCGAATGAAATTATAACCCAGGACCGAATCCTGTGGATGTTCAGGTTTTTGGGAAGCGTGTCACTGACCGCACTGGGGCCTGGGGACACTCAGCAGCACATGTCATGAGGCCAGATGGAGGACTCATCACTCAGATCTGCTGTCACCAAAAAGCAAAACTTCTGTCAACCTCAGTGACAATGTTCCTTAGTACCCGGTCCTCTTCACACTTTTCTAAAGTATAGTCTTGTAAAAATCCCCACCAGCCTGGAGTTCTCACTGAAGCCAACAAGAAATGCAGCTACTCATCAATCTTAGGCCCTAGATGATTTATTATTATTATTTGATCAAACTGACATGTCAACCAACATCAGTTGCAAGCAGATTTCCACCTGATCATTGGCCTTTCCATTCATGATTGCCATTGGCACAGATGAGATGAGACACTGTTTCGCAGAGCACAGCCTGCTTTGCCTCTCATCAAGTAAATAAAGCAAATTCCCTTTTGATCCTACAGGAAGCCAGAAGAACATACACTCTCACATTTGATGTTTAGGAAGAAATGGAAACAATGGATAATATTGCCCCACAGATACGAGTATAGTGTTCCCTGTGCTATTGCTCGTGGTTATGCACTTAACTGACACATTTAGTTTAAAGCCATCCCACTGTATATCATATAAAGTTAACACTTCAAATAAGCTATCACGGAACTGAAAATACTGTTTTCTGGAAACAGCTTGTTCAGATCCTAAAATCTGACATTATGGTGCAGTGAATTACTCGGTGTCTTTCTCTGTATCAACATTAACCGCAATATATTTGTGGTCTGCCAAAAACAGGCTTCAAGAATTTCAGATTGTGAATGAAAAAGAATATCAGCTTTCCAAACACTCCTCAGTTCAAGATCTCGCTGTCTTTCTAATACTTCTTAATCACGACATGGATTTCACGGTTGTCTTAGTTTTAGCCCCACTTTTCTTTCTCCAAAAGTGCTAGCAAAAATTACCATGATTGTTTCAATTTGTTAGAAGTAAAAAAAATTAATACTAAAAAGATAATTAGAACAGTTACTTTGGAGGCCGCTTTTCTCAAAACACAAGTCACTCTGGGAGTTTCATATCTATATGAATATTTATAACATTTTAACAAGTTATATTTAGAGTACAGCAGACCATAAATATCACAGTATATACCATAATATATACATGAAAATCAACTAAAACTTCCTCCCATTTATTTTTTTGTGGGGAAACAAAAAAATATATATATCCCAGTTTTATAGATTATGACTTGAGTGCTCTATGACTGCATCAGACAATAAACCATTATATCATCCAGATGAATTTTTTGTTGGGACAGACACGAGACCTGGTTTTGAGTAGGATTGAATTGCTCTGAACAAATATGCACCTTTGCACTCAGAAAAGCCTCTCTTCCCCTTCTAGCCCCCATGCCCAAATTCTGCTGAATTAGAGACAAGAACAGCTGTAGTATCAGCTCAGTGTCTGGTATATTTGTATCAGGAGATTTTATCAGATCCCTGAAGTCAGATGGAATATAATCTCAAATATATTTCTTGCACTGGTTAGTGGCTGTGATTCTAGTCCCTGTTATACAGGGATGTAATAAGTTCCCTGCAGGAAAGAGACTGGAGAGGGGTGGGAAATCAGACAATACAGACATAAACATCTCTACACTCCTGCAATTGCGTAGTAACCTCAAGGTGAAAAACTTGATTAGCCAAACTTTATGGCAAGAATCCCATAGATTTCAGTGACACTAGTATTGTTTTCTGATCTGTGACGATCAAATTTTTTTCTTACACCAGTTCTCAAACCCAAGATGAATACATGGAGTTGAGCTGGTGGAAGCTAGAGCCAAGAACAGAACATCACTCAGCATATGCCATGGCATCACACTGAATTTAATCCTTTCTTCAATGACGGTGATGAGAGAACTTACGTGTAAATGTCACTCTAGTCTTTTATAGCTGCCTACAAGCACTTCATAGTGTCAATAACAGAAACCACTGTTCCCAAATGTTCCACTCGCGTTTGTAAAAGCAAATTGGAGGCGATTCATCTCCACCCAGTAAGTGAACTGCAGATACTTATGACTGCATTTCAGAGACTGGTGATTAGAAAGTCTCCAATGCCACATTAACTGCTTGTTCCTTCATTTCTCCTGCAATAAAATAAAGTCCTGCATTTTGACGGAGGGAGGAGTGAGAGGTGTGAGAAGCACATGAAATCCAGAACTGAAGTGACACGTTGCACTAATGAAAAGAGAAAAGGGGGATGCATTTAATTCACAGCTTACTGGTAAACAGTGCCAAACTGCTAATCTTCTAATTATTTTCAAGTTGCTTGGCAAATCTGAATTGTACTTTTTCTTTCCTTTGTACTTTCTTGCCCACTTCTGTTTTGTAACACCACTAACAATGGACCGTCATCAAGACTTCAGCACGGCTTAGTTTCTAACAAAAACAACAAATTTGCTCCCTTGTCCTTCCAAACACAAACAGAATTAAACCTCAGCAGAAAGCAGTGAGAACCAACTGCAAACAATCAAACCAACAATAAAACTAATAGACATCATGCTGCTCGAGGACGGGTCAGCTCTAAGAGCTGCTGCACTCAGAGGAGTCTGGCTTTCCAGTGACATCAAGACAAGTGACACCACTCCAGACTAGAGCCAGTTTTAAATAATACAATACAGGTTGCAACTAGAGTGACCCAGGGGTACTTGGCCAGAACCAACATCTTCTGGTGATGGCATTTCATTGAGAATGGAAACAGCTCAGGAACAGCAGAAAGTATAAGAGATCACAGCCCTTCTCCACCTAGAAGTTTCCTTCTCTTCATCTCAAAGCAACTCACCAAAGAGATAAACATCATTATCCCTGTGCAGTGCACCACCTTTATAAGGATGAACAGTGGAGAAATGCTAAATTCTCCACGTCTATTCTACACGTATTTTACTGAACAAATAAATTATGAGCAAGACAGAAGATACACTGAAAACATAGTTTGCACTTCTCACTATATAAAACTTATTGCGTGAATCATTTCTCAGTGTAGTGTTAAACAACTGGGTTTGATTTGCACAGGAGTCAGGAAATGTAAAGTTCAAAAAATCAAACCCCTAATTCCCACAAAGTCTAAGTCAACCCTTCCATTTGTATCCATGACAAGGGATATTTAATTATGTAATCACATAACAGACAGCAAAATGATTTATTACTGGCAAATGGTGTCATATAATTTCAACATACAATACCAATGAAAGGATCCAAAAAATACAACCAGTTTCTGTCTCATTTCCCCTCTGTGTGCCAGAGTCCAGAAGTGAAACTGCTACTTAGCTGCTACCTACCCCTGGAGAGGCAGGTTTCTGACTGCAAAATGCCTGACACTGTGGGGATTAATTGCCTGTGCCTGCTGTCAGTAGGCAAGCACATATCTCATCTCCATCCTCATTCTCCAAATGGACAGTCTTTTGCTTAGTTACTCTGCTAGATTTATCAATGTTGTATTCCCATATCATGGCTGCCAAGTTATCACCTGCAAAAAACAGAAAAGGAGGTGGCAGAAAAATTGTTCAGTGTTACACCCTGCAAAGAAGTGACAAACTGGAGGTCAACAGAACCTGAACCTCCAATGTCCAGATGTCTCCTGTAGTGACTGTACTATAGCATATTCTAGAGCTGAAAACAACAAACTTTCTATGCATTGGACGTGGAATACTCCAACAAAGCCTCTGACAAGGGGCTAGAGCTCATGTCTTCCTTGCTTCTGCAAGCAAAGTCTGTATCCAGGTTTCTAAAACCATGTTCCTATCTTCCAGTACAATGAAAGCAGGAAGTGTGTGCACAGTGCTCATACTGCTATATATATGTTGCTTGAACACATAATGAACACTTACAAATGTATTAAATGAGAAAAGTGGGAATTGAATTCAGAGGAAGTTTGGGATTTGACTATACAAGCCAAACACAGAGCAAAGCCTAAAATCAGAGTGCTTTTTAACACTGAGAACAACGCTGTAGGTTTGGGCATTTTAATCCGTACTTGAAGATCAGCGTGGATTAGCGCAGTACAAATTCCTCTCAGCAGAATACTGCTCTGAAGTCTCAAGACCCCTGAAAGAGTTATTTCAGTTTCTTGCAGAGGATGGAAGCTGCTGGCTTGCTTTTTCCCTCTCACAGGCATAATATACACACCAACGACATGAGAAAGGCAGGTTCAAAGTCTTTCTCTGTCTGAAGATTTCTGAACTTTCATCACCCACCTCTCACTAAGACTGATTATGATTAAGTCATTCATATTCAAAGAAAAATGCCATCCAAGTATATAAAACTTGAGTTTTTTGTTGTTGTTTCTTTTTTTTCTTTTCCCCTTCACTAGTGTGATTTTGAATACTCGTTTTTCCTGGATTAAACCCAGCACATTTAAAGGGCTACTAGCAAGCCAGAAATAGGATACATGTGCAGTTAAAAGTGCTTTGATTTCATCCCAGATGTGCAGTGCTCAAGGGCGTACACATACACACACACAGTAATCCAGAGTCTGAGTATAGGCTATGATCTGATCTGCAGATTTTGCTTCAAGATTATACCAACCAGACTCTAAAATGCAAAACCAAAGGCCTGACCACTTACAGTCATTAGGGATCCCAGGGCACTTTGTGAAGGAGTATTGATGTTCACTAGCCTATTGGCCTGATTGAAGAACTGAATGAAGATAATTAGACTTTGTTTCATTGCCATTTAGTTTCAGATGAAGTTATTTTTCCCCTTCATTTCTAAAATTAAGTAATTCCCGAAACATTTTTCAAGCATTCCTGGATCTTTTTTTTTTTCTTTCTGAAGAAGACTAGAACTTATGGTACAGGATAGTGACATACAAAATGAGAATATGCTTAAAGGTTATTTCACACTTTTCTAAAGCTGAGTTCCAGCATTTGATGAAAAAAAGAGGAGAAGAAATGAGGAGAGGAGAGGAGAGGAGAGGAGAGGAGAGGAGTATAATCTATGACAATAGCTATCTGCAAGAATATAACAAATATTTAGCATTGAACGTGTATCGGTGTTGATATGTACTGTTCTTTCACAACCTCACGGAAGGTCTCTCATGCTTTCCCACCTTTCCCAGTGGAAAGTTCTCCTGACCTCAACCACTAGATTGCTGCCCTTCACCATGCTCCATTTGTTCTCCATCCATAAGGCCATCTCTTTGTTCACATGCAGCTCGAGTTGCTGCCTTATTTTTCACCATCAGGCATGGATCAGCTGTTTTGAAGCGGTGGCATGAGTCAGAGACATTGAGTTTCAAGGCTACCTGAGGCTCCAGAAAGAAGAAATTTTCTACTCAACTACTCAAGGAACATTTCAACTCTGTATCAGCTAGCTATTCCATAAGTTCTTTGAGGATTTTTAACACTTCAGCACAGCTACTGCGTAAAATGAGAAATAATAATAATAAAAACAAAAAGAAAAACTCTCAGAAATATTCTTTTTATTAAGAAAAAAAACAACAAAAAAGCATGGCAATGGTTTATGCTAATAGGTTCTACTTTGTGTTTGAAGAGGCTAGAAATATATCCCAGCACTCTTACTGTGGCTCAGCTGACAGGCAATGACTTATTAAAACACAGTATTTCAGCCTCTCACTCTCTTCTGTTCTGTAGAATTACTCTTTGGCACTACTACTTTACAGAGCAATGTGTCAGAGCAAATAGAAAAACAGCCTTCCCTGGGGAAGGGAAAGATGCCGTCTGCTTGGTAAGCCATTGACTCATTCAGCCATTTCTGGACAGCTGGCCGCTGGTCTGGGCCATCCTACAGCATGCACCATAGGACACAGAACAAAATTCCATGGCTCAGAGACCTGGCTAGACTCACAGCTGTAGTGGCTGAACAGGAGCAGGATTTCCTTTCCAGCACTAAGTGACAGGTACGGAGAGCATCCGGCCTCTCTTGATTGTGGCACTATGGATTTTGGCAAGGACACTCAGCAAGTGTCTCCCACAGATATGGACACCCTTCCATGCACAAGTCTCCTGCCAGAAGCAGAGGGACAGGTAATGTGGGCTCACAGGGCTGGACTCCTGTCCTTTCTCACTGTCCTCCTCAGCACAATCGAGTATTTAAAAAAGCATGTCCAACAGCTCCTGATATTGCTCTACCTTCTTTTTTAAGTATTTCTTGTGTATTTGTAATGAGCACAGGAGAAAGGCATAAATACCGTCCTGTTTTGGTGCTTAACACATCTTCCTGTCTCCTCTGCCAGCCTTGCCAGCAGCATTATCCATCTTCCTGACACCACCATTGTCTGATTCATTTGACATATGCACCAGAAAGAAAAGTCATGTTCCGAACAAGATCATAGCGCTGTGATCTCATTCGTGTCTCAGTCTCCTCAGTGACTGCACTTCACAGCACCTCTTAGATCTCAGTCTCTCAGGGGCTGGTGACTTTTTCAGCTTTCTCCCTGCAAACTTTATGGAATAGAAATCACTAAGTCCACATGCCCCATTATTTCCCTCTCATTTGAAATTAAAGAAGCCTCATGCCCACCCCACTTTGTGAAATTAAGGTAAAAGTTATGACTAAGTTTCCCCTTTTGGCAGGCATACCAACAAGTCAGTTTAGGACTTATAGGTCTCTGGTCTCCTCATGGGTAACTGCACCTCTCATTACTCTCTGTGTGCTACATCAGTCTCAGCAGCAGGAGTGTACATCTCAGGCTTGGCCAGAGATGGCTATGTTCTGGCAGACGGGGCATGGGAACCCTCCCCAGACATGTGGGCTGCCAGTGGGAGGATGGAGCTGGGGCACCCTGCTCCCTCTGATTCATACCTGTGTGTGCAAACCACTTCACCTCTGCTCTTCTAATACATTCCTGTGTCCCACAGTGTCCATCTCTCCTGTTCACCAAGCAGTGGGATTTTCAGCATCCCACCACTGCCTATGGCTTTAATAACACACTAGTCGTCTGGCCACATAAGCTCCTGTCTCACAGCTACTTCTCCCTGGAGATCTGCCAAAGAATGAAAGACCAGGTGAGAAGAGGATGGAGGCTGACCAAACCAGGGACTTGGAAGGACTTAGGGAGAGGAAATAGGGAGAAGATTAGGAAAAGGGAGGTAAAAATAGCTGATCTTTTCCTCTGATTTTAAAGCAGCATCAGATAATTTATCACATTTTGGTGGCACTCCAGCTGGCAGGGAAAAGACCTATCTTTTTATTAACTCAATTAGCCTGCTTATTTATCAGCAGAGTCCTGGAAGATGCCATCAGAGGCTGCACTGTGCTGGTCTCAGGCTGTGGACTGCTGAGCCAGAAGGAGGCCTGTATGGGAGCATGTCACCCTGATGGCTCGAGGCAGAGCTCATCACCACGATGTTCAGGCCACAGAATTTCACAGCATACATCTTGCTCATCAGTGAATGCAAAAGGAAGGCAACAGAGGGAAACAGAGGAGATAAACAGAGCTGGCTTTGGACTGGCACAGAAATGCTGCAGAGGCTGCTGAGGCTCCAGATACAGATGTTGAACAAAAAGCTGCTTGGAGATACCCGAGCTGAAGTGTTTCCAACAATGCCAAATGATGAAAAAACAGGACAGTGGAGTGCAGATTCCCAACAAGCTAAAATCCCTCTCAGTCCTAGAAACCATAGAGAATAATTTCAGCATGATTTCAATGCTATCATAAATAGCGTTTATTTTTCTCTTGCTGCTTCTATAAAATGTCAAGCTTCCTTCCCTATCACACATAAACACAGTTACAACATAGATGTGCTGGCTTCCAGCTTAGCCTTTAAAAGACAGTGTGCAGTTTTCCATTCATACAAATGAGTCCACATTGCCTCAGCATAAACACAAGACTGCTCACAAGGCTAGAGGGTCTCCTTGGAGTAAGGACACAATGCACACACTGTCAAATACTGCTGTCATCACACCAGAATTTAAAGAAAATCTGGGCTTTTTTTTTTTTTTCTTTTTGCTTTCTTTAAGTTTCTTTAGAGATGTTCTTTCACTTCCTAAAATGCGACAGGATGTTTTAAGGCAGGACACCCAGGACATCAAACCAAGATGGCAGTGAATGTTTCAACAGAGATGAGCTCATGGGAGCCTTTAACAAAGGGTTCCCTCAAAATACATCCCCTCCACCCCCCGGTCCCCTAGCCAAGTTTGCCTTTCAGCCTCTCCCGTTGATGATTAGCTTGACATTCTGAATTGAGATTCTGCCTGACAGATGACTCCACTCCCACTGATAGTTTAGGCCACATATCAACATTTTATAAATTCTTAATTTTCTCACTGCAGCCATATTGAACAGTTTTGTGCAAATGAGGCTTATAATTACCCAGATAAATCAGTCCTATGCAGTATTTCTTAGAATCTTTCTCAATTTTCTCCCTGGAGGATTGGATCCCATCTGCTTCACTACATTCAGGCTAATTGAAGGGCACTGACTTTTCCAAATGGATTCATTAATTACTCCAGCCAGATTCTCTGTGGGGTTCTTCATTCAATAGGTGACACTTCAGCTGTACTATACCATCCACCCATGTTTAGCAATGCTGCTCTGAGTCTCAGTTACGAGCTAAAACATTTGCAGATGCATTGGCAGGAACAGTCCTGGCCTTTACTGTACAATGTTACAAAACGAATGTGATTCTGTTTCCCCTTTGCTTCTAATTTAATATTCATTCAGCATCTATAAATAATGTAACCATGACTGTTTCAATATGTTTTACTCCTTGCCATCATAAATATAAGCAACCGTCACAAAAAAAAGAAACCATAAGTGTGCAGGTCTTGCTTTGCCAACAGCAGAAAAAGAATCAAAACAAGCGCTTACTGTCATGTTGCAGAAAATCTGCTATGTGTGGCAGCATAAGATGAAATTAAACTATTAAACTTCAATAAAAAGCTGTCCTGTGTAATTCTGGGCCTGTGCTGATTTTGTTCAGTACAGCAGCAGCCTTTTCGATAAATTCACAGGCAATCCTACAGCTCTGTCAATCATGGAACCAACAAGGAAAAATAAAGAGCCGTGTAGCAAAGAACTAACATATGTGAGGAAGGTGGTCGCCACCATCTTGAGATACAAACATTCAGTTCTGTAACAAGCAAAAACAAACCTCCCTGTGGTCACAGAGCCTGAATTCCTGCTGGAACATTTCTCAGCCTTCCCTAATAGTAGGCACAATTTCACGCCACTTAAAATATTTTATATTCTGAGAACTTGGTTTGTTAATCCAGGTCTGTGAGGCAACAGGCCTGGAAATCGGTGACACAATCTGCAGTGATTAAACAATAATACTTCATGCTTTCCAGGAATCCCAAAGCATTTTGTAAACACTGGATCCAGCCACGAAGGCTGGCTGGTCTCTTTGCATGGGTCCATGCCCCAGCACTTTGTGCTGGTATACAGATGAAGGCCCTGGGCAGCTCCCCTGGTGTCACCAAATGTGGCATGAGACCCAGTTTATAGATTAGTGAACTAAAACTCTGAGATTGCCTCAATATTATATAAACCCGTAGTGGCAGAGCCAGAAACTCAATCCAAGAGCTGACTCGCTTACAAACAGGGAATAGTCCTGCTCACTTTAACTCTTTCTTGCCTATTGTATTGTGAGCGCTCAAGATGCAACAATCTGCTTCCCTGTGTGTCAGTAGAGGCGACATCTCTTCTTACTTCTATGACAGTAGAATACATATGTATAAGCTTTAAGTACGTGACTGGCTTTTGGAAGCTAACGCCAACCAAACAAAAATTTAGTGAAGCTACTCATCTAACAAATCAGTAAACATGTAATTCTTCCCACATCACATGTTCGCTGATTTGAAATAAATTTCTCAGATAAGTAGATGTGTACATAGGGATGCTGATAGGGACATGTGGTATACATAGGGATGTACCTTGTCCTACAGGTCAATAAAAATTTTCTTTTGCCTGTTACACTTTCAGCTCAGCAGTGGCTTCCCCAGAGCTCTAAGATGGACTTGATCAGAAGCTTCCTTTTTAAGGCAGAAGAGAAATCTCACATCTTTAGATCTGATCGCCACTCTATTTCTTCTTTAAGAGATACTCCTGCTTCTCAGCAGCTTATAAATTCATTCCTTTGCTGGCCGATGCAGCAAGCTACACACTTTCAAAGGGAAAGTCTGAAGCAACTCTGTCATCACCTGGCATATATAGAGACATTCTGAATTTGAGAGGTTGGCTATTTGATTCCTTTTTTTCTTTTCATTTTGCTTGTCTCTCCTCTCTCCCTGGTTTATAAACAACTGCTCAACAGTCAAAACGCAGCTCATAAATTGTTCACACAGAAAAGCAAAGCTATGAAAGTAGCCCGTATCTTTTGCTTCCAATTTGTTTTTTTCTCTAGAGCTGGTGCTGGCAAACGAATTTCTGCAGGCAGGAGGGCAGCAGAAATCAGGCAGCCCCCTCCCCTCCTGCTCCTGCTTGTGGGATGCTGGGGAGATGTGCTGCAAGGGCTGTGCTGATGCGTGGCAGCTAAGAACCTGCCCCCCACCATTTGCCAGCTGTGTCAGTGCCGCTGGTTAGCAGAGCAGCTGCTTGTGTTTGAGCTCTCAGAAGTCACCCAGAGGCGGTTTTGTTTAGGTTTATACATTTTATCACTCTTATGACAGTGAAAATCTATAGCTCAAGTGCTCCAGTTCTTAAAGCGAGTGCCCAGGACCTATGAATCACAAGAAACATTTCGCAGCGTGAGGGACACTCGTCATGTTTTGCAATACAAGAAATCAGTCTAGACATTACCAACTTTCAAAAAACAATATTAAAAGCAACCCTGTAAAATTTTTTTAATTTTTTTTTTTAATCAAAAATAACCCTACATGCTCAAATATACTCCATCACAAAGCAAAGACAGAAAGCTACTCTCAGCCCTAACTGGTAGCGCTACACCTTCTTATTCTGGAGCTGAGGGATGTGACATACTATATACACTAGTGAATTGTAAAGCAGTTAGTCTTCTGTGCAGCTGATGGGAGTGATCGATTGATCTCTCACCTCACCTCACTCCTTGCAACTGCCTC
>JAPSGF010000005.1:27909880-27995669 GCA_035772895.1 Perdix hodgsoniae | reverse complement strand
CTCCTTCTCCTTCTCCTTCTCCTTCTCCTTCTCCTTCTCCTTCTCCTTCTCCTTCTCCTTCTCCTTCTCCTTCTCCTTCTCCTTCTCCTTCTCCTTCTCCTTCTCCTTCTCCTTCCTTCTCTTCTCCTCTCTCCCTGCCCCAGAAGTGGATCAGACCACCGTATTCATCAAGATGCACAGACAGTTCTAGCCAAAAGCAATGCTTCCTGCTTTGCAGGACAGCAGGCTGGCTTCATGCTCTGTGATGGACTACAACAGCCAGTTTTGTCCTGCACATCTCTGAATCAGACCATAAAATCATTTCCTTCTCTGCTACAGTTTCTAGAAGAACTGCATTATCATTTTATTTCACGTTATTTGAGGTTGAGGAGAAATGTAATAGTGGTGGCTAAAGCTACCCGCAAGCTGTTTAAAATTCTCCCTAATTCTCTGCCATTAATTTTATCAGCATTCTTTTTCCTGTTCAGTGCATTCCTGTTCCTGTACAACAGCATTCCGTAATATTTTAGTAAGATTCAGAGATGACTTCATTCTCTTGTTTAACAGCCTTATTCTTAAAGAAGAGTTTGGTATCATTTTATTTGTCTTCAAACTCCATGCTTTCCAAAAGCTATCTTTTCCATTATTTTCTTCTAGCTAAAAACCACTGAGGCACAGATAAATGTGTTGTTTTGTGACTAAGAAGTAACATTATCAAAAGCAACATACATCTGACAGGATTTGCCCACCAAAGGAATAATAATGGTTTACTTTAAAACTGTTGACGAACTGATGCATGCTCTTTAGATTAAATGATATCCACTCAAACTAGGCATATACTAGTTTGAACTAGATATAGACAAATTGCAGAAGCTGTGCCTTCTTGTTGTTCATGTTGACTTACATCTGAAATTCATTTTTGTTCATATACTAGACATACTGTGATTTTTTTTGTCTTTTCCTCCTTTTGATCCTTACTCAAAAATAAATAAGAATGTAATTTAAAGTAACAAAATCTTCACCCATAATGTCAGTCCGCACAGCTAATGTCACAGCCTATCTGCAGTGCAATATCTGACATGAATTCTGCTTTTTTCAAAATGTGTTTCTCTTGCACTGAGGCAAAACGGGATAAATTAAATATACTACAGCAGAGATACTGGAAGAATTCACTTCACGTATGAAGTTGTTGCCCTGAGACAGCTGAGTAAACAGCTTGCAAAAGTCTGTTTGAAGACTGCCAGCTAGTTACACCCATAATTTCATCTCTATTAACAAAAACAGCTCAAACTGTCGCAACGCTCTGAGATGATTACCGAGCATCTAAATTATGGCGTGTCACTTGAGCAACCCTCTGCAGCAGTAGGGGCTGTTTTTTGATGCCCCTTCAGTACTTCCCACCTTGCTGATTAGTAGATTATCCATCAAAACCAGCAAATGTGGAGGAAAAGATACAGAGAGATTTTGGCAATATTATCCCATGACTGACAGAAAATAGTTGTGTAATACTGTTCAGCTAAGTGAGTCAGAATAACAACTCTCATAAATATGTCCTTCTGAGCTAGATGTGGAACAATTTGGGGAAAGAGGGAGTGATTTGAAAAAAAAAATGCTTTCACAAATGATGCCACCATCGCATTCAAATAGTTGGGAGTTTTTGATGCAGTGCTCAGTTTTAGATCACAAACGTGTACCTGCACATACTTAGAAAACTTCAGAACGATAAGCAGACAAAAAGCAAGGGACTGCTCAGGCTCTGACACCTCAACTGGAATGGAACATCAAAGCTAGCTAGCTAGTGACCCTCTTAATTGGAAATTGGGAGCCTATCAACGAGGCTACCTAAGTGAGTTATTCCACGCTAGCACAAGGGTCAAATCTATCCAGAAATCCGTTCTAGTGGCTATACCTGGTAACTGCAATACACAAAGCATAGAGAGAGAGCTGACAAAGTTCTGGTAGTAAAGTAGGAAACTCCATTATGCATGTCAATCAACCAATGGAAATAATCTGGAGTAGGTGTAAATATAAAAGAAATACCTGGGAAATATCACAGAGTCCTTGAGTGATTTCCAAATTAAAGAGATAGTTTTATAGGCTTTTTGTAGTTTGATTTAATTTCTATCCTTCCTTTAAATCTTCATGAACCAAACCAAGCAAAAAAAACTTTCATGAGGACTCCACAGATTCACATCATGCTTCAAAATTATACCTGTTGACTCTGTGTGTTGAAAGGGGGCTATACTACTGCAACTTAAAATTATAGAACTAGGAATCATTTAGAAAAAGGGATCCCAAACTCTGTGGAAGCAATACAACGGACTTCATGCAATGCAGCAAAACATATGCACTGCAATACGTTTAGGTGTTCTATTACATTTAGGAATGTTTCACTACAATACCTTTACATTTTTCTGCTGTGAATATATTAAGGCCTTTTGAACACACAAAGCATTAGGGAACTGCAAATATATTAGGAGCTATCTATTGGGAATCCCTGATTTTACTGTTAGAATATCTACAACCATTAAATCACCTACATTTTGACAAAATCTGAACGGCCATCACTTTCAATATTTGTACCAGTTTCTATATTTTTTGATGAATCATCCTTACAGAAATACATATTTTTAATTATACTGAGTTTGATTAAATTTTAAACAGCAAAAGTTCTGGTAAGACAAATGAAGACTTCAGACAAAGATTTAAAAATTATGCATTCAAAGAAACATGCTCCCTCCTGTTCAAATTTGTCTTTTCACATTGTCTTAACATATTAAGAAATCTTAACACATTAAACAGAAATTGTGCAATAATTTCAGAGATTAATGACAGGAGTGGGAGAAGACAATGACTTTTCTTTGAGAAATTATCTGGAGGCACTTTGCCTCTAGTCTCCAATTAAGACGAAACCACAGAACACCTTTTATCTTCCCTTATTTCAATTTCTTCCTCAACAGACTGTGCTAAAGCAGTATCCCAGACCAAGAAACAGGAATGAACTAGATAACGTTAATAATCTGGGTAACAGGATTTGCGTAGTCCACAAATTTGAACATGATTTTGCTTATTTCACATAAGCTATGTCTTTGCACTCTGAACCGTGTAAAGTACATGCAAGAGGTGCAGCAAATTAATGGACTTATGCATACCTATGTGTGTGCTATTCCCACAAGAATGATATTTTCAGTTAGGTTACGTTTCTCTATTACAAATGTCCCTTCAAGTCCAAAAAGTGCAAACCCAAAGCATCACAGAAATTCAACTGATTATACTAATAGCATAACATATGCATTTTGCAGGTCACCTTGCATATGACTCTGATGTGATTTTGCGTTAGCATTGGAAGGACACTGAGATACAATACTAGATTGCAAATGCTGATTGTGGCATTTAGGACAGTGAAGGACAATGGGTGATTGTGTTGTCACTGACTGCACAGATTACAGAGCTGAATTGCTGCATGTGTGTCTGGCATTCATTGAACTAAGTCTCTCCTTCTTTCCTTTCATGTGTTATTGACCGAGCTCAAAACAGCACACTTGTGCAAACACCCACATGTGTGCCTTGTTTGGACCAGCATGCCTGTAAGATCCCCCTCTGAACCCCATTTGTCCCCTGTCAAATCCAGCAGCAGATCCTCTTTGCTCCTGAAGTTGGGAACTCAGCACATCGGGCCACAGCCATTGTGAAGCAGTTCAAGGTCACTAGGTGGACAGCAGGCTGCAAGCACTGTGTTATTGCTACCATGGCAGTTTGAATGGAAATATCTGCGAGGGCTTTCACAAGCCTGAAATTTCCATAAGGTTCACTTCCAGGCAAGTATAGAGTATACAGATGGAGTAGAAAAACAACGGGGGTGCTTGGTAACGTTTATAGTTGTTGTGAAGGCAGCAGCTAAAGGAAAGCTCAAAGAGTTGGCAGAGGGTCTCCTCCTCCAGCATAGCAAGGAAACCAGGAGGAGAGGGTGGAGAGCGAGCACTGCGGAGGAGCTCAGCACTTGAGGATTTACCAACGTGCTGCCCATCAAGGGCAGGAGCCTGCTGATGGACACAGTGACTACAGTCAGTGGAATGATTAATTGGACTTACAAAATAAGGAAAATAAGGCACCAAAAAGCTGTGACCCACCCACTCAAGCCCATATGTGAAACTATAAATCAGGCACCTACCACCCAGCAAATTGGCAGCTGGCACTATAACATTACATGGTTATACTGCCAGCTAAAGGCCTCCTTGTATGTTTTGGGTTAACTTTGTTTTCTAGGGTTTTTGCCACAAAATAAAAGTCTTAAAAGTGTGCGTACGTGCTGCTTACTTTGGGAGAGGAGAGCAAGAATAAAGAGCCTCTAAAAGAACAGCAACATTACCCTGCCGTCTATCAGCTCCCACCAGTTACCTTCCTGTAAAACCCTGGTGAAGAAAACGAGGAGAATTAGCTTCAGAGTTTCTGCCAATCTGACATTTCAACAGGAAGCAGTTTCTGCTATGGAGTAATAAATGTTACTTGCTGGCAAATTTACTTTTTTACCACCTCAAGTGTCTCACTAGAACTGGCAGCAGACAACTTCACCAAACCTTAAAAGCCAGCTTTTTATAACATCTACATAGCGTCTTCTATCCTAATAGCATTAAAGGCAATAAAAAAAATAAAATAAAATAAAAACACTGGGAACCCTTTTAAGTTCTCTCTTTTCCAGTGCCATTGGTGAACCTGAATTAGATCTGTGGCCCAGAAAGAGAGTTTTCTCCTGAATTTCCTACTGAAAATACTGGCAAAACAACAGCTGTCGTACAGTGCTAAGGCTGTCTCCTACCCACCCCCTGCTCTGGCACCATGCGTGTCGATGTGTTGATTCATACACAGGAGAAGGGAAAGCACTGGACCCACTGGACGCAGAGCGTAGGAAGGAGGTGTGTCTGCCAGCAAATCTCTAGACTTTGATCACTCCTACTTATTTGCCTCTGTCTCCCTGCTGCACTCATTTTGCCTACAGTCATTCCACCTTGGCAAGGATGCCTGCAAAAGCTCATAAGCCAAGCGTAGTCAAACCTAGTTAGTATATAGACGGGAAACCTCCAAGGAAAACCTAGCTACCGCAGGAATAAATCCAGCTGGCATGCTTCTTTCTTTTTTAGCGAAAAATATAGCACTGTGTAGTGGGTGAGGGGGCAGGAATCCTATGGTAGAAAGCATTTTTCTTCCTTTGAACCGAACCTGGATCACTGGTATTCACTGAAGGACCATAAAAGTTTACCTAGAAAAGTCACACAAAAGAGACATTCCAGTGAAAATCAAACCTGATTGTGTTTGCAACTCCCCAGCATCTGCTCTTTCCAGTTTTAAGGTATTGAGTGGGTTTGGAAATCTTTGTACAAAGCTACATTTCACCTCAAAGGGTTTTAGTATAAAAAGTCACTCAAGCTCACTAAAGGCTCTGGCATGAAGTACAGCATGTCTAACTCCCTTTGCATCCCATGTAGTCATTTGGACTAGTGTAAAATGCAGCATGCTGCCACCTGAGAAACAAAGGTTTCATTTTGCACAGATGTAAGAAGTCAATTCCAGACATCCATAGAATGAGACCCAATATATCCTGGAGCAGTGTTAGTCAACCAGTGGTCTGAAAGGAGATCCCCGAAATGCCTGAAAACACATATATTTACTCCTGTGCAGCTGGGAGGTCAGTGTCTATAAGCAGGGCTCTACTTGTAAGTCACTGTCCAGTTCATTTTAGCGTCTAATTAATGTGTTTGCAATTAGAACTACAAAATTATAATTTCATAAAGTACTACTTACTTTACAATAATTGCTGCTCATCTCACCTATCACACCACTACCACCACCTACTTGCCTACCTACCGTCTACACAGTAGTTGAATGCAATGTTATCTGCACAGTTTTTCACAGCTGTGATGTCATTCTCATTTAAAAATGTGAAGAATCGCTGTTCTACAGACAAATTCTGGGGATGATTTTGTAAGGGCTTTTGTTACTGGTTCATCTTGCCAGCATGAACATCTCCCACTGAATGGAATTTGTACCTCTAGGTTTTCATTTTATCACCCACAGTCATTGTTAATTTCCTATTACTTCAGCATCCACCCACAGACTCTCTGAACAATATATTGAGCTCTTCAGGCACTATGACAATACCGATACATAATAATTACATTACTATACATTTGCATAACCATCCTGTCTTCTTCAAGCAACTCCTGAGCTGGAACAGCTTTGAGCTCTATCAGTATAGCCACATTGTGGCCAGCCAAGGACGCTACTTTGCTCCCACTGCTGTGCCCACTTGCATGGGGCAAGCATGTATAGAAGAAAAAAAGCAAAACACCACAGCAGTTATCACTGCATACATTTTCATTCTTCTTCCATTTCCATTTAAGGGCAAATCGTTTCATCTTCAGTGGAGTGTGGCTCAGAAGCCCACTTCTTGATAGAAAGAAGCCTTTAATTTTGTTTTTGGACTAATCAAAACCATGGAATGGTTACATTTCACCCAGTTTACTTAACATGACGTGACAGTGTTTGCAACTGTAGGCAGAGCATTAAAAACATCATGAAGATTAGGAAGAGGAAGATGGCAAAAGCCAGTCAGGATAGTGGCTGACAGCTGATGTGTATTAAGACTGAATGGAGCAATAAGTTAACAAAACCTGCCGCTTCAAAACAACCCAACCAAACAAGTCCTTGGGACTAAAATCCAAATTGGGAAGAAGGGAGGGTGACAAAACAGGCAATCCAACTGCTCTGATGGCATTTGCTTTGGGATGCAACGAATTTTAGCACACAATGTACCAGAAGCACATTATTGAAAACATCACAGCATGCTGAGTCGTAGTGCACATGAAGTTTTTAGTAACTCTCTATTTCTGAGATCTTCTAAAAAACTTCACTACAGTGCTTGTATTACAGACATATTTCAGATGTCAGGGCACCAAAGATGATCCAATCATCATCATACAGAGAAATGCAAAGCTTGAGAACTATCATGATATTATCGCTGTTACTGTGTAGTAGCAGGGGAAAATACTGACTTTCGGTGATCTCAGATTGTTAAAAACCTGTGAGTAATTAAAATTAATGTGGAAATTACTGCTAGACTCAAGGCTGCTTAAGAAATAAAGAAGTTACTTGCTCACTGCTGACTCTGATGATAAGTTAAGAATTTGCTGAGGGCATCAGAGCATGGGAAAAAGAGAAAAAATAATTAAAGAAACAGATTTTCTTTTTTTTTTCCCTCCAGTGGCATATGCACAGTCTGTGATGCTCTACAAAATTGTTTTTTAAAGTCTAAAATTTCACATGATATTTGAAGAACTATAGTTAGAATATCTAGTTGGGGGAAATAAAGGTTGGTCATCACATAAAAAAAAAAAAACAAACACAGATGGAAGTAGGAGCTTTCACTGAATGATGCTGCAGTTATTAAAAATCCTATTCACAAGTAAATGTTAACTGCTATAGGAAAGTACCCTCTTCTGAAGAAACTAAGAAAAATTTTGAGGCACTGTGTTAATCCGATCCACTTCACATACACACGAACCATCAAAATAATAATGTTAGCATTTCTTGGTAAGGTTTACTCTTGCAAAAATGATTTTATCCAATTTTTAAATTTGAGTTAATTCATTTGGAAAGAGTGACCCGTTTCTGCTTCCATCCAATCAATGAGAGAAAATCCCAGTAGGGCAAGGGTTGAACCATTTTACTTTAAAGTTTATTTTTCCTTGTTGTATTTAGTGCTCTAACCAGACGTCCTACAAAATAAACTACAACAAGCTTGTCTGGACATTTAATAAGGGCCAGATTCAGAAAACACCAGCTAGTAAATTTAGCATTTAATGGGCACAATTCCTTGGCCATATTTTACGAAAAGAAAGACACACATTCAGGATATTACATGCAGAGATGTGTCATGGAGATGTTACTGAACTATACATGAATTTGCATTCACTTGGCTTCATTCTTGAATGTGCTATTTACATTGTGAAGAGACTTACACCATTTCCACTTAACAACAACTTTATTTGAATACTTCCAAATATATGCTTTCAGTAGATTTATTCCAGTGCAACATTTTTAAAATTTGAGTGTGTTCATCCAGAACTTTTTGGTTTTTGTCTCCAGAGGTCAAAGTAGGACATGGTAAAAAACAAAAGTACACACTTCTCTCCAAAAGTCGTTAGATTATTTCTATACTTTGTAATACTTAAACAACTTGGTCATTACGAGGATACATGTCCTTGTTATTAGAAATATTAGTCAATCTTCATTGGACAAAAAAAAAAAAAAAAAAAAAGCTGAACTAAAGAACGTAAAAAGAAACTACCTTATACTGAGAGATGAGTTTTCGGTATTTGGCCATATGGCCATGAAGGCATGCAGTGGCCTTAATATAGCGTTGCAAACCTGGTCCCACTGCCAGTCAAGTCAGTGGAAAGAGTTCAGCAGTGCCTGGACCAAACCTGTTATATGAGGTGAATGAGTAATAAGAATAATACACAGAATGATTCACATTTAATAGGGCAATTGTCACAATACAATGCAAGCAGGAGTTTCGGATCCTTTGAATGTTTGTCAGTGCATGCTTTTTTGCACAATACTTTCTCCTTCTTTGTTGCTACAAACTGTATGGCAAAGTTTCAGCAAGTACCTTGCTCAAAGCACCACAGATCACCAACAGTACAAAACACAGAGGTAAGGGCAAGGCTCCTTCTTTTGCTCCAGCAGGGGTTGGTAGAACTGGGAGGGCTGAAAGGGACAGTACACAAGGTCACAGCTGGGCGGTATGGTAGGATACTATGGTACTGGTCAGCACATTGAGTATTTAACACCCGGTGCAATGAAACAGAGGAAAAACCCACATCCATACAGGAGCCACCCCTACAGCAAGGATGGGGTATACCAGTATTCCTCATCACCATGCTAGTATATCCTTCTGACATTGGTTATCAGACTAGCTTTGAGAAAGGATTTTAAATAAAATCATACAAGGAGTTGGTATCTGCAGTGGTGCCAATACAGCCCCTCATCTATTTTGCATTGGGCAAGCAGAGAATTTTCCTCTCTGTCCTGGATTCCCAGTGTCGTTTGTGTGCTGAACTCAGATCCTTTAGTGTTGGGAACATGTAGGAGCGGATAAAGTTTTGAGTTACAAATAAAAAAGGAATGTCAAAATCCCTAAAGCTGCCCACCAGTGGGGCTTATGTGCTCACTGGGAGGCTGACCAACACTGAAGTTTCTAGTAATGACAGTGCGTAGATCCGAGAAGACTGTAGGACTCATCTTTCCTGCTAGCAAACATGTTTTCCTGTATGAGTCTATGTAGCTCCAGTCAAAATTAGTGTTCCAATGTGCCACAGTGTCTGGACAACTGGTGGTAAAGCTCAGCTCATCTATAAATTAGATTCCAGACCAAGAATGATAAATGCATAAAATGGAATTGATGAAAGACCCAGTTGGTTATCTCCTTGCTTTACTAGGATCAGAATTATAAAACTGAGAAAGCAGCCTAAAACAGTGACTTGCTGAGTTTACTTAAGAATATTATAAAAAAGAGGGAAAAGAGAGGTTCTAATTCTTCACATTTGAAGGAAAAAAAAAAAGAAATAAAAAAAGCTGAACATATGTGCACTGCAATGGATATTTAAAGAGACATTCAGGGAATGATCACATATACTGCAACTGATAACATTGCTTTGAATTTTAAAATGTAATTTTGATAATGCCATTGCTTTAACTGCCTCATGTGATGGACAGTGCTTGCTGCCATTGCTTGTATTACAGCAGGAGCATTTTTACCATCTGAAAACAGTAAATACAGCACTGAAATGCAACTTATGCTTTCAGCTCTTTTTGATCTAGCAACCCCAAACAGCACTCCAATGAGTAACATAAGGATAGCAAAAAAATGATATTATCTCTTGCTGTTACCATTGCCTAAATGAATAGTATATGCTGAATTTTATGAAGAGAATATGAGTAGTAGCATACAATCTAAAGTATTTATCTATGAAAGAAAAGGTAAAAGCCACATAAAACATAAGTGGGTAATCACAATTTATATAATTCTCACTGAGTGAAAATGACCCCACTAAATCTCATTATCCTAAGTATAGATATAAATTCCTAGGTGACAACTTAAACATGGAAATAGCAGGAGCATTATGGATCTCCAGTCTCCAATTACTCTAGGTAAAGTATGAAAGATTTTTTTTATTAAATGACAAAAGCATCAGTGAAAATAGTGAGTAATATGGTAGTAAAGACTTTATAACCTACTGTCTTGAACTTCTTTTCATATTAACAGGAAGTGAAACCTGGGTCTGAATTCTGAACAATGAACTTGAGTTTGTTCCCATTGACATCCATACTTATTTTGCCTCCAACCTTTGTGGAAAGGGAGTAAGTCAACACACGAAATAAATTACTCTTGAATGTATATTGACTAACTGCTTCTTACACAGCCTTTCTGAGGTGCTGAGAAGTACTAGTAAATTACTGCTAAGACTCTTAGCAGAATGACTCTAAAAGCGTATGTTCTCCTGTATTCATACTTATACATAGATTAAAAAAAAGTCCACAATTTTGATATTGTGTACGGCATTCACTCTCTTTAAACTCCAATGAAACATCTAGAACTCCAATGAAAATTAATGGGCAATCACACCATATCCCCAAAATAGAATCAAGCTGGAACTGTTTCCTGTACAGACATACTCTATATTGACAGCCAATCTGTGCAGAGGTAAAGTGCGCTGGTTTGGCCCATTTTATCCAGCATCACTCACATAAAAGCTTATCTTACTTGACTTCCACAACCAAAAAGTTTGTCAGAACCTATTACCTACACATCCTTTATAGCCCCTGCAAGAGACAAGCATTTTCAAAGAATGATTAACCCCTCCTGTTTCTGACATGTCATTCATCCTGTCATTCTTACAGCATTTGCTGTTGAAATACAGGAAGTCACAAGGTGTGCCCATCTCTATGGCAGAGAGGGAACTAAGGAAGAGGAACTTGTGACTACTTTGGTCAGCTATAATTTGCCTACATTTGCAAGCAATCCCGTTTGTAAAGTGTTGTGTAGCCTGATTTGTGTTTTCTTTTAAGTACCAACATTTTTCCTGAAGATAACAAAACGAAAGAAAGGGGAAACATATTTTGAAAAATATGATAGCAGATGTGTTTTTAATATACCTTTGGCATAAAATAAAGAGGAACAATGCCTTTAGGTTTCAGTGTGGATCAAGCCCAGTGTGAATTGGCCTTCCCCTTTTTCCCCTTCAAAGTAAGGAAAGAACTGATATATTCATCTCAGCTTATGTCACAAACAGGATGTGAATTTTATATAGGGTAGAACTAATCCAGAATTGCAGCAAGGCTCCAAAGGTGTAAAAACATGGTCAGATGAAAATTTCTCTCAACGTATGCAAGTGTAACTGACTTTTTTACACCTGAGAAGTTAAAGTACAAGACACAGCTGCCTAACAGATGCACTGAGCAACCTCAACCTACATAACACGTGCCACACCAAGTTGATTTGTTGAGATCAGAAAAAATACCCATGAGAACACTGCTTTCAATTAAAGTGCCCAACAAGCTTTTCCAGGTAGTTCTGAAACAGACACGAGAGTAATTCTTACTCTGAATTCCTTTCCTTGGTTAATTGCATTCTCCTTTTAGCCTCCAGCAACCTATATCTTTACCATATAAAGTTTATGAAATAAACATCCAATCTCCCCATTCACTGTTCTGGAACTTACATAAACAGTCATTTAATCACAAGGATTATTTATATTGAATTGCTCAAACCAATAATCCGCAGAGATTTGTTCAAGTCCAGCAATTATTTATCAATTTGCAAAGATGTTTTGAGAGCTGGGGGTGGTACATGAAGAGAAACCAGAGTTCTTCTCTCAAGTCCACGTGCAAAGGGAATGAGGGACACAACCCCCTGTAGTGTTATAAAGTAGCGACTTCGTTGCTGAAGGACAGCTCAACCCAGCCAGGATGACCACAATTTCATAAACCTGCACCTGTCCATCTCCACAACAGCAATGACCCAGGTGCCGGGTGCCAAGCTCAACGCGAGTCACAGTGCAGCTGCCTGTCAGGCAGTGAGCAATGTGCAGTTCTCCAGCCAGGGCTTGCAGTAAATTCTCAGAATATGACTCCAGGTATCTGCAAATTGCAACTAAAGGCCAAGTCCTGCTCAGTGTACGCCCTGCTCCTTGCAGACTTTCGCCTTGAACATTTTCCATCAGACCCCCTCCCATGAGGAGCTGGAGGTATGAGCACTCCCGCCTGAACTGCCCCAGAGCATGAAGGGAAGGGCCCACCACAGATTTGTCTCCCATCAGCTTTCATAGCAGCACACTCCCTATAAGCACACTGCCCTTGGCACAGTCCCCATCATGACTGCACAACAGCAGACACAGGAGACGCCCCTAAATATCCCAGGAGCACATCCCTACACCTCCCCATGCTACCTGCCAGCCAGCACTGAGACCTAGTTTTGCCGCCACGCTGGAGCTCCAGCCAAGGAAAGGAGAAGTAGCAGGTGGCTGATCCCTCCACCACCCATAAATCCCCCAGAGGAAGGGATTCTCCATCATGGCAATGCAACGGATGGCCACTACCTCTGCTTTTAACAAGGCAGAATGCATGTTTAAGAGGAAATCATTTTATGGACCATCTAGGCCTGGTCTTGAAACCTTGGCAACACAGCATTTATAGAACAACTCTCTCAACTTAAGCCCATTGCCAGCACAGAGATGTTTCCATGAAACAAAAGGAAAAAACACACCTCATGCATAGTTTAAAGTCACTTGTAAAGGGAATGTTTCTGGCTTTTCTCCCAGTGAGAGAGACTATGTGAGTGCTAGGACTTGATCGGAAAAGAAAAATAAGGGGAAAAACTGTCATGTATTGTAGTTACTTTTCTGCTTTTGCCTTTTGGGGCTGTAAGATAGAACAATTCATAATTGTTCCAAATAATTGTTGTCAAAATACTTTCCTTTATTTGGCAACGTAGACATTAATTAATTACATCTGTGTGATTTAGGGGAAATCTCTCACTTGCCCGTAGTACCTCAGTTACTTAAACTGAGCATGATTAGAAATACATCAATCCCTGTAATTTGATTTCCATGCTGGTATCGTTTATTTACTCAGAGCCTTTGCAAATAGAATTATATTCCCTTGCGTTGGAAATATTTACATAATACCTTATAAGGAAATGGTTTGAACTGATGTATGCATAACTGTGTGAAATTAAGAGACCCAGCGATCTCTGGTTGAGAAAGAAATCAAATTGCCAGTGACATCTGCATAAGTTTTCCCATTTCCCACTTTGTCTAAACTCTCATCAGTAAAAAATCAATTCAGGCTACATTCAGATGTCATAAAGAAGTCCCAGTCCCAGGTTCAAATCTCATTCTTGTCACTGAAAGTGCAATAAATACAGTGCCCTCTTAGGGCAGAGCCCCAAGGAGATGTACGCAGAAGAGTGCACTCCAAGGGCATCAGATGCCAATGCCCTCCTTGTGCCTGTGGGAAAGATATCAGTAAAAAGGAAAGTGGCATGAAATGCTTTTCAAGTGGAAGTGAACACCATTTAGAGAGTAATAACTACTTGATCATAAAGGTCAGAATTAATCTAAAATTAGGGTCAGTAGTCTAAAGTATGTCTAGATTATCTCTGCACAGGGCAAAACATCCCATGTCTCAGGGATTAATTATCCCCTCCAAGTCATCACAGGTTACTGGAGGAGTCTAGTGCAGTATGAACCAGACACACAGCACTAGGTGACAAGAGTCACTCCTTTAATAGCTCTGCTGGCTTTGACCTCTAGACCTGGCAGAGACAACTTCCATGTCCCAGCACTCCAAATTATATAGACTGGAGGCCTGTGCCATTTTAAACAGGTAGACATGCTGTAAAATCTAACCTGACGTTCACCAGCACAACTCGACTTGATTTGCTGTCATGTCATTATGTACCTGCAGGCTGACGTGCCTGAACACTTTTCATGGTCAAGCTGATACGGTAAATTGTATGAACAAATATAATGTGAATTCATGATAAAGAACACTGGAACTGTTATACATGCTTAGTTCAGTCTCTTGGGAAATTACCATCCAAACTGTTTTAGTAATTGACTGCTCTGT
This sequence comes from Perdix hodgsoniae, assembly GCA_035772895.1. Lineage (NCBI taxonomy): Eukaryota > Metazoa > Chordata > Aves > Galliformes > Phasianidae > Perdix > Perdix hodgsoniae. The sequence goes on along the minus strand of JAPSGF010000005.1, from coordinate 27,981,503 downwards.
AGAACACAAACTTACAGCAAAGACTAGAAGACCTGGTGAAGGAAATCATCCCAGAGATAAACTCCTTCTGAGGAGCTATGTTTGTTGTTTAAAATATGTTTTCTACAAATAAAATCAAGACAAACCCAGAAGTTCTGTGTGGGAGGGGAAGAAAAGGAAAGAACATATCTGGCATTTACACACTGAAGCCCATCAAATAATGGATGAGGAATCAGAGCTGACATCACGGCATAACCAACAGTCTGGGACCTATTTGCATGTGGTTAAGAACTAAATTCTCCTCTGCTGCTGATGTCATTTGACAAACTTGCATTAGTGATGTGGATTGGCAGGATTTCCTTTTTTTCCACATAATAAACACCCATGGCATACCGCAAGCCTACAGAAACCTGGGCATGTCAGGAACACTGAAAGGATGTGTGGTATTTGAAAGCAGAAAAAATTATGATTTGGGTCTGCACATGCACAGGCAAGAAGTGATGACACCCTCTGCCATCCTCTTACACATATCAGCAAACGTTTCCTCAGCCCATGTTAAGCAGCAGCAAATTGTGATGTATGTAGAGTCAGAGTATTTAGAAAGCAAATACTATAGTTAGTACTGTGAAAGAAACAACCAAAGTGATTCCTTTTTCAGCCCTCCAGGCAAAATAGCTCAAGCTGCATGAATGCATAGGGAGTGTAAGCCAATTGGGCACTTAGTGTGAAAGCTGTGGTATCCTAATAGCTCTCTACATGACATACAAGCAACCAAAGCCAATTTGCATTCACATTTTGTTTCCTCGGCAATTAAAGGAAACAGGAAAAAAATCAACAAGAAATAGAGCTGCATTTTACTGTTTCCTGTTTATTTATAGTTTTACATATGTGTACCTAGTCTATATATACATTTTTTCTAATTTATCTAACATATACCAGAATTATCCACCGAAAGCTTTAAAACCTCCTGACTGTTTTGATTTCAGTGCACTGTGACAAGGAAAAGCTGTGTAATTAATCATGCTAATTCAAATGAGAATTACTTTTTGGTCAAACCAGTGTTTTTACAATTGCCTCCAGACCTCGTGCTTTTCATTAATACTATTAGTGCTGTGGAATTACTTACTCCTCATTTTATATACGCCTTTCTGTAAGTCAACTAACAAAGCTAATTAGTAGCTGTGAAAGAACATATTGATGGAATAAAAATATATAAAATTGTTCTGAGAATTCTCAGGGTGAACCCTATATATCATGGGGCTTTGCTCAGTACTGTGGGCCCTTTTCCCTAATATAAATAAACTTACGTAAAATTAAAGGGTTTTAAACTTGCCACTAAGAGACCATACACTTCCTGAAAGAACCATTTTAAAATTACACATAAACACGTGCAATCAATCTTTACTACGTAGCTAGGAATTTAGCATAGGGGGGGGGGGGGGCTGGGGGGGGAGATGTTATTTTCCAAAGCAGGCACTTGGCACTTGCAGATGAAAATGTACAATTAGCAACGAGAACCTGGGCTAAGCCAAAAAGCAAATTTTACAATATCCTGCAATGACAGCACCACGGTAACAGTTAAACAATCTAAAGGCAGCAGCTGGACCCAGGAAGGCCTTGGTGGAATTTGGATTAACAGTGTCACGTCACAAAAGCAGAACAAAGGTGGGGAACTGTTTGTGGGTTTGTTTTTACTACTTGAAAGATGATGGGGCAGAATCACAGCTGGAACCACTGGAAAAAAGTGCACTGAAGTCAGTTGGGCAGTGACATTTGGTACTCAAGAATATGAAAACACATACAACTTGACAGAGCGGCTGAAAATTGTGAGGACATCAGGCAGAACACCTCCAAGCACTCATGATTTTTTTAACACTTGTGTTCTACTCAAGCTGCTTTTGTGAGCACAAAGAATTGGGCACTGCTGCAGTTCACTGGCTCCAGGGTTTCACCTTCAGCAAGTACCTGATACAAGGTAGTTTTTTACATTAAGGGTGGTGAGGCACTGGAGCAAGTTGCCTGGAGATGTGGTGGATGCCCTGTCCTTGGAGATGTTCGAGGTCAGGCTGGATGGGGCTCTGAGCAACATGATCTGGATGTAGGTGTCCCTGTTCACTGCAAGGGAGTGGTACCAGATGACCATTCCAACTCAAAACAATCCTACCTGAGCTGTTGCATTTCACATGCAAAGGGCTGGAGCAGGAGAAGGAAAGGAGCACTGTGCAGCAACCACCAACAGTCATGATGCTGCCCTGCAGCACCATATGACCCTCTCTCACCATGGGATCAGCATGCCTGGAGTCTGCATGAATACAAATAAGTTGGAAAGGGGGAAGTTCCTAAAAGGATGCAAGCATACCTATTTAAAATAAGATTCCTTGCAGCTTCCACAGATGCTTGTAAAGATCCTGCAAAGCTTTATTTATTTGTTTGTTTGTTTGCTTTGTTTATTTATTTTTGAAATTATCATGCAGGTAGAAACAGATAGGTGGTGCAGAAACATCATAAACCAAGACAAAACCCTGCTCCAAGTTGCATTCACTGGTCCTGCACTAGCACAAGGGCGAATGCAATGAGGACAGGAAGGCAGCTTTCCTGCCAGTGCCTGGGAGACAAAAATCATTTAAATTCAACAGTCTGGAGACCCCTGGAGAGAGCTGTTCCCAGTATCACCAGTATACTCCTCTCCATCTGGTCCCCCAAATGAGACTCCCCTCTCTGAGCTGTCTTTATAAATGCTTCACATGTCTAATCCACCAGTTTTCTTCAAGTTTAATTACTTCAAGTTAAAAAGAAAAAAAAGGGGTACAAAAAGGAAAAAGAAACAACAAGTGAAATCAAAGCTGTGGGAGCAGCGGCTCAAAGCTAAATGTCTCTGTTTACAGAGCAGGCACAACATGACAGCAGCAGCCCTGTCCCCTTGCCAGCCAGCTCCTGGACCACCCAGGCACGGTACTGCCGGCTCAGTGCCCATGTAGCCCTTAGCCCCACTGTGGGGCTGCCAGCAAGGATGCTAATTAGGACTGGTGCCCCTTTGGACACCTGTCTGCTCTGGAGCCCAGCAAGACCACCAACCAGTGCTTCAGGCACAGGCTCCAGAGCACCAAACCCTTTCCAGCTTGTGAACTGTGGGCTGGAGTTGAACTACTGACCTGGAAGCAAAAGACTCGTTTGTGCTCAGGCTGCGAGTGTCTGAATTCCTCCCAGCCGTGCCAAAGTCAGAGGAAAACAGGACACAGGCAGTTGGGAAATAAAAAAAAATAAAAAAACAAAAAACAGTCACCACAAAATACAATTAGAGTACAAAAAGGCAGGGCTTGAAAAAGCATTTTAGGACCAATGGAGGGTTTGGTGAGGCGGAGTGTGGGGGGAGAGGGGTAGCTGACAGGTGGCCAAGGGCAGGAAGAGGAAGGAGAGGAAGGGGAATGCAGCACCCACTCCTTCCACCAGCCACATTAGTTTCCTCTCCCTTCTGCCCCATAACCTTTCTTTTCCTCAACTGGTCAGAGCCAAGTTGCACCAAAGAGTAGGACTGGAAAGAAGCGCAAACATTACACTCCCTAAAAACATCTTCTGCTGTGCACTCAGCTTCCAGATAGTGAAAGTAGCTATTTGAAGCATTACCCAGATGCTTCATCTATGTGCTGATCCCTCTGGAGTCTTTTTTACTTTTGCAGGGTCTTATGCAATTATGCTTTCTTCTTCTCCAGCTCCTTCTTACCCAACTTCTAGGTATTTCTCAACCCTCCACCAGTCCCTCATTCACTCACTCTCTTTCTATCTCCAGGCTCATATTTCTCCCTCCCTCTCCTCCTGTGCCAGTACAATCCCAAACCCCCCAAAAGTTCCCTACAAGAGAAGAAGATGTCAAGAGTACCAGAGCTGCTCACAGCCAACTATTTCCAGATAAATGACATTCAGATTTTCTGACACCCATGTGGGCTTGAAACTACATGTAAGAGAGGGCTGGCACCAGTGCTGTTCAGTAAACCAGACTTGGTAGGGGAGAGAAGAGCAAAAGTGTGTTTGATGTTTCAGGAAGACATGGACAAGAAATAAAAGACTTCTTAGCCCTGTTTAGGGAGTACCCGTATACACCAGTCGTAGAATCACAGAATCATTAAGGTTGGAAAAAACTACTACGATCATCCAGTCCAGCCACCTACCCATCTCCACTATGTCCACTAACAATGTTCCTCAGTGCCACATCTCTATGGTTCTTGAACACCTCCGGGAATGGTGACTGCACCACCTCCCTGGGCAGTCTGTTCCAATGCATAACCTCTCTTTCTGAGAAGAAATTTTTCCATATATCCAACCTGAATCTCCCCTGACTCAACTTAATCCCATTACCTCTTGTCCTATTGCTGTAACCTGGGAAAAGAGGCCAAGCCCAACCTCGCTACAACCTTCCTTCAGAGAGGTCCTCCTTAGCAACCCAGGCTGAATGAGGTCTAGGCTCAGGGAAATACACAATAGCTAGGAAAAACATTTTCCTAAGGAAATATCCAAATTTTTCTGTCTGCCTCACCAGCTCCAAGCTGGTTTTCCAGTGCTGAAAAAGGTGAAGGTATCAAATTAGCCTGAAAGGTTTTCTAAAACTTTCTTGAATTTACTTTGAAAATATTTTTAAGTGACTTGATGCATTATCTGTGAAATGATGGAAAAAAAAAATTAAAACCACCAACCAAACAAAAAAACCCAATCGATAACAAAACCAAGGGAGAAAACAAAGAACCAAAATTGCTGTGTAGCTCAATCAGAAACCATCTGCAGCAGGAATATATGGAGTGCCTACTCTTGAGCACACAAATGGTGTACTAGTCTGACCTTGAATTTAGAGTTTGATATGTGACACAGAAAGAAGTTGCTCCTGTAAATCCAAGTCAAGAAGAGCAGTGGCTTCGCTGCCATGTGGAGAGGCAGAGGAGACCTTGAGCAAGATGTTGCTTCCTTTCCAGACAAATACGTTGGGAAATCATGGAGCCATACTGGGAAGCTGAAGCGGCAAGAGGCAGCATGGGATGAAAGCAGAGCCCCTTTGGCTCCCACGCTGGGTGGTGAAGCAGGATGGACAGTCTTGTTGGAAACAGCAGCTGCTCCAAGTTCTACCCAGGTTTGTGAGCTTGGAGGGACTTGTGGAAAAAGGGCAAGAAGGGCTTGCTCACCAGGCAGGTTTTTCCAAGCTCTCAGAGCTCTAATTACGATGGTGGGTGAGGAGAGGCAGTTTGCCAGTGTACCCTTGGCAACCCATTTATGTGGCTTTTAAAGTTAATACAAGGAATAGGTAAATTATGAACTGGCACACAGATTTAGCAAATCTCACACTCCTTGGAGTACCGCTTTGCTATGTCGCCCTTCCCCTGCCTGGTTCTCAGACATGCACACCAGGATGTGCCACACTGTATATTTGTAAGAGTTCCCACTGGGTACAAAGGTGACGCCAATAGGAAGCCATCAGTCTTTATATAGTTGAGTCATTTCTTTTTAAAAGAGTGAGGGGGAAAGAAACCTTTGATGGACCCAACGCTGCTTCCCTGATGCTGGCATAAATCCTGCACATCAGCAAATGCTACAAAGGGACTGCTCAGGATTTACGCCACATAAGTCAGAGCAGAATGAGGCCTGATAACTGTTTATTTTTTTTAAATGAAGGCTTTAAAATAAACCATATGGATTTTCACTTATATTAGATGTGTAAAGAGGTCTCTGAAGAGCAGTTTGTAAAAGCAGAGGAAACCATATACTGTGCATCAGACCATACAGTAGAGTCAGGAATGCATCTAGAGCTCTGCGAGAGGTATTCGGCTCTGCAGGCAGTGCCCGCAGTGGCTCTGGCTCGGGAAAAACACCGTGTGCCTTCAAGCACAAGCTGGTGCACCATGTAGCAGAGAAGCTGTAGATTCAGCTGTGTTCTTACCTCACTTTCCCTTCTGCAGTGACCTCATCCTGTTACAATGCTACTATTCATGCAGATGGGGTGGAAGACTGCATACAAAAGTTTCATTTAGGCACATAAACATGAATATTTAGCCTGTTTGATTAGAAATGAAAGCCAAATTCTTCTACTTTTTGCAATTTGGGATAGACTTTTTTTTTTCTTTTTTTTTAATAATCCAAATTTTATAGACTAACAGTGAAAATAGCATATGTAATGAACCACGTGCAGTGGTTTCTTTGATAACCATGTTAATATCTTTGGCCTCAGTGATCCCACAACAGCTTCCTTTGCTTAAAAATATTAGCCAGAATGGGAAAGAGAGCACATGCAAATGTATTAAGAGATGTATGGTATCTCATTAAGCAGTTACTGTCTCCCTCTCAACGACGTGCAGTTTTCAGCCACATGCACACATAGCGATGAACACAGCAGAATGTACCACTGATGAACCTTCTGAAACTGGGCTGAGAGTGTATTTGCACCACTGGAGTCAGTCACCTGGCTGGGAGCCCCAGCTGCCACTGGTCTCATGCTGCCTCCAAAGTGCTATGAATAGGACCTAAACTGTAATTAGCTCTTAATATAAGTGCTCCATTAACTCTATTATAAGCTTTGGTTTCTGATTTAGACAGGTGCCCCAAATTGGGCCATGTAAATAAACTCCAGATAGTTTGCATTGCTAGACCTGACATACACCAATTTTAAATGATGAAGATGAGCAATTAAATAAATTTGCACTCTATTTCCTTTGCTCAGCCATTCTTCCTAGTATCTCCCTGCCATTCCAATATCTCAGTGTTGACTCTAAACAGTTTCATAGGGTTTAGTCGTTTGAGTAAAGTGTATCTCATGTGCTTATGTGGTTACTACTGCAGAGCTTAGGTGATCTTGCTGAATTCTGCTACCCATGGTTTTGATGTTATATCACACGTTGCTCCACATAGCCCATCATGTAACACAGCTGGTGGAAGAAAATTGCAGCAAAATAGAACTATTTACAAAAATTGTGAGACTTCTCACTGCTCCAGAGTGAGAGTGGTCTGATTTGCATGGGTGTGTGGTAGCAGTGTCTAATTTGAGACAAACTGATCTCAATTTACGTTCACAGTACACATTTGTCATGACCTTGTCACAAATGCACACAAATAAAAGGAATATTTTAATCTGGCTATGGTAGTCCTAAGGATTCTTACCATCACTGACATGTAATTTTCTTTGGCCTAATTCAAGTGAGCCCTGATGCCATTCTGTGTTCACTTCTGCTTGTGGCCAGTTTCTTCACAAATTTCCATTCTCCTTCAAAGTTCACATTTCTGCCTGTAGCTCCTCTCACACTTATTCCTTCTGCTAGGAAGTTCCCTCTTTCCATCTTTCTTTGATGCTCTTTTACCTTCATTCCCCTCAGCTTGTAAATAAAAATGGAGGAATGAGTTGAATTTCCATCTCACAGGCAGATAGGGTAGAGACAGAGCTGACCCCAACATGGTCAGTCTGTCCATCACAACACTGGAACTGTCAACAGTTGAGCAGTTGCTGGCAACACTGGCTAGGAAATAAGGAAAATATTTTGCTGCTCCTCCCTGCCCTCCAGCCACATCAATCTTACTCCATTCCTAACCACAGTCTTGTGCCCACTGCTCTCCCCAGACGGTGATCTGGAATCTACTCCACTCCTTGCAGCCAAATCGCTATCTGCTGAGCCTCCTCAGGTTCACAAAAACATTGGCAATACCAAGACAACAGAAATTATACGAACAAAGTAATGGTTAGTTCCCAATTGGGGCCTTGATATCCACAGAGACAAGCACCCGGAGCAGACTGAAGTTGATATATGCTATCTCAGAAAAATTATCTCCTATGCTTTACCTGGTGAAGCATAGATCACAGGTCTCATATCTTGCGCTTCCTGTGTTTGCAGTTTCCTACTTACTGTCAAAGAGAGACAGGGTTGTAATGAGAAAGGGGAATAGCAGACTTGGATTCTGCAAAGCAGATCTGAGAGGAGATTTTTGCTATAAATTTGCTAGCCAGTTAATTAAACACATCTTTACAGGGATCTGAGTAGCTATTAATCTCAAACCAATGATGTTTAGAATTTTACAAGCAGTACAGTTTGATAATTTACACAGACGCCTACAGCTGCCTTGCTGAAGCAAATCCACCAGTAGTACTCATGAATTCACATTTCTGGATGGATTCTGGATCACTCTTATTGCCAAACAGTGAAAAGTATCATAATTTCTGTAAAGTAAATAGTCCCATTTACTGCAATTTGCTCCCACCAGCTGTGCTGTGTGATCGCTCAAACGTAGCAACGTGTGCTAATAACTCCGCTATTATAAAGAGGTACAGTCACCAAAAAAACTTCTCGCTTTCATCTTTCTGAGTGTGTGCTCAGGCGCCGAGGGACACCTAACCACATGGTGTGCATTGCAAGCGAGCTCCCCTCCTTCCCTGGCTGGTGGGGAAATTCACTCGATCCCTACACACATTTTGGCATCTGGTAAAGGTTTAAGAATTCTTCATCTTCCATGCAGAGAATCATCTTTCAAATCAAGAGGAACTCTCAAAAGATGACAACTCTGACCCAAAAAGCATTTCAAATGCTGCAGTTGCAGAAAACTGATTTTTGCAAGATTCCACTGTGATGATTAAGCAAATGTTTGGGACGACCCTGCAAACTTCAGAAAAGAAAAATTTGGAGTTGTTATTCCAAGCAAATTCGTCCCTGACAGATTAGATTTTACCCAGTGGCGCTTTCAATTACATGCCTCAAATAAAGATTTAATTCAGATTTAATAGGACAGTTACTGCATGCTAATTAAATACTAATGGATTATTAAAAACATATTTTCCGCAGGTTTAACAACCCCATAGCAAGCACATCTATCTAAACCTGAATACACATGGTTTTAATCAGCCATTGGAATTAAGTTAAAATGTAATTGCTGAAAGTCAAAGTATGTCACTGGACTCAAGAAGACAATTACAGTATGTCTATTACACAGACATGGATTTGATGGAAGAATTAATGAGCAATAATTATATTTATCTACTAACGATGGTATTGATTTAAAAGTATCAGTACATCACATGTATTGAATGTATTTAAATAAAAAACAGAAAAGAACAAATGGATAGTATTAAGTAGGATCACACAAGGCTGGTCAGTAAATTGCATTTCTTTTAAAAACTATTCTCAATTAAAAGGCATTTCATTATTCTTAGACAGATTTTTCGCTTAGAGGTAGTATAGTGCACTTTTTATATAGTGTCTGTTAGCATAAATATATCTTTATCAGTTGCCAAGAATGATGTCACGTTTTTAGACTGTGGCCAATTCCTTAGCCAATTGGATTCTACTTCTGAAGCATTAAAACTATTTATCTTTCAAAAAATCTGGCAATCTCATTGAACACTTCTACACGTATTGATGCATTATGTACCCCTAGCAACCCAATAAAAGGAAAATAACCTTGCGGATTATCTTAACTAATGAGATAATTTAGTAACTACAGGTATTTTAATTAGTGTTGGTAAATAAACCCTTTAAAAATGGGTTGTTTAATGAGCAGCCAGTCCCTGCTGCCCAAGTCACAGAAGTCACACCACCAGCTCCCCTGCAGAAATCCCACACAACGCCTGACCCCGTGCCTACAGGATATGGGCACCCGGTGAAGCCCTTATCACAACACTTTTAATCAATACTCTGACCTAGAGATAAATGATAGAGAAGTCCTAAACCATTACCAGCTTTCTAGGATATTCTTACATTCCTCTGCACTATTGAAACAAGCATCTAAATATAAAGAACCAAGCCATTCTTTCTGCAAAGTAGGGATTGCCAGTGTTTGTTAATCTATTCATACTTTCTGCTCTTGGCAGTCTCCTCTTAAAATCTTTCCCAGAACGATCAGCTTGGGAAGGGAATAATATCCCTCCCATTGCACCAATGCAGAAGTGGAGTCGGGGACTTTCACAGCAGGAAACCCCTGCTCAATGGCTTGGCACCAGAGATGTCAACACAGCAGTCAAAACTTAATCGCATCAAAAAGGAAGATTAATTTGGTGGTCTCGCTACATATGCCAGGTTTGAGTGCCTTAAAGCTGCTCTCTAGTTCCGTGCTGCAGCGGCAGGACAAGTGTTGGGAAAAACAGAAATTGCAGTCAGACGAGAGGCACCTTGGCAGGCTGTGTGAGTGAGTTTGTATCTCTCTCGCCAGCACTACAGTTATTAGATGCTATCATCCCCTTGCATTCATGAGTACATGCAAACTTTTAAAACAAACAAGCAAACCAACCACACAATGAAGTAATGGTCTGTTTTGCATCTATCCTGGCATGGATACAACCTCATTCATCTGACAGCCATGCTACTGAAAAAAAAGCACAGAAAACTCAAAGTAAAACAAATGAAAATGCAGAGACTTATTATTTTACTCACTCTCCCGGACAGCGTAGGAAAGGGGAAACAGTACAGAACATTTGCAGCGGTATCTATGGGATGACAAGCACTTAAAACAAGTCTACAGCACAAGCTCAGAGCCAGCACTTGTGCCAAATTTCAATGACATGCTTCAGTAACACGAATTGCTTACTGTTGGGCTTCATTTAACCATGCTGTTTCTAGCAGCTCTCTGAACTACGGATTCTTCTCCCCGAGAATACAAAAGCACAAGGTATGAGTTCATTGCTAAAGAACGAAAGCGTCTCAGCAGCTGAGGCTGCCTGGTGATTTGCTGAGCTCCTCTGCGCCAGTTGTGAGTCTTCTTCTCATTTAACTGTTAAGGTTTAAGCTAAAATAGAATCCACTTGTTTAAGTGCTGTATCTGTGCAGGCATGATCTAAGCCATGAACATCTCTTTGCTGAGATCTTTCTTGTTGCTTGATAAAGGAAAAGCAGTATTCCTGAAGCACTACAGTGCTTGCATTAAAGACTGAAGTTATATTTGGGTTTTGCAGTAATGCTGTGTTTTGGTCTCACCTTTAGAAGTCATGCTACTAAAGCATCTTTTTTTCTTTTTCTTAATTAGTAGATAGGCAACAGGCGTTTTCCCACAGAACGCCATGTTTGCCTCAATGCTTCCTAGTAATCTGTAAAACTTGCCTCAATAGCCGACTAATTATTGCTGTTCAGCAAATGTTTTTCTAATGCTTATATCTAAAGCCATCAGACAAACTGTAATTTGTGACCAGCCTTTGCATTTTGTAGCAGCCTAACATGGTGGAGTCAGAATCCACTCATTAGCTCTGGCAGGCAGCTCCAGTGGGCTGTGTAAGGAGCAAAGATTAATGTGAACATTGAGCTCGAGGTGGCCCTCATACTGCGAAACCAGTGGTTTCAGCTCCATTTACAAATCCAGAAGTCTATTTCTTTGCTCAGGAGTAAAACAGTTAGCAAATTAAGGCAGTGATATTTGTAATGAAACATTATGTGTAAAACATTTCTGATTTTTATATCATTTACACATCAGTTAACATATTCATCTAACTCAAATTATATATGCCACAAACTATTCCTCATGCCCGAAAATGTACTAGGACAAACACTTGACTTGAACATTTCTGATAAGAATAAGAGAGGATACATTCCAGTTTAGTAATAAAGATAATGCCTGAATGCAAAACAGTAACATATTTCCATAAAAAAATTCAGCACTGATGATGAAATTCATGCATACTCTTTGCTCTATCTTCTATGAAATAGGCAGCCCCATGGTAAGATGTATAGCCATTTCCTGCATTTTCAGCTTGGTAACACTTTATTTCTGGCTTTTTTTTTAAGGTGGTTTAATTTATGTCATATTTTTCATCCCAAATATTTGTTCCTTACTATAAATTTTCATTTTGGCACTGGAACTCATGCTGATATGGCACAGTAATTTAACATACTAATTTAAAGCTTGGGTCCCCAAACTACTTGAACATCTGCTTAATCAGATGCTGAAATCACACTATAAAGAAAAACAAAGACTCATAGACTGTGAATTGGGATGTTAACTGTCTGGATTCCCTGTGTTTTAATTTCAGTCTGTCATCTATTAGCCCAGCAAAATAGGTAAATATAACTAAATGTTATGTAGTCTGAACTACAAACACAGCACACAGTTATTCTGAGTTAAAGCTTAGTGGCATGCTCGAAAATAAGATACACTGAGAAGACACTGCTTAAACTATCCATGCATTTTAAATGTATTCATTTAGCTTAAAAGCAAAAAAGAGATAGCGTATCTCTTGCATAGCTCTTCAGTGACACCAGACAGACTATCCAGCATGTCTTCAATAGCATCTTCTTTTACTGAAACAAAAGGCCTGAAGAAAAAGAAGGCATTCAGTCTCACTCCCCTTTTTATACTGAAAAAACATATTATAAAATGCACACCATTTGGAAAGAAATTATGCTTTTGTCCACCATTTATTCTGTTTCTTTGTAATTCCTTTATATGTGGAACTGAGGGGAACTACACTGGTAGTGTAATAAATGTACATTTTCTTTTCTTTTTTCAAAGCAAAAGAAGTTAAATCCCAGTCACAGTTATGGCTTCAGGGAATTTGGGATTTCACTAACACAATAGCAGTGAGTTTATACAGCCCAAAACACCCCGGGAAAGCCATGAATAAATGTCAAAATATCCTATTTCTCTGCTGTACAAATTTCTCTATCTCATAGTAGTTTAATTTCAAGTAAAGTTACAGTTTTCCATTCCTTTGAACTCAGTTTGCATCACCAGAAGTGCATCAGCAAAGTCTGGAGTCTTTCTGGTAGCACTGCTGCATTCACACCCTCAACAGGAAACGGAGACTCCCCCAGCTCTAAAGAGCCTCCCTCAAGGATAGGGGAATCTTTCCATTGCTCAGAGCAGAATTAATCTTTCAAATGTGCCTAGGAGGACAAAAATTATCCCCACATGCCTTAATACTATCCAAGAATAAAGCCTAAAAAAGCAATAGCTGTGATCCCCCTGGCCACACAAAATGACATCACGGGTCCTTCCAGACCTGAGCTGCGGGTTCCCCTGGGTCCAGCCAATTCAGAGGTCTTCCTGAATTGGACACAGACTTGATTCCTGCCCTCTGAACATCACAAAAGCCATTAATCATGACCTCATGGCACACAAGGAGGAGAAGGAAATAGAAAGTGCCAAACTTTCTTTCCTCTTAGCACCTTTTGCTCTTTCACATATTCCTCATAGAGGCAAGACATTTCTTCAGTGTGTACTTCTCCCTCCCCTATTCTTATGGCAATCACTGAAGAGATTATATATATATTTATACATACTACATATTATTCTGTACTTTAATGAAAGGTAAAAGGATGAATTTAAATGTATCTGAGGTAGTATGCTGAGCTTTTATGCCAATAAAGTGCCAAGGCTTGGTGCTTCCACACTCAGAACAGAGATGGATGCGGACCTGCTCAGGAGCAGATATGGGGAAAAAATGAAGCTGGAAGGATCATAAGGTCAGTGCAGTTGACACAAAAGCTCTGTGCATTCCATGGTGTATCACTAGTATATCTTTTCCTAGATGCAATAAAGTCTTGGCAAAGACAGGTGATGACTCAGAAAGGACCAAACAAAAACACAGTCTCTGAAAAAGCAAGCAAAACAATTCCAGCCTACTTCAATTTTTAAAAGGTATTAACAAAATCAAAAGCAAGATCTGACAATTGGTTTACATCTCCCCCAATTTAATCCTGACTGTGCTCCATTAACGTTCGAAGATGGCTTTAGCAAAGTTCAAAGGCTATCAGAGGAAAACAGCTCAGAGCTCTTACACTCAAGACAAATTACAGGTCATTTCTCCCCAAACAAAGCTTCTGAATACAGAGCAGGAACACCCTCTATGAAGTTTCCAGAATGGAAACCAAAATATTTCTCTGTGGATACATTTCTTCTGCTCATGGTCTGGTAACCTGATGTGCACTTTCTCCCTCAAACTTCCTTCTCCTGGTGCTGCAGAGACTCAGACCTTGATCGGCTGACCCTGCCAAGGGTCCCAGAGCAGCAGGCGTGGCTGGCTGATCCCTGAGGGCAATGCAGTCAAAACCATTTTGTGTATTCAGTGGATGCAAAAGGCCACCACATCTCAGCAGAAGAAACAAATGAGGCTCTTCAGCTTCCGTCCCAAGAGCACATCTGACTGTGCATGAACAAGAGGGCGCCACCATGTCATATGGGTGAGCACCATGCACTGTGGATGCTGCCTTGGGCTGACAGAGGAGCTCCAGGCCTCTCCTGAGCTGTCGGGCCCTCCAGGCTCATGTTGCAAAAGGGTGTGGAGATGGCAAAAGATGTGGAAAGCAGTGGTCAGCCTTGGGCGTTCTTCATTTCCTAAGTGTTGCTAATTTTTTATGGTATTAAAAGATCAAATATATGTAGTCAAATGACAGCATTTCTGTATGTTGGAAAAGGAGGGGCTCTTACAGCTACCCTAACTGAAAGTCTGGCAGTATGTATTCATTTGACAAAACAATATGCATGCAACTACTAAGTCAGAGTCATCAAAAGTACAAGTTGTTAATATATCACAGCGACACATCTCGGTAACGCTTTGGAGAAATACCAGTGGAAGACAGTAAGGTTTTATATTGTTGGTGTCCCCTGGCCAAATCCATCCCTTGCAAAGCTGTGCTGACACCATTAAAGATACCCAAAGGGTGAATTAGGCCCATTACATCTTACATTATATAATAAGATCCATACAGGGAATTTCTTAGAGCTTTACTGCTACAGTTCCTGGAGTTAAATAGGATTTATACATCTGTACCTCCAAATTAATTTTCCAAAATATTTTAAGGCGTATATCATTTAAACTATGTAAAACTAATTTGTGAAACAGGTTTCCAAAATATACATGCTTCATCCTTTGGCCTAGGCTGTTTCACAGCATTGCTATTAAATTGCTGCAACAGTCTCACTCAGGACAAGACTGCACTTCCCACATGGAAGTAAGTCCTAATACATGAGAACATGAAAAGTTGTTGATGCCTCGTGATCTCCAGAAAGTAAAAATTAAGTCTCCAAGACCAACTGCAAAATAAGCCATTCACACACCAAAAAAACTCTTCCCAGCTCTTCCTGTTATTTCAAATACCAGAGAAAAAAAAATGCAATGCAAAGCACTTGTCCTCCAAACTGTGGGTAAAGTCCATCCAATGAACCTGAAGAAGGAGGTTCAGTAAGATTGCCTGTAGGACAGCAAGCTCAGTGCTGCTTTCCAGGCTCAACTTGACACTGAAAATCTTTGTAGAGGTTGGTCATTCTCTCAAACTTGACACAGTCATAAATCCTAGGCGCTGTGCAGCCAGGCACAGAGTTGTTTTTTTTTCCAGGATGAGAACACATCTGAAACAACATGCTCAGACAGTATGGTATTATTTACTTACAGCTGAGCAGAGGAGATCGGGTAGCAGCCTGAGAAATTATCCCAATTATTTGAAATTGCAGTATATTGTAAGAATTCTGTCAGGATTGAGGAGTGCAAAAGACAGAGCAGCAGGAAAAATTAAGATGGCTTTTTTTTTTTTTAATAAATCAAAATGAACCAAGGCATGCATTCAAAAATAAGTTACTAAAAAACATTTTATAAACTAGCTTTAAAATCTCTTAATAGCATTAGCTTACCTTCTGTTGCGTCTGAAGAAATATATATGAACTAATAATGTTCTCATGAGATTTCATTACTGAAAAGGCTCATTAGAAAAGGCATTAAAATACTAATTACCTCATAAACTATTCAGTTGTGTACCCACTGGGATGGTACTTACGAGTGCTCAAGCTCTTCATAGATCCAGCTAATCAATTAATGCTCATTACAACCAGAAAAAGCATGCAGACTGCAGCATGCGGGAGAAATAAATAAGTCAGAGGTTAGCAAAGAAAGTGAGTTGGCTGTAATAGAGCTTTCCTTTGTAACACAACTGCTGTCTGCTACAATTTAATTTTAATCAGCCTTTTTGGTACTTCTGGTAATGTGATTCTTCTCGTTGCAAGAATCTCAGCTATTGCTATTGCTCCTTTAAGTGCATAATTTATTACGGGAGATCACATGGCACGTGAGATTGAGTGGGCAGGTACAGAATTCACTGGTACCATGCTGACGGTATCTGCTGGGTGTGTAAAGGAAGAGCAGCGAGTCTTCAGGACGCTCTCCCCCCACTCTGGACCACAGCTGCTCAGCACTGGCTTTGGGGTTTACTGAGCCTGGATGCAACACTGTTGGTACCAGTTCACCACAGTTGATGAAAATATTCCACCAAGAAACAAGAGCACGGATAGTATCAGTTCAGGCAAATGCCACTTCTCAGCCATGTGAGCATCATGATTTCTCCTCTCCTGTTATGGCTGGCACAGCGTGTTTCTGAAAGCAAGACATCTCAGGTCAGCACAAACCTACACCACTCATGGTTAAAGATATCCAGGACGTCATTCTGGCTGCTTACTGCTATGCATCAAGATCAAGAGAGTTTCACTTTTGCTTGAGACCATAAAAATCTCACTCACATCAGTGAAATATGTATTTCTGGTGTCTGTTGTTTTCTTTATAGAAGGGACAATCTGAAAAGTGGACTAGTAAAGTAAGGAGCAGTTAATTCATCCAGCTGGTTATTGCCCAGTTTGGGGTGGTCAGAAGCCCTGGGGTTGGTTGGAGAGAGGAGTACATGCAAGGCAAGGACTGCAAGTCAAAGCTGCTTTACTGGGATTTTTGTGGGCAGTACTAAGCTAGCCTCATATTTACCAGTTTTATGATGTCTAGCATAACATCTTGAATTTTAAGTGTAGTAGAAATGGAAGTATTTACTTCCTAAAGCCTTTAAAATTGGATCAAGCTACCTTGTTTTCTGAAATGAAGGATTCGGGTTTCCTTGGACAATCCCCGTAACCACAAATTCACCAAGAGAAATTCATTCCTATTTCAATTCTCAGACAGCAATGTAGCTATATACAAATTCTAGCATAAACCCTAGAGTACCTCCGGGATTTCTTTATTTGGATAATTCAAACATTGCTTGATCAAGTTTCTGATCAAGTTTCCAATCAAACTAATCCACCACTAACATCATTTTGGAGACTGACAGCTTTCTGCAAGCTGATGTTGCAGAACACATTTCCCATTGTTTGTGCAAATGGTAGTCATCCCCAGTAATGTTTTTTAAATGATTTCTGGGTAATAATGTGAATTTTCAGTTATTAATTGTTCTTCAACATTCTAAAGTATTTCAGGAAAAATGTTTTTTTTTAATGAAAGATAAGGACATGCACAAAGAAGGAGATAAGCAAAGTTATTCACATAGGCATACGTAAAATTATACCTGTCCAGTAGAAGTGCATGGAATAAAGAAGGAAAAAAACACAGAGAAAAGAATAAAGTTACACACATGCATGTGTGCACAAACAGGCACACCTGCTGACATTTGACAGCTCCTCAGATTGTTAGCACTAATGCTCCTCCTCCTACTGCTTCTTGTTTAAATTGAGTTCCCAGGCAGACCAGATTTCATACACATCCAGATATTAATGCTTTGGTGGGATTTATTTAATTTAGGAGGAATCCCAGAAGAATATTCACTATAGCAATGAAGTTAGAGCAGGATCTGCCACACACGCAAAAAAAAAACCCACACAAATAAATGGCTTTCTCCGACACACACACACACAGCCTGAACACCAGCACCAGCCTTCAGGGCAGCTGTACATGTCCATCAGATCAAAAACAGATCAAGATTTCACCCCCACCTTATCTTGGGTGTCTTCTGGCTGCGGTGTTGGCAGCCAAACTGAAGTTCATGCTTAAGCTTATCCTAAAGAGCCTCTGTTAACAGTCATGGAACATGGTCCATTCACTTAGCATATATTTCTCCTGAACTACCAGCAGCACATAAAGCAGACTCTAGTCAAACCCAGTAATGATGCTAGGTATTTTGGGAAGAAGAAAAAAAAGTGAAAGTTGGCACAGTAACGCAAATGTCATACTTTAGTGCATAGTAGTGTTCTGTCAGAAGCCAGACATATTAAAAATATTTACATAATTTAAAATAATTTGTACAGGTCTAGTAAAGTCTATTTTGGGCTTTGGGCTTTAATAAAAGTTTAAACATTTGCAAGATCCCATTGGACCTCATGTGTAACCTTGGCATTTGAGGGCAGCGTTGAGGATATGCCATTACTAAACTTTTCATATTAGCATGAGTGTGAACTGAAATATCATAATAAAAATATAACAATATTTCTTGTGACTTGAAAACAGCACTGGACTTCACAGGTATTTCCAGATGGGAAAATAAAAATGTAGTCTATGTTTGCACATGTACACTCAGAGGTGGCTTGTAGCCTAATTTAAGCATTCCAAAATAATGTGGCCTAAATATAATATCATGAATCATCCATCAGCTTCAAAGAAATATCTGGCAGTCTTTCATTATGAGTCACCGGGGACAGGTATCAATACTTGTCACGGACTGACAGAGGAGTCAAGCCACCCAGAGACTGCTTGATATGATGAATCAATTATAGAATAATCTGATATTGTTTGGGGGACTAAAGTAATTTATCTTTAAACATTATGTAATAAATGCCTGTAGGAAGCAAAGCTGGAAGATTATGGAAGTTCCCATAAAATGCTGGAAGCATGCAAATACAAGTGCGCTAAAAACAAAAGTCAAATATATACTGTATCCAAAACAAACGAATAACCTTAAAACCAAAGGAAACACTTATCTGGCAGTATCAAACTCTGGAAGGTCCAGAGCCCACCTAAAGAAAGATTTTAAGATTGGGAAATGTAAACTGGATCTCCAATTGATGAAAAAAAGGAGTTTCTTTGAAGTCACTGAATTTACACAGGTTTACAGCCATTGAGAATCAGGAACAATTTTAGAAGTATTCTTCGACTATCCCAAAATTATTGCCTCTGATTTTTAAAACTAGAGGAATGTGAAATTCTATTTTAAAATGCTTATGGAGCTTGTTTCCTTTCTGAACACTAGAATATTGAATATTAAACTGCAGAGGAGAAGAGAGTAGAGAGGAAGCTGAGCTGTAGGGTAAAGAAGGTGATTATTTTGTTTTTAATGATTTCTGCTAGACTGAGAAATAGTGGCTAATAAAGTTTTTTTTGTTTTGTTTTGTTTTTTGTTGGTTTTTTTTGTTTTGTTTTTTTTGTAAGAACATTATTTAAAGACAAGATTTCATAAATGAAAATGCAAGATAATGGAAGTAACAACCCTGAAATAAAGTGCTTCTGTAGTCATATTGGTACTAAATGAATAATTTGATAACATATTAAAACAAGATTTGGGGGATGTTTTTCAATACAGTAATTAGCAAGTATCAGTGTGTTAAATAGGAGAAAAAATAGTGCACCCATGACTAAGGGAAGGAGGTTTTGCATAAACTGAAGTCTATTCCTAAAAGACTGATAGCTATTTAATCAAATCTTTGAAGTTCACCTTTAGCTGGTCAAAGTCCATGTTCCCATGCCTCTGCAATATTCATCAGAAATTGTTCCAGTTATATCAAGTACTTTGCTTTTTGTCTTCTTTGTCAGGTAAGTCACATAAATGGAGTAAATTATCTGAAGCAGAGTAATGTGGAGGTAGCCACACTGCCAGAGAAATTGCAAGCAGTTCTCAGCACATGAGCAAAATATCTGGAAGAAAGATAATCTGGTCCCAGAGATGAGCTATGCAGGATTTGTAGTGTAAGCAGAATAAAGACTTCAGAGAGAACATTACCAGCCACACTACACTTCCATACAATCTGGCTACAGAGCACATTTGGGAAGATTATTCATGGTTTTTCATGCTCTAAAATCGCAGATAAATGTTACTGGCCAGAAATTTGCTAGCAAAAACCACAAGCAGAGCAAAGTTTGCAGCCTAAGTGTTTCCAGGGTGGGAGACCCCGTCTGCCCCACTTTTTAAATTACCTCCTTGATAACTCTCCAGACGTAAATCAGAAAAGTTGTACTAATGAACATCTGGAAGACAGTATATAACCCTCCTGCCGCTGAAAAGTGTCACTGGCCACATTTGACAGAAGAAACAACAAATGCTGTGAGCATTTCCTCAGGCTGAACACAGCTTGTAGCAGTATTTCAAATATGCCTGTGATCTTCGAATGAGCTCTACAGGGGTATCCGCTAGTCCTGGTTTGGATATGGTTGACATTATGCGAAAGTAAATGCTCTCCCGAGACTTTAGTGAAAGCCATAGTGCCAGGGAAGCTGATCTCACAAGGCTTCCATCATCTCAGATGACAGAAGTCTCAGAAGATCAGTTAATTTTTGTCATTCTGAGCCAGAATCTCATCAGCAAAGTTCAGGAAATTTCAGAGGCATTAGATTCAAACATAAACTATTGTAGCTATGTGGATTTTAGTCCTAAATATGAGTGTGCACCTCCTCTAAGTCCTCTGCATTTCAATAACCATATTAATAAGGAAGGATTAATAATGAATATTAACTTACGCTAATTTTATGTACATAAATTCAGACAGAGGCTGCATTTTCTGGAAGCAGCAGACAGAAATTCTTCTGTATTTGTTTCCATTCTTCCACTGACAGACTGCATGGCCTCAAGCAAGTCAATTCACTTTTCTCTTTCAGTTCTTCAACAGACTACAATTATTTATCTCTCAGGAATGCTATCATAATTAACAAACTCCTTCATTAGCTACTGCACAGTTTTTTGAAAATGCCTTTTAAGCCTGTCCATGAAGAAGAGATTTACTGCCATGAGACTTTGCTTCCAGCTCTTGTGTCCCTGTTGGTAAAGACTCTAACACCAGCCCCTCACCCTACAGCCCATTGCTTGCAATGAGGTGCACATGCACATCCCAAGCAAACACGAGACTGAAGACATGGCAGCTCAAAGTGCAAAAACAACTTCCATTATTCGTGGCTCTAGAATAAAGCTTGCAGAGTGAAAACTGTACAAATTCCAAGCAAAAGACTGAAATCTATCTTTGTGAAGCAGAACTTCCCTGTAACACAATCCTGTTTTTATTTTTATAATTTCCTTTTTCTCTGGTCTCAGTATCATAAGGATTTGCTTTAATTTGTACCAGCTCCCACTTACATTCAAGTTTACACAAACAAAATCTTTTCTGGAAGGGACAGCTCAGCACCAAACAAGTCACCCTCACGTATACAGACGCATCTGACTTAAGTTTCAAAACCTTACAACAAACGCACAAGAACCAGACCCAGCAGTTCATGTGTGGGGTAGCCGATAGCTACGGCAAGCAAACATTAGGATTGTATTTCAATTATTGCTATGGTTACAAAATCAGGGTGGACACCGGAGGGAAAGAGAGAAAAGAGAAACAAATATATGAAGATGGTAAATCCTAGGAGGAAAGAGAGGGTGGTGGAGGAACGGGACGAAGGAGAAAGGGTGGACAGTTGGTAAGGGCGTCTGGGTGGGGGAGAGGGATCATTCAAACACCCAGCTGAATAAAGGCAAACAAAATAATAAAAATCTAAGTTCTTCTAGGGAAATAGCACCGATAAGATCACCGCAGGATACAGTGACACAAAGAAAGAAAAATGCAAGGAATTGTTACAACTTGCGCGATTCATTTGCACTCAGTGGAAGCGAGATCAAATATTCAACACGTATCCACAGCAGCTATGAGCAACTGAATCAGCTCTCTTCTCTATTTCACTTACTGAGCCACTGACAGCTTAAGAAGAATTAGTTTCTACTGAGTCTAGTTCATAATCCAGCATTTAGGCATGACGGCTACGAGGTCCTGTTTCAGTAAACAAAACAAAATATGAATAGCTTCACCCATAACGTTAATACCTTAATCCACAGCAAGGCATACTGTCTGCAGGCAAAGCTACTGCCCAGGGAGGATTTGAAGTGTAGATCAGGAGCACGCTGAAAACTTGGCTTTGGTGACTTACAAACATAAGTGCCAATGTAATAGGAGATACAGTTTCAGAACAGTGAGTTTTGTCAACAGTTTAACTATCTCTTCTTTCATGAAAACATTTCTCAGTTACTGACAGAGGAAATTCTGACAACTTTTTTTTTATTATTATTTTTTTTAAATTGGAAGACTTTCTTTTGCATTTGTTCTCTCATACAGTTTTTATTGCTTTGTTGAGAAAAATGTGAGAAATTGCTGCTGAGAGCTCTATGGAGAAACGACATTTTTCTTTCTACTCAGTGGTTCAGAACCCATGCTAGGAAAACTAGCCCCAAAGCTGTGTGTTTTGCTCAGTTTAAGCAATTCCTTTCCCACTCAGCTTGATATGAAAACACAGACTTCAAACCATTTATTAGAGATAACAAAATACTTCCAGCCAGTAGTTCCAGTTGAAATATCAACAGCTGAACCTAGAACCTCAGTGGCCCTTGATTTCTGCACCAGCCTCCAGCCTGAAATCAGCATCAAAACCTCATAGACCTGGCCCCATTGTTTGAAGCCAGCCAAAATTTCCTTCTCAAATAGTCTCATGAGCTGTCCCAAGATGTCACTGTAACTGAAACAGAGTTCTTGTTTCCCTGTACACCAGCAGAAATGGCTCAGCTGAGCATCACTGGGGGCAGGGATAAGAGCGTACCCTAATGTGTTCTCCCTCTGCACCACCACAGCTCACAGGCATAGAAGCAGAAGTTATTTCTAGAACATCAATGGCTCCTGAGCCAGGTCTGCCTTTCCAAGGGATGGGCAGCTGATCAACACATAGACTGGGATTTTCACAGCCACCACCTTGGACCTGGACCCTTAACTCACCTTAAATTTAATAAAATGTAGCTCTGATGACAAATGGCTAACTGTTGTTTCTTCTACGTTTCACCTCCTTCTCTTCCCCCAGAGTTTCTCAACATTCTTAGGCAACTTAGAAGGTTCAATTAATATGAATATATTACCAGTCTAATTATGAGCATGCTCATTACTGGTTCATTGTTTTTCTTTTCTTTCCAAGTTTTTCCTCTTACACTTTCAAGTTAATTTCCTTATCATTACTGCTCAAACTAGAAATGTGTACAAGGTAAAAACACCAGTCTATGTAACATCTGATATGAAAAGAACTTTTCTTCAGAAGAACTGCATGGATTCTGTTAGGAAAGCAGGCACAGCCAAAGTACATATATTACATTTTATTCAAATTTTATAAAACTACATATCTGGCCAGGGGCAGAGGGAGGGGAAAATGAAAAAGTGAACCAGTCAAACCAAAAACTGTATTATAAAGTCAGATTATTTTCATTGCCAGCCCGCCTCTTATGTTTCCTTTCAGAGCTCATAAATCTCTATAGCTAAAGACCCGTGCCTTGCAATGTTCAGATAGAGAGGTATCGGCTCTACTGAAAAGAACTGTGGTCACATTGCTTTCCAGTGGTCTCGTGCATACTGTTTATCTTTCACTCAGATAACCCACATGGTATTGCACTTCCCAGTTATAAAACCTTGGATATTCTGAAACTGCAAACCAAACTGTATGTAAGCATTATACTAAAGGAAAGGCACAGCCAACAACTCTGAGTTCTTAATGTCCCCAGCCTACTGAACCACATGTTAATATGCTACATGTACTATTCTGCATATTTTTACCATGTACACTTATAGCCATATGTTTCCTCTCCTTTCCAATGCAATATATCTTAACATAAAATCAATGGTTGTCCTTGGTGGGCAGCATAAAGGCCTTACCCTCTCCACTGTGAATCTAAGAAGTGGTACTGACTTAAATGTTCACTCACTCATTTATCAGGACAATTTTAAAGCATTAGGTGATAACTTAATTGAGAAGCACAGTGTGAGAAGAACTGAGATTGTTATGATAAATTAAATCAGTTCTGGAATGTCATCTACAATATTTTAATACCGAAAGTAACATTCTCCAGAACGAACATGAGAACAGTGAATGAGCTTCTTTGGTGGCAGCCTTATGACTTTCTATAAATGCCAGGTAATACAAATTAATAAATAAATTGCTTTTTATAGAACCATAAAATTAATGCAACACATTACATATGTGTGTATCTGTCCATATATGTATGCCTCTAACAGGCTTACTTCTACTTCCTTCTACAAACTGATTATAGACCAATCAAGGGAGTAAAGACTTTGCTATCTATCTGCTGCTTCTGGAAAACCTGGCATCATACGGTATCCATAATTACATTATTTGTTCATACTTATTTTAAAGAAGCAAATTAAATTACACAAGTCACCAAGTAGCATTACTTTTTCATACTAAATAGAGCTTGCATGGCTCAGGTACACATGTCCACATGCGTGAGGACAGAAGGATTTAGTATCACATCTGGGTCTCCCATCCAGAGGAGCCCGTCCTGCATTCCTTCATGTAAGCACAAAGAAAATGCTGATCCCTCTGCCACAGATTTGGATGACTGATAAATCAGGTTGACACTCCACTAGAATTCTCCAGTTACTACAAGCACTAGCTGTGAGCAGCATAGATGGCTTCGTTCAGTGCTCAGCATATACATATTCTGATCCGTGTGTGACCAGCCAAATAGAACACATGCAGCACTGGATTCATCATCAGTAATGGCACTAGCAGAGCCTAATGAAATCTAAAATTCCTTCCTAATGCACAATGCAAGCCGGTAAGGCACTAAGAACTCTCACTTTCCACTTTAATAAAAAATAAAAAATAGAAAACCAGAATGTGCAAGCTCTCATTCTTTGAGTGAAAGTGAAATAGCTAATAATAAGAGCAAAGATGCCTGTAATACCGGTGAATCAAATTTGTAATTAATGAGTATACATATAAGAAATAATTTCACTCTAAATTTTTTATATTTTTCCACCTTCAGCTCATACAGGATATTGCTGATAGATTCATATTGTTCAAAGAACTGGATAAATAAAGAAGCTTTTCACTTTGTAGGTGTGCTCACAATAAAACAAAGTGTAAAAATAAAATAAAGACTACTAAAAAAATCAACCAATCAAAAAAAAGAACAACCCAACCAGCAACAACAAAACCACACCAGAGAAGAAGAATGATCCTGGAGCTCTAAATTATGCATCTTACTTTAAAGAGTTAATGTGTGTGGATTTTTTCCATCCCTGGAATAGCAGTAGAAAACCCACTGGAAGTGCATGTGCTCTGTGCTCACTACACAGTGTTTTGGAACTGATGGCAATTTCTATTTGAAAGAGCCATACGATTATATGTTAGGTTTAGGGACAAAACCTGTTTATTCATATTAAAAAGTAATTTGCATTAATGTACAGTTTCAAATATTAAAGTGCAGAATTTTCACCATACACACCAATAACTTAATCTTGTTCTTAAGTAGCCGTACATTTCCAGTAAAGAAAAGGCAGGGGGTGTGAGGATGGGGGAGTAAACTACAGAAACTTCAGTCCCAAAACAGATGCCAGTTTGGGATTTATTCAGCCAAGGAGTATTTAGCTTGGCTCAGCTTTGCTTGAGTTGAAAAAACACTTGCCTATTCCAAAAAGTTTTTAACAAGCTCTGCTGCAGATGCTGTTGCCATTT
Source organism: Perdix hodgsoniae (assembly GCA_035772895.1). Taxonomy (NCBI): domain Eukaryota; kingdom Metazoa; phylum Chordata; class Aves; order Galliformes; family Phasianidae; genus Perdix; species Perdix hodgsoniae. The sequence continues at coordinate 27,956,089 of JAPSGF010000005.1, read as the reverse complement.
GGCATGTCACCGTCACTGTGTGGTACAGCGCAGAGAGAACTCTTGACCACAGGTTTTCCTTGGCCGGGACAGCCAGAGTTTTTGGCCATTGCTGCTCTGCTGGCCAACTGGCTGCATGTTTATGGAGTGCGGTTTTAGACGGGGTGTTAACAGAGGTTGGGTTAACAGCCTAACCCAGACCAACAGCGAGGTGAAGGCGTGACCTATCTGATCTAAGAAAACAGAGATTGTATATTTTGCTGCTCTTAACCAAGAGTCTCATGCATGTACCATGCTTAGAGACAAGAAGATATTTTTCTTTGCCTTGGGATAGATGACAACATTAAAAGCTGTACCAAACATTCAAAGTAGAAATATATAAAAACATGTGGTTGCTTAATCTTTGTCAGCTTGATTTCATTCTCTCACTTATGACAATTTTACTTTGGCATAACACCACTGAAAAAAGTTCAGTGAAATCACTTATTTTCCACTACAATGGGATATCTTGAGAGGATAAAAACCCTACAGAGTTAAACTGCAAAACTCTGTCCTCATATTTCTACTAGCCAGTAAATTGTAGCTCTGAAACTAGAAACACTAAGTTTCAACACTAAGTCCCAGGTTATCAGTGCCAAATTCCTCAATGAAAGTGCATATAAGACTGAAGAAAACTTCCCACTTGTAGCTTAGTTTACCTAGCTTAATCCTATACCACTGCATACATCTGAGAAGCCTTGACCTCAATATATGCAATTTGAAAAACACTATGACATTTAGATCCAATCAATAAGTTACTTTAGCCTGAATTCTGGTCATTCTTTCTGATGGGAACACCTTCGTTGCAATTAAGCAAAATACTGTGTTTTTACATATGACATTTGGTCTGTTTTTCTAACTCTAGTATTACATTGACACGCTGTGTGCTAATCTGGAAAAAAACAAGGGCTACATACATTCTACTCTCCACATCAGACACCTTTTACATCACCGTTGACTGGGAATTTTCTTCAAGCTAAGTCTTGGACTACAGACACCACCAGGGAACCAGCCAGATCATTCGCTTAAATTCCACTAACCTGCACCAAAAATCCCATTTAACACGGTTCGGATCAGAGAGCCCGCTCTTTAATTCAGTTGTCTCGCTGAGAGTTCAGCTAAGACTGGTAACATCTTGAAAGTTCATAGACTAAACTGACACAAAGGCAATTTACTGCAGCGTATGAAAAAGAGTGTAACGTATGACTAAGAATGAAGTAAGCAGTGTCTGGCTACATCCCCCACTGTCTGGGTAGCCAGCGTGCAGGAGGAGTATAAGAAAACAAAATAATTTCAAAAAATTTTCCATTTTACCATTTTGGCTTCTGAATGCATTGGGGGGACTTGAGGTGAAGCACAAGGGTTGTTCAGGTTTGGCCCCTGCATTCCCATGATGTTGGAGTTCATTGACATTTGTCGCTCCATCTTTTAAAAGAAAAAGAAGAAGAAAAGAAAAGTTTCAAAGTGTCTACAGACATTTGCAAGAATTTATGCCTGGTTTCTACTTAAATGGACTCAGCTTTATTTCTTCAAGTCAAGACTGGAAAAATAACAATCTGTGTCATGGATTGCATGTGTATATGCACTCAGGCGTGTGTTTCATCAGAGTCGGCCCTGACAACTCATAGCCAATTATAAGGAAAAGGATTCTTTACTAAACAAATGTAGCAGACACCCTGGGTTTGTGCTTTTTTGTAATGATTTTCTTCCTTTCAGTATAACAACACTTGGAGTTAAGTGGTTTTAAAAGCATCACTGTATAAAGCTGTGGCTTCTCCTGTCAGTGCAGCGCAACTTAGCCTGTTAAAAACATAAATAAAAATCTACAATCTTGAGTATATGGAAAATGAATTGGCTCATTTTCCTCCACTCAGATTGACCAGCTGAGAGGACTTTTCCATATGTCTTGTACGGGAAGCTTTCATGTACTGCTGATGCAGCAAAAAAAACAAAGCGGGACTGCTGGCCATGCAGATCACTTTCTGCAAGTTCTTAAATTCACCATGCAAGTGAGGGAAACAGTTTTCAATTGAAATCTACTGGCAGTAAGGTCTGGATAAAATAATTTCCTATAGTGCTATCCCTCAAAATACTGTTGTTACACAACTGGTCTTCACCCAGAAGGGTCAAGGTGACAAGTAGAGTTACAGTGCTGCTTTCAGGCAGGTGCTGCATCATCCTGCCTCAACTCGGCCCAATCTTTGAATTGTCAGCTCACGGAAGAAAGCAGTTTGTTGAGCTTCCTGTGCTATTCCAGATAGGGGAGCTACTTTTTCTGCACCATGATCAATCAGGTAGTGACTCCCATTCTCCGTGACCTCAGCACAGATAGGTGCTGGTCGCCTGCAGAATAAACCCCAGTAACCAATTCCCACTGGCTCTATAGCAGGTCATAACACTGTCTGTAGGATAGAAGCAGTCTCCACGGTGGTTTTGTCCAAATTCCATTTGGAAGGCTGTGGACAGGAGACATCGTGTCTGAGAGGTTCTCACCTGCTTCTGTGCAAGCACAGCAGCTCAAAGAGGGCCCCAAAAGTAGCCCAACATTCTGAGCTTACCCTAAATTGGGATGTTTGTTCCATTTCAGGTTCAACAGCAGTTATGCACCAAAAAAACCCTAAAAATCAGAACTGTCCACAGTGGCATTTCTTACACTTTTGGGTTGGACTTCCAAGTCGATGCTCCAGAAGAATGTTATTGGTAAGTAACTAATTTATTAACTACTGCTCACATAGCAGCCAACCTGAATCTTCTTATCCCCCAGAATGTCCCCCTTGCCCCAGCAGTGCCAGAACAAGCAGCACTTGCCTCTCACTCATATCTGCTCACTCTCAAGTTGCCCTCTAAACTGAGCAGAAACTTCTCACGCACTCCTCTCTTCCCCAGGCCTTCTTTACTCATTCCCATCCTTTATCTGCCCAAAAGTCTTATACTTGAAAGGGCTGTTAAAATTGAGGGCAGGTTACCACTCCTGAAAAGGAGTATTACTTCTGAGTTTGTTAGCATAACCCATGCACACAACTTTTCCAGTTTTGTCTGACTTTAGTAAAATCTTTTTGTTCCAGCACAGACAGACTGATCTCACAAACATGACCAAGTGTGAGAACCAGAAACTGCAGTATCATGTAAACTGTTTCTAATCGCTCTCGCACTAATTAACATTCCATTAACTGCATAAGAAATGCTCTTGTGCAAGATAAAGCAGAGAAAATGGTCCAGCTTCTGCAGCTTCTTTAGCTCATTGCACTCTGATTATTTATTTATTTATTTATTGACAATTCAACACTTTCACCTCTTCATAGGCTGAAACAAAATGAAAATAAACAGTGCCATAACCACTAATAGTAATAATAAAAAAACAACAAAACTTACAGGCATGAGTACAGCAGAAGATCCAGGCATTGTAGGGTTGGGCAGAGTGCCAGGCATAGAGGCTGGCATAGGCTGTCTTTGTCGGTTGTGTAGATGCAATAGTGAAGACAGAGAACCTGGGACAGGCCTAGGAGAAAAGGAAAGAAAACTGTCATGGGCTACAGACACCTAAACAGGCCTTACACTGTCAGCCACTGATGGGAAAAGACCATTCTAGACAAGCAGGCACAGTTAAGCCAGTCCAGCATTTTCCTCTCCTGCACAAATCAGTAGGACAGAAAGTTGTCAAGAAGCAGATGTCTCACACTCCCCTTACTATATATTTGTTAAAGACCTGGTATAGTTTATCTGAGAGAGCATGAATATAATCCTAACAGCATGCTTGAACCTTTGCACCTCTGCATCTCACAACGGTCAGTAAAAACTTTCGACTGATAAAACCTGACAGTTTCCTTGTGAGCTACATCAGTATGTTCCTGTAAATTCTGTCCCCAGTAATGAAAATATTTGGATGATCATCTTGCCAGACCATGACAGAAAATTTAGCACACATATTAATTTTGAAGCTTTATCACTTGCAAATAAAATATTCCAAAATGAGTATGTCATCTCATCTCTTGACATTGTCTCTTGTAAAATTCTACCAAGCATTTGCTCCAAAGTGAGGTCCAGTTAGAATGCCACCAGAACGCAGAAATGGGGGCTGAGAGAGTGGAGAAGAAAGAAAATTAGTAAAATTAATCAGTAAAATTTCATTCAGGTTAACTACCTTGTAAAGGCAAAAAGTAAAGAACATAAAAAATCAGAGTGAGATGTTTTGGCAGAAGGAGTTTAACAGATTTAGAAATATATTTTTTAAGTACAGCAGAGGGAAAAAGTACATGTAGGCCTATTAACATAGAAGAACCATAAAATTAATGGATTAAAGAAAGCTGGGACTACTATTTAAACACATTAAAGTTGCACAGAGTAGAACACTCTGCATTGTAATACACTTCTTACACTGTTCATTGGACAAGAGATAACCCTAAATGTACAAGAAGGAACAGGAAGAAGAGGACAAAACCGGGCAGTTTAAAAAGCCTCTGCAGGGGAGCAAGGGAAGAGTCTGAAGATGGAATCTCTGAATATCAGGGTTGCTTTTCACCTTTGGCAAAAGCATCTTTTGCTTCAGAGACAAAACTACATCTAGCCACAAAACCTTCAAACTCAGGCTGGGCTGGTCAGGAAAGTGAAGTCAGTCTCAGAGCTGCAAAGGGGAAATTTGCTTCTCCCACGTAACTGAACTACACCACACCAACCATGGGACTTCTTGCACTTTCAATTGTAAGCAACACTGGAAACCACGAATGGATACACCCCTCTTCTGACATTAGCTGTCCTGCCATTTATCTAGTAATGAGCAAAGAGGCCAAAGCTATAAGCAATGGCATTCAGACATCCCAAATGGAAGAAACCATATCCAGCCTCCCAAAACAGTGGTACCTGTCTCATGGAAATATCAGCTTCCTCTGACCTGCAGGCCTCATCCTCTCCTGCCCAGAGTTCAAACCTCCCAACCTCACTTGCCCAAAGCTCCTCAATATTTCCCATCCCTGGATTTTCAGTTCTTCAACCCTCCTGTCTTAAAGCTCACTCCCCCAGAAGCATTTCAATCCCAACAATGCCACCTCCAAGTCCTTGTCCTGCCCACTCCCTTGCACCAGACACCCTTGTGTCCTACCCCTCTGTCCTCAGCTGCCCTCTCCTAGGCAGCTGCAAATCATGAACCCATCCTTTTGTCTTGTTTTTCCATGAAGAGAAGAAGCCTGTGTTTTCAAGGATGTTTAAAAAATCCTTCCAGACACATATAGTACTTATTCAGAGGAAAAGAAAAAAAAAGGAAAAAAAAAAAAACTCACAATAGTAACAAAAGTAGCTTACATACAGACAAGAAGCTCTCCCTGGTTATCTACTGGAGGAACATGGCGTGCATCACATCTTCATATACCCAAAGAAACTCAAGACAGTGTTTCCCAAATATGTGATATAAACCGATGAGGGGTGTGTGTTCAAGAAGTACTGTCATCAAACGCAGATCACCTTATGGGTGAAGGAGCACTATGGCCTATCATCACATCACTGAGCCGGGGGTGTTGTGTAGGTAGTGTAGGTGGAATGGGTGTTATGAAGGAAAAAGAGCTCAGAAGTTAAAGACCAGAGTCCCCAGCCTACCCTACTCTCCAACTGAAATGCAGCTGCTCCCTGCACCAGCACTCATTTGAGTAAAGGGGGCAACAAATAATTAGGACAGGGTCAGAAAAGTAGATTCAATGACAGGATAGGGAAAGAGGGAAAGGAGGAAAATTCCAGTTTGAATGTAAGAAAGATAGCAGATTTGCTACAATGCCTGCTGGGAACAAACCTTGGGCTTCCTCCCAGGGATGGCACACAAGGAGGAGAAGGAATAGTGCTGCTGTATTGCCACATGGGTTCACTAGCTGAGGCACAGCCTACAGGGAACGGTGCTGGGTAACAGGAGGAAAACATCATAAAAATATCACTTGAGTTTTCGTGTGACCAAAGTAAAACAAATGCCATGACAACAGCCCCCTCCTCACTTAGTCATTCAGAGACTGTTCCACATACAGATCTTTTGTACAACTCACTGGTTTCGTAATAACCTTAGGTGTTAGGCTGTTTGACAGAAACTTAGCTTTGCCTGACCTATGTAATTTGCGCACGTGATTCTCAAGGGACTGCACAGTTTGAGTCTTGCTTAAATATGCTACAGAGCCAAAAACATTTCCAAAATTGCTTTAATGAGTTTGGGAATATGGGACTCGGGCAAAAGGGAATTATTAGTACTTATTAAAATGGCAAGAAAGCTTCTTCTCTGTCCCCAGTTTCACCTTCAGAGATGCTTTGCTTTGGGGGTCTGCATATGCTTTACACTCAGCTAGAGAAAGAAAAAAATCCTGTACTTCAGGTATTTCTTCTTGCTAAACTACAGATCTGCTCCCAAGTATGTTTGTGCAGAGAGCTGCAGAATAGTCAGAGAAACCCCGCGCTTCAAAGTTGACCTCCTTGTCGAAAAGTCTGCACTGGTCCTGCCACCAGTAAAAGCGCTACATAATGCACACCAGACTCAGATCTCCATTGGGGCAGCCTGATGTTGGCACTGCTCGCAGATACTTCTGTTGCTTCCACACAGAGAACACAGGTCATTGATTAATAAGCACTCATATTGCGCTGTGAGCTCAGGGAACATTTATGGCAGAGAACCTACATACACACAGGCTGAGAAACTCAATTTGTCTAGTTCTAAAACATTTCTTCCTCTTCCAAGGACAACACAATCTCTTTTGTTGTTGCTCTCTAACCTGCAGCAAAGAGCGTCAGTAAAAGTTTATAATTGTTACTTAATGTTGGACACATTGACTGCTTCTCTCTTCACAAATGCTGAGGAGGTGCATCATGCAGCCTGCTGCCTGTCCATCAATACTACTGACTGAAAGGTTTGAATTCCTTGGCACCTATGCAGCTAAATAAATAGGGTCATTGGGCAAACAGCCCACAGATAAAGGACGGATAAGATAGAGAACAGGCAAGCACTCAGCCTCACTGAAAAACTGGCCATCTGTGCAGCTTTTCCCAACTTTCAAGAATTTTCATCTTGTTCCCACAGGATCCTGCTGTTGGACACAATGGGATCTCATTCAGGACTTGTATGCCATCTCTTTGGGCCTGGATGGATATCTGTATGATGGCTTAGTAGAATACCACATGTTGCTGCTCTAACTGACCATGTTGGCTCTCCTCCCTCTGCACAGTTGTGCTAACACCGTGACTCATCTCTGCTAACATTTAAGCAGATGGGCGGTACCCTGCTAAGCTATGGTGACTCGATCATGTTCCATTATATGACTCTATCCAACAATTAAAGATAAATCCACTAATGTAACCAAATATTCATGTTATATGCTTTGCTATGGGGCTTCTTGATTAATACCAAATATTCTGTCTGCTATGATGCAACTCCTCTCTGACCCAGTATTCTAGATCGTCTGATGACTTACTACATTTGTCTATTAAAAGACCAGGCTTCCTTTAACTTGTACTCATCAAGGATAATTTCTGCAGATGACAATTTGGTGCGGAGCTCTCATGAGATTAGGTCAGTACTGACACAGATCATTCAGGCCAATGTGCAGTTGAATGCTACTTAAAGCATCACTGCCGTATGTTTTCTATTAAGACAAAGCACTCATGGTCAGTGGGTCTTACCACGCCCCCTCTCCTACTTCTTACTCTCCCGCATGCAGCATTTATGCAGGGTCAGCAAGAATAGCTACACCACCACCTAGCCAGTTCCAGAATACCTAGCTCTTCACTGGAAAAAAAGCCATACGTATTTGGAGGTGCATCTGAGCAAATAAACATCTCTCTTGATTTTTGATGGCCTCCAGACCCAGCCAGCTCATACAGAAGAGCCCATAAATGGCTATCTGTGCTGGCAGTTTGCCACATTGGGACAGCACTGGCTCAGGGATTTCTGCACCACACTCATTACACAACATAGATTTGCCCATACATACATAATGATTACAACAGTGACTGTAAGTCTTGATGTAAAAGCCAAAGTGAGGTTCTTCCCCAAGATACTAAAGATCAAAGATAAGAAGGGGGAGAAAAAAATGGAAGCAACAGAGAAACATGGGGTATTAAGGCATCAATGGCTTAATATGATCAATGCAATGATGAACAATCACCGTACACCAGCATCCTAGGTCCATTCAAGGTATACCACTACGTGCATGTGGTCTGGGCTGCCTTTGGGATGAGGCACCCAAGCTAAGAATGAGTGCTGTTGGCAATGGTCAAGACTCTGAATGTCTCATGGACCACTGGCTACCATTACCATAAAATTTTTCACTGGTAAGTTCACTGAAGCACATGGTTCTACAGACCAGCTGCTGTAGACAACTTCCACAGCAGCTACTGAGGGCAGAGTAGCTAACCTGAACATGATCTTCTGTATTTGAAAAATTAGCCAGAGTGCAAAGACATAGAGGGGATGTTTTAACGTGAGAGAACTGTACTGACTAGAGGAATTGGCTCACCTGCGGGTACTGCTGCTATTTGATTCACTGCCATTACTTAAGTTTATCAATTCAGCTATTACTTTCCTCATTTGCGGTCCATTATTTGAGATGTACTCTCGCCCAGAAACACTACGGCTCTAATTTCAGTGTATTCATTTGTCATTTAGAGTAGGAAAGCAAAAACAAACACAAAGGAAAGCAAGAACAAAGCTTTAGACAAGTACTTGGAATATCTTGCATAGTTCCAGGGACCTCACCTGACCTGCCATATCCCATGTTTAACAACTATTTAATCACAGCATCATCAGAGAGCCAAGCTTTCCAAGAAACAGGAGCCTTATGTCACCAGTTTGTTGTTGTTTTTTTTTTTTTCCAGGGAGCCAAATCATGTTTAAGAGAAAAGAAAACTGGCACCTAAAATTAATGGATCACTGCCAACCTAGTAAAGATCCTTGTTTGTATTTCTCAGACAATTCAGACATCTACATGATGTGGGCAGATTGTTATTATCAGGAGCAGACATTTATACTGTGGTGGTGCCCAAAGGTCCCAGCTGGGACCAGGACCCCATTGAGCCTGGCACTGTACAAACACAGATAAGCGACAATTCTTACACAGCATGTTTACAATCCAGAGACACAAAACAGATGAAAAGTTGAAGACAGAGACAGAACATGGAAGCGAATAAATATGCTAGAGAGTTGGAGACAGTTTAGTGGCACTCCTCTGGTTGTTTTATTGTTTCTTTGTATGTTTTTTTATTTAACTCGTATAAGCTCAGATATGTTAGGGCTGAGGAAGTTTGTTAGAGGAAGGGAGTAACTAAGATTGAGACACAGGAAGGGCAATACTCCAGAGAGGGAAAACTGTGGCTTATAACTTCGATGATTTTGCAATGCTTCTTCAGACATTTTTAAACAGTGTGTATATGTTTTTAGATAGGTGTTACCTTAAGGATTTTCCCAAGGTTGGACAAGAAGAGATCACAGCCTGAGAAACTAGCTGATGGTAAATACACTGGCAAAGGGAAAGTGATGCTTGACACTGTAATGAGAAGCTGGAGGAGTGAGATAAGATAAGGTTAAGCTGTGAAAATGCTCGAAGACAAGAAGCTTCATTCAGAAGCGAAGAGAAAGCCAACTTAAGTGTTTTAGGAGAGCTGGCATAATTAAGGTAACAAGCCATACTTTGTCACACAGGTAGAAGGAATGCAGTAATGGGCAGCCCATGTGAAATGATATGTACATAGTCAAAAGTCAGCAAAGAGATGCTTCTTCTCAGTTCATGTATTCTCTGATGTCATGTGAGTAGGTGTTCAATGGGAACAAAGTAACTCCATTAGAAATGCATTCTTGCTCAATAGTTTTAATCCAAAGGGACAGAACATCTAACTGAAGGGAAAGAGGAAGGCAATAAAAATAAATAAAGAAAGAATGGATGGATGTACAGGAAGATACAATAAATCTGTGCAAAAAATGCCTCCAAAATATGCTAAGAATGCTGTACTTTTCACCCGAGCCTGCAGGAGAAAAGCCTCTCAAATCAAAAAGCCCCACTGCTGTAATGTATTCAGTGGCACAAACTCTGTTAAAGGATTTAGTCAATGGTGAAACTTGCCTTTAGAAACTCCAATTGCATTAACGCCACCTACATTTCCTAAACACGTGCTCAAGGAACCTCTGCAAATTAAGCATAAGTAGAAGGACCAGAAGGTCCTTGGAAGCCTCAGAGAACCCATTAACATTTGCCTTTTGGCTCTCACAGGTCTTAGAAACTGCTGGTTTCAATCTTCCTTTCCCTCTAAATATTTCACTGGGTCTTATTGCCTGACCCATTACAAGAAAAATAAGGAAAGCTAGAATGGTTTCTTAGACTACAGCCTCCTCCAAGAAGTTTATGTTCCACACAATGTTATGTGCACAGCTGGAACTCACAAATGATACGTGGAGGATAATGACATAGTTAAAGCAAAACAAGGAAACACACTGAAAGGCAGGTTCGGGGGATTATAAAGAGCTAACTCATATAAAAACATATTCTTGTAATAAAAAAAAAAAAAAGCACAGGATAAAAACAAAAAACCTGCAGCATAAACATGACAGAACACTTAATCATGAAGGCAAGCTACAATGCCAGACCAACCCATTGCTGTCACGTTCTCCCTGCTCAAGAGGACCAAAAACTTAGTTCTTCAGGAAAATAAATGACTCTGTATCACCACAAATAAAAGTGAATTGGTTTTCATTGAAGAAAAAAGGTGGCAGTAGTACTGAAAAGGCAGGTAATGGCAGCTGACCTAAAAACAGGAATAATAGCAGCAATAAAACCTGCACAAATGCTTTCTAATATGTCTGTTCTTTTTAAGTATAAGGCTTAAGGCTCCAGCCTGGAAAATTCATGACAACTTGAAAATGTAAGGCTCATTGAGAAAAAATATCACCAGATTAAAAGACTGCAGAGAGTCCTATCCCCAGCATCCAGACTGAACTGACAACTGAGCACCAAGCAACTTCTTGCCAGGTTGCTATGTAAAGGTGTCAGAGCCTTCTTTGCTCAACTGATTGCAGCAGCTGGGCATTCATAGACACTTCCCAGCAGAGCAAATGGCTTTTACTCAACTTTCATAACTCTGCATGTGAAAAGGATAATATGTCACAGAAAGGATGATGAAAAAATGCCTTTTAATATTACAGGGTTGAGAGAGAACTTGGAGAGCTCTTAGTGGGTACTGCGTACCAGCAGATTCCAACACTGAAAATACAGCAAAACAAATAATTAAATTTCTGTTTCTATTCACACTTATTATTCAGAGCAGTGAAATTTAATTGAAATAGTACGATAAAAGTTCCTTGTAAACCCTGCTTTATAATAAAAATGAAAAAAAGAATCTTTTTGAAGCAACTATTTTTCCCCCCTTTTTTTTTTAGTTCCTTTTTTTTTTTTTTTTAACTTCCCAAACAAAGCAGAATTTTGTGTCTGAAAATAAGATGGTGAATTACAGCAGAGTCACGAAAACAAAGAACCAACAGTTTCGCCAGTGCAGGCTTGTTACCATGAGCTAATAATTCCAGACTTTAAGCAAGCTGAGCCTCTTTTTTAATAACTGCATGCCTCTAGGCAAAGTATTTCTACTAAAAATTATTGAGGCATGGAACAGGGCAAGGTGTGTGAGCTAATGTTGGATTGTTCGGTTACTAAACCAACTCCTATAGCAATGAGTCTGCTCTGAACTGGCAGATTATTTCTCTGTATACACTTGTATAAACACACTGCTTAAGGTCGAAATCTGTGTAAGCTTTCTTTTCAATTAAAATGTCAAAGATGACAGCACTTGTTTTCACTGTCCTCAACAGAATGATGGATGCTGCAGAAGCAGTTTCATGCCTCTGTGTTCCAGAGATGTTTGCCTGCCTGAGTGTCTAAGAAAGATGCACTTGCTGATCTTCTCATTCATCTTCAGGCAGAAAGGACTACTTGAAAATTTTATACTCTGCATGGCTTAACATCTAGTAACTTTCTATTCCTCAGTCTCCTCATGTGTCCCCATATCCAATGCTGGAAAAGTTAGAGAAGAAAGTTTGATGTGCCCAAAGAGAAAGTCCTGAATTAAAACAATAGCTTGCTGCTCAAGGGAATAGCCTAAAATCCCAGACTGGTTTACAATCATGGGCTTCTCACTTCAGGCACCCAACTCAAGTCTACACAGAAACAAATTTGCTCTGGACCACAGGGCAGTAAAGAAAGACCTGGCCACCCCAAAACAAACATTCAGCAACCTTATTAAAAACTGGGACAAATCCTGGAGGAATTCAAAAACCATTTGGGCATGGCCCTAGGTGAAGCAGCTCTCGGTGATGCCACTCAAGCAGGGCTACTGGGCCAGATGGCCTCCTGAGGTCCCTTCCTGCCTCAAACACTCTGTGATTTTGGGAATCTACGTTTCTTCCATTCCGTATCCATGAAACTGAATAAAACTTTATCTGTCAACTTCTCACTCATTTTTGTCATCTAGAACTGATACAAAGCCAAAGATAGTAACTCTGGATGTTGCTGAGTTTGAAGGTCATGCTGGGATAAAACTGGCTGCATACACTGGCATGACATTACATTGTAGGACCTGTAGCACCATTTTGTCCACAGTTTTGCCAGAAAAAGGCTAACTAGTCAAAACAGTCTCTGTGGAAAGTGACAGCATCTGACTTCAACAGATTCAGTTTTAAAGCTGACAAGACACAGACGTGCTGTACACAATATGGAAATATACTTTGCCCATAGTCACTAGTGAGGAAAATCAAGTAGGTATTTTCATATGAGGTGAGATTCAAATTCTACTCTTAACACAAAGAATACTACAAATTTAACATGTATCTTAGAAATTTTTCAGAAGACATTATTTAAGGAAATACAAGCTCAACTTCTTAAATGCCATACCAAACAAGTAAAAGAAAATTAGAAGCTTGGAAAAGTTGATATGCAATGAGCAGCAGACCAAAATCCAGTTCTTAATCTCATCCTTTAACAAGAAATAGCACACACAGACCTTCATGCTCACTACTTCCCTTCAGCAACTACACATGCTCTTGTACAGTCAAGATCTCACTATAGCCCAAATAAAGTCAGCACTTGTGTGCTAACTGCCCCATACTTTTTCAATGTCTCAAAGCTCTCATTTCAGGGATGGCAGTGGAGGAGAAAGGAAAGGAGTATGTACATGAGGGGGGACTCTCAATTACCTTTCTTGCAAGTCACCTACAGGTGTGAAAATATCTTATTGTCACTCGTAGCTCTGTGTCTTCAGTAATTGTCTTCCCACCTCAACCCACACCACTGATTCCTTTCAAACATTCATAAAAGCCAAAATGAATATATGATACTTCTGGAAGGAACCATTGCATATGCTTCATCTTCTTCTAAACATGCTAAAATTCCCACTCTACATGTGCATTAATGCAGTTGATGAGAAGCACAGGAGAGAGGTGAATCTTAGGGCAGAAGGAACAAAGTCATTGAGAATTTGGAGAACATTGAGAACTTCAGCTCCAAGCCAACAGTGACTGCTCTCCTCATTTAAGGACACATTGCTCTCTGCCTGCACATCAATCAGAGGTGCTGTAGATTGAGAACTTCAGTTGAGTAAACAAGAATCCCAAACTCATCTTCAGCATTTTTTCCATAGCTTGGGCAAACTTACTAAAGGTTAGAAATCACCTTAGTTGACTACTTTAAATCTCCCAGAAAAGCATATATTACTGAACAGTGTGCTCCAAAATTCTCAGTGCAAATGACAGAAGTGCTACAGGTGCAGATTTCACCCAAGTTCAGCTACTGACACAGCCCTGCAAGTATGGGCCCTGTTTTCCAGCAGTGTGCAAGGGGAAAAAGCAATAGCACATTGCAGCCATTGTCCACACGTGCAGACACAAACCACTGGGGAAATTTCTCTCTCTATGCATGTATGCACACAGAGACAGCAAAAGCGAGCAGGCAGTGAAAAAAGGTTATTTTATTCTTGCAACAAAATGTACACTGTCACAGTGACTTACAGCCGCTATCTGTACCCACTCTCTCCCTTTTAAAGCACTGGTTTTAACATGAACCTGCAGCTAATTTTGAGGTTAGAGTTCATTTGTTTTCACATCAATGCAATTAATTTCCACTGGAAACTGCATCTCAGGCATTCAATCAAAATAGGCCTAAAATAATTCTGAAAAGCTCATCTGTCTTCAATCTATATAATGTTTTAAAAATTGGATGCATGCCCTGAAACAACATTGCACTTCACAAAGCTTAAAGCTCTAAACTTAAGAGTATCAGTTACATTGAAACTGTAGTAAATTAAAACATCCAGTTCTGGTTTGCATTGATTTATAAATATCGACAAAACTACTATTGCAGTCATTACCACTTTGGGTGCTCAGAGTTAAATTTTCATCAGTTCAGGGTTATTTTCATTCTTATTGTGGCTACAGTAGCCTTTCAAGCTATAGATCAGGTTCCAGATAACATGTAAATCTTAAATCTTAGTTTTAAAAATATGCATACAAACCAGCCAAAATTCATAATAAAAAACAGCAATTCTAAATAGTCCATAATGTCAGTCAGATACGAAGCACAATTTTTTTTTCATAATCTCCAGCTTAAGCAGAAAGGATTGTTACTATTCTGAAATATTTTAAATAAATGTAAGTGGAAATGAGATAAAATGTGAAAAGGCAAATGTACAAAACTTCTAGTTCTGGTTTGGTTTGTTTTTAAATAGGAATTTGTTGCCTCTCTTGAACAGTTCTTTGGAATGGGAATCAAAAGTATTTCAACATTTTCTTTTTTTTTTTTCAGCCAGGATATGCAACATTTTTCTCCTAAACACCTCTGCATAATAGTCTACCTAGTGACCTTCAAAATGTGCTTGTTTATGAACAAGATATCATGGAGGAAATATGAACTTTAAAATATAAAGAGTTCAAACTGTAACACAGTTAAGAGAATAATTTGAGAAAACAATAAGAGAAGCTTGAATCCATCAACAGCAGTAGAGCCAATTCTCAATGGTGTAAAACATGTAGCTTTGCCAAAGACAGTGGATTTAAATCAATTGGGAACCTCACTTATACCCAAATGCACACACACTCCATAAACACACAGTGTATAACCCGCATTACGTCTAGTTGTAAAACTAGCTTTGACAGTGATCAATGTTGTACGTCTCAAAAAAAACCCAAAAAAACAACAGAAATCCCCACCTTATATCTTGACATCTGTAGACCACTACCAAGCAATTTCTCCTGACCCCTGGTGGCGATTAGCTTCTGAAGTAAAACAGGAGGATCACCACAACATTCATAGCATTTCTCTTGCAGGTGCTGGCCAAATGGTACCCTTGCTGCTCTACTTGATACTGTCACTGAAGCAAATATGCTAACCTGCAATCTAGCTTTCCACTACTTTTTTGTTTTCATCCTATTTGACTTGTAGGGCCCATGCAATAGAGAAAAATGAGGAGAGATTGGTCCTACTGGGGCAGATATTTCCTTAGTCATGATGCTCTTGCTGTTGAAACTCATGGGAGCTATGCTGTTGCATTCATTTAGAACTAAATCAGGCCTTCAAAATATATGACATATATGAAGATATGTTCTTAAATTATATCCTGAAGTGCTGACTGATGAGTGTTAATGACACACTACATCACACCAAGAAAAAGAAATGAACAAAGCAAAGTTTATTTTAAAACTTTACATTCCAATCTGTATTGATATTTCTGGTTTGGTGTTATGTAGCTGCTTTGTTGGTTTGTTCATTGGGTTTTTTTTTTCATTTTTGTCATGAGAAAAAATTTGGGTCAAAGAGGAAATTTTTGCCCCAAACCTAACTCTGGTGGAAGACTAACAGAACATCTCCTGCACCAATTTAGAGTGAAGGGCTTAAAGATCAAGAATCAGTCATGTAGCAAGCTTAGGTTATCTCATAAACTTCCAAGAGTCTGTAGTATGAACTAATACACTGGCTGGGTTTTTTTGGTTGTTTGTTTTGTTTTTTGTTTGTTTGTTTGCTTTTAATCTCATGTGTCTTTAATGTGAACAGTAAATGTTGACATTAATCTTCACAGACTCCATGAAGACTCTGAGTTTGCACTGTTTCATTTTTTCTTCCACTTTCCCTGCTGAAGACTACTGCTGAAACAGAGCTTTAGCTAAAATAAACCGCTATTCCAGGAAATAAATGAATCAATGACACAAACATCAAAGTCAAAAACTGCAAGAAGTGAATTTTAAACTCTGAATGTACTGGATAACTGGATAAGATTTTGAACATTTCTCTCATTCACTCCAGTTTTCAGCATTGCCAGGCAAGGAGAAACTATCTTTCTACAGTTTGAAGAGACCAAACCCACTAGGCTGGAAGGACTTCTTCAGCTGCAGCTGCAAGGCTGAAGTGACCCCACTTGTCTGGGCAGACCCAGACCAAGTCTGTAGGTCTGACACAAACCTTTCCATAAATGCAAGTGTAATTGCAGCTGTGCCTTATGCTGTCTGACCCAGGTTGTGAAAACCAATAGCAAGAGCTGCTTTTCAGTGGAGTGCCACCATAACCAGTGAAATGAACTGCAGCATTTGCCTTAAAAGTTTCCAGATTTTAACTGTGGGAATTGCTACCCTGGAGTTGTCAGTGGAAGGTCTTTGACAATGTAATTTGTTTCTCCTGCTGGCCTGACATGTTGACATTCAAGAAACATTAGTTGTTTTCTTTTGTTTAAATTTTCTTTTTTTTTTCTTTTTTTTTTTTAAGTTGTTTGCTTGGAGTTGTTGGAAAGGCAGAGGAAAAGGATTATTTAAGGATTATTTGTTAGCTAATGAAGGGAAAGAGTGAGAAGGAGGAGAACAGGAAGAAGACCTGCTGTTTTCTTTAAGTCTCCCGTAAAATAAGCAAAGTGTTTGTCACACATGCAGCCTAAGACATGTCTACACAATGCAAGTGAATGTGTGAAAAATGTTAAATTTACTTAAACAAAAAAGTGGCAACTCACTCAGTTTACAATAGCATAAAATCTATTTGGTTTGGCCCTCAGGAAGCCAGACATTTGATTGATCTGGTTAAAATATCCCAGCAGTCACAGAAATAGACCTGAACAAAGCCTGTTGCATCACCTGCATTTATTTTTTACTGTTAATATTTAGCAATGGAGGAAAGATACAGATCTGTGCTCTATACACTTGCCATCTCCAGCAGTATGATCTCAGCTCAGAGAGCAGCAGGAATTTGCACAGCAGTGAGTGTGGCTCACATCCAAGTGTCGGAAGCCATGGCTTACTCGCTCCACTGTGCGTTTTCTATTGTTGCTCTTTCATTTTTTATTTATTTATTTTCAATAGGAAAGGCAAATATGACGAGTGCAAAGAATAGCAGCAAAGTTGGATTTTGGATCAGTTTTGTTTTGTTTTTTGTTTGTTTGTTTGTTTGTTTTTTTCTTCCCCCGTGGTTTCTCCATAGTTTAGGAAGCCTGGGTTTAAGCCTCGTGTCAGCCTACCAGATGACAAGTCCTCTGAATAGCCCCACATAAAATCTTATGAGAAATTAAGAGTTTAAGTGCAGGCACAATCAGAGGTGTGCCTTTTAGAGCAACTCAGAAATTTGTCTTTTATTTCTTTCCCTATAGCAACAAATCAACAGCATCACACACCAAATAAATCTGGTCCAGGCTGTGTAGGATATGTAACAAAGGTAACCTGTGGCTTAAGAGAAGAAAATGAAGCAGTATATATGCAAGATACTTTGCATTTTGCAGACACATACTACCAGCTGTTTATTCTTTAGCTCATGGCTGTACATCTATTGGGAACCTCCCACACACCTCTGTAAACTTTGTACAGCTCCTGGTCTTATTTCCACTGCAGATTTAACTCTAAGCCATGGATAAGCACAGTATTTGGGTTTTAGAGTTAAGTGTCATTTACTATCATTTCTGACATCTCCATACATTATCATGAGCTTCTTTTTCACAGGAGACTTGAAATCTGATTTTAATTTGCAGTAGGGTTATGGTCACAATAAATGTCTATTTCAGATATTCATGAGAAGTCTCTAATACAAATGGAAATCAAAAGTGGCTGTTTTCTTGTATTTTCAAAGCCATGTATGTAAAACATCCAGTACAGATCTGTTCCACACGGAAACCTGTTACTGATCCACCACTGCACCCCAATTCCTGCCCTGGCAGCAGGCACCATCGTGCTGAGCCATCTCAGGAGGTTTTATAGCTTGCATAATAAAAGCCCAGGTTATGAAATCATTAGCACCTCAGCTGAGGCTGCCACAGGGATGCCCCCCTGAGTTCGTTGTGAAATGCTTCTTTGGCAGCTGTACTCTCATGGAGTCTTTGGATATAGTTACTTCAGTATCACCACAGAGAGGGAAGTAAATCAGTTTGTTCATGTTCTGAATTTATGTGTAAGGCTAAACATTTCTCTGATCCACCTCTAGGCTAATTCCCTCCATTTACACATCCATAATTCTTAGTATAAAGACCTCTAGAAAGCTCAGACATCTATAATCACAGTTCCAATCCTACACCTGGAATGCCAAGGACCTGGGTTGTGCCTAGAGTGAACTTTGTCAAGCACCACACGTTCCACTTCTCCATATCCCAAGGGGAGCCTCTGCGAGCACTGCTGCCCTTCCCTCACCTGCAGTCCTGGCACAGGGTGCAATGCTGCTCCATAAATGCAAGTTTGGGTAAAACTCTGTCACCCTGAGCAGCTGAAGCTAAATTTGCCATAGGAGAATCCATATTCCAAACAGAGAGAAAGGAAATCCACTGCTGGCCACTGAGCAAACTGTCTGGATGCTCTTTATTCCAAGAGCACTGGAATTATCCCTTGAGACTTTTCTTGAGAGGTTCAGAAATATTATGAACCTTGTCCTTGTAAAGTGAGCTCAGTCAAGGACAGTCAGTAGCTCTCACTATCCAGTTTGATTTATACTCATAGATGGGGCTGTCATGTCAATAAGGACTATGTGCATCCAAGACAAGGGAACCTGTGTGAAGGCACTACCTCCAGGTGTGCAGGGGGAACTTGTTGTAGGAAAGGACATTCTATTCACTTGAGCACTCTAAGGGTTTGGTTCATGGTTATTTGCAAAAGCGAATTCAACCAGTTTTACCGACTGCTCAAGACAGAGCACCCAAGAAAGGATGCATGCCAATCAGGTTCATGAACATTAAATAAAGCTGGCTTATCTTTCTGAATCAATGCACTGGGTCATGATTTAAGTAATTGAGGCACTGGTGCTTTATAAAGCAGCATAAGTAAATACCCAAACTTAATGTGATATAAAAAGAACCACAATAGAAAGGAGAACTTAATGTAGTAATGAAAATCACTTACCCTTAATCATCCTTGAGACAGTGTTTTTACAACTCTATATGATTTATGCAAGCAGTAAGCATACCTCCTTTGACTTTTCTAATAACAGGGCATCTCAAACATGCTTGTTGGGATTTCAGTTGGTGGTTTTTTTGTTGTTTTAATCACTATCCCAAGTGCATTATTTAAGCCTTTGATACCTTTTCTGTAAAAGGATTTGCTAAGCAATAAATCATATCTATTTGCAAAGGAAACAAACAAACAAACAAAAAATCCAAAGAACCCAAAACATTACTAGCAAAGTTTGCAGAAATAAGAGGTTTGGTCACAGGTGTGTAACTAATGTATACAATTTTTTGAAGTCTTACTGAAGTCCACATTCATTGCTGCTGACAAGCATGCTACTTAGTGCAAGAGACTGTATGAAATGTTCACTATATGATTTATGACTGTGCCCTTACATTAAATAGGAAGGACTGTAAACTACCTGTTCTCTGCTAAGCACCTCTATGCTTCCTCTTTCATGGAAAGACCTCAGTTTTTGGAAAAGCCAGACAATTTCTAAAGTGAGTATGCTCTTGTGACACTGAGCCTAGCCAGACCACAAACTATTTTATTATGTCGTGCAAAAGCCTATGTGCAAAAAATCCTCTTTAATTAAGATAGAGCAACCAGCACTGTGGTTGTAATTACCTTGGACTGCTTTACCCACAGGCATAATGAAATAAAATTGGGCCCTCTATATTTTTGTTTTTAAACTAAGTAAACCCAAATTAATTTATTCAACTCAAACCAGACAGGTTTCTCTTTAAAAGGAAGGCATACATGGTTGGAGGGGCTGGTGCAGGAGGCAGAGTGACATGCAATGATGACTGTGGACTGCAAACTGCTGGCAAAACATTTGGCTTGCCGTTGGTCCGTGGCCAGTATTTTCCTTTGTTAATGAATCCCACATCTTTTCTAAGTTAAGCATTTTTTCTTCTCCCCTCTCATTTTATTTGAAACATATTTTAAATATTTTTGTTTTTATGACGCTGTGGAACATGATACAGCCCCCTCCTAACCCTGAATATGGGAAAATCAATTAAAATCTTGACATTAAGAGCTATGATATAAACATATGGTTCAACTACTCAGACTTCTTTTTTAAGCAACGTATCAAGGATCAGTGCAAGGAGAAATAACCAAATGAGAACCCCAGATTATTAGGTAAAAATGATAGCAATCACAGTGTATCACAGCCAGAACTGTGCTACTCACAAAAAACAAAAACCATCACAAATTTTACAGGTTTTGATAGATTTCTCTAGACTTACTCAGGGTTGCACATTTTTCAGCTATGTTCTTTTCTGAGGGAAATGACCATTAAAAAACAATAATCCATCCTGAACGCTGTGTTTAATATTTAACACACTTAGTCTCTCTCACCCAAAGGACCTTCATTTTATGACTTTAAGAATGCAACCTTAAAATGGAGTTTTCTGGACTTTCTCATTAACTTCTGGATCTTCTCTGAAGAAAAATGGTGGAAAAAATTGTGAATTTTCCCATCAGAACAGAAACACAATTTTCAAATGTGGCAAATATTTTGGGTATCAACTGATACATGCCCTACCAAGCACCAGTCCTCCAGACTATGTGACAGTAAAACCACTTCAGCTCCCTTTGGTGTTTCAAGTTATCAAGACCCCGGGTAGAAAAAATCTTAAGTCACCTAAACTCCAGGGAATACAGTCACCAAACAGATTATTTTTAACCTGTCCCTGACAAGAAAATAAGCTTTTTCAATCATCTGCTACGGACATCTAATCTTCAATCCTGTGAGCATTTAGCTACGTGAATGTACATGGCCTCTTTTAATATTCTTGAGTCTTACAAACCTCACATCTTTGGTCATCATAACTCATCCTATCAACAGAAGAGATGACAAAGTATAGCACAGTGCACTGCTGGCCCTACAGCCCACACTGTGAGGACAAGGATTTGATGGAAAAAATCATGTTTCAAAAGTGTGTTCTGCACTAAACCCCTTACTTTTGCCAACATGAATGGTGCCATGCTTGTGTTAGAAATAGCAAAAAGCTTTCCTAGAGGCTCCTGGCATCAATCTAAAGTCATATTAGGATGGAGAGTTCAGTAATCTACAGAATATGTGCAAATTAAACATGCTCCCTTTATCACAGTGAATTCACTTGCATTGTAACAGACATGGTTTACACAGAAAATTAAAGCTGAGCTCAAAAGCCACAGCTGAACTTTTCTTTTTCCTGGTCAAATACAAATTGCCAAACACTGCATTTTCAGATAAACCAAAAAATATTAAATTCACTAAAAAAAATACTGTTTAGTAAATCTTACAGATAGATCATTTTTATTTGGAAAAGTAAGCTTTTTAAATGTTCTAGTTTGAACTGATGCATTAATTTGGACATTTACCTAATTTTAAAGAGTTAATTTTTAAAAATCCTGTGTTTTTTTTTCTTTTTGTTTCTTTTTTTTATTTTACAAAAAATAATTACGAAATTAAGTAACGTTGAGTTAACTTACAATATTATTTTTAATTTCAGTCTCTACATCAACCACGTTGTTCTCCACAGAGAATGAGATACAGCTCACCCGCCACAGACACACCAATGACACAAAAGAACCCTTAAATCTGTCAGCTTTCTTTCATTTCCTCTTCTGTTAAAAACAAGCTGATATTCCAAATAATTCTTTTTTTTTTTTTTTCTGTCTCTTCTTCACAATTTTTCTAAATGGTTTTAACAGCTTGTTATAAACCTGAACATCAATACCGATGCATTAATAAAAATGTAACTTGGATGCTTTCAAAACTATCTAACTGGACGACTGATTAGCTCCCTTAATAAATTAACTGGGTGGGAATGACATTTTTAATGAAAAGGGAAAATAGTGTATTCTGCAGGAAAGTATGGGACTTTCTGTTTTGTTTTCCGCAGGATTAGCTCCTCCAGCCAGGACATTTTTGCCACTCTCCTGACAGCGGTACAAAACCGTCTTTGACATTTACCGAACCATCAGACATCGCCCTTTAAAAGAGCAAATCTTGCCCTCATTACAACAAAAGAGGATGCAAACAAGGCGAAAGGATGGCAGTAAACAAGGTGACAGAGGTGTACTGAGAGCCAGGCTGTGTGCTGTAGCTTGTGCTTTCTGTAATGTCATTATTATGAACAATAGAGTTCTCGGAGCCTTTTAACTCAAGGTGACTACGAGGTTGAGGCAGAGTGTCAGTGGACACTCATGTCCGGTGACTGTTTCACAGTCTTTACATTATGTTCCCCAATAAATAATTTATTTTGCAATAGTAAAATAACAGAGCATTCAGAGGGGCAAGGCATAATTCTGTCTGTGGTAACAGTGACAGCATATTGGATGGTCATTAGTTAATGGACAAATATGAGGTATATAGGGAGTTCACTGAAAAAAAAGCATTAATGTGCCATTACTTTTAAAGTGGGAACAGCTTTTGCTAGCTAAGCTCCTGTAAAACATACCTTTGAGCTTACAGCAGTATTAGCAAATGGATCCCCTACTCAGTGATGGACAAAGCTCAGAAGGCTGAAGAATTACCCTATCTCCTCATTTTGCAAAATATGCTGAAAAATACTTTGAAGACCTGTTCTACTTGTTACAGTTTAGATGATCTATTTTTGTAAAAAGGAAAAAAAGAAAAGGTACTTTAAGCAGCTTATTGCTTTGTAAATACCCAAGAGACGGATTTTCTCAAACCTTTTAGAATTTTTTACAATTCTTGACTATGAGCAGAAAATACAGATACTTATTCAAACAGTTGTTTGTAAAGCAAAAATATATTTTGCTTCATTTTGGTTCCCATTTCAGCCAAAAAAAAGTTGGTGTCAGGATTCCTGTCTTATCTTCACTGTTTTATCAGCTGCCTCCTGTAACCTAGGTGAATGGCCTTTACAGAATGATGGGAAACCCAGGAAATGAAGAATTGTGAAGTGCAGCTCATCCCATCCTCAATGACAGCAATTCAAAGTCCACAGTTAAAACTCTTCTACTGGGTGCATAGGATCTGAATTTTTGGAGCAGGTTTCTTGGAGCCTTATCTGAGCAAATTTTGAATACCTTCAGCCATTGGGATTACACCTCTCTGCTGCCTTTTGCAGTGCTTCCCCACACTCCTCGTGCAGGAACCTTTCCTTTCTTCGGTCTCATGGAAATGTCTTTTGCTGAAACTTGTGACTGTTATCTTGTGTCTTCATGCCACAAAGTTGGGGAGACCCTGACCCTTGAGTAACTACCCTATAAGTAGGTGAAGGTTGCAATTACATCCCCCTTTTGCTGTCTCTGTGCGATGCAAACTGAGGTCCCTGCCCTCTGCTTCTCCTGTTGTGCCTTCCCTTCGGCCCGGGGAATACATTAGCAATGGCATCTGCTCTCCAGGCAGCTCTCCAGATTACCTCTGCAGCAGTGTCTCAAGCCCTTGCTCACTCAGGAACATGTCTGGGGGCACCACCTGCTCAGAGCCATTCAACAGACAAAGCAGACTTCGTCCTACACTGACCAAAAGTTTCTCTGACTGCAAAATGTTTTTCTTCTCCCTACAGTCTTTCTGAGTCCTCTGGGGCTTTTGTAGGCCAACCCAAATATCTGACCCTGAGCCAATCAGTTAATTATTATATCTTATGTTTGTCCTATTTTACAATTACTGTGCATGGGAGACACATGCCAATGCAGATGTGCTGCTGCAATCCAGCAGCCAGAACTCAGGGCTGTATGAGGAAGCAGCAGGCTCACATCCTTCCTCCAGACAGCTTGATCAGATCTGCACTCAAAAACATCCCCCTCTTGGAGCATTGCTACCTTGAATCAAGTCTCCCTGAGATAAAGAGCTGTTTTTTAAAGAAAGAAAAGGAGACATCAGATAGCACTGATGCTGGCTGCACTATCAGTCAGGAGTTTGTCTCAGGCACTAGGTGAGCAATCTGAGACCAACGTTTAAAAATCCAGAATATATACCACATGTGACTGCCAGAATATTACTGCCTTTTTCACTATTTGCTATTCTCCACACCTCCCAGGCATTTTCCAACAGAAATATAATAATAATCAGAAGCAACAGAAATATTGAGAATAGACCCTGGAAATCAAGCAGAAAATAAAATGTACAAAGCTCAATCATTTTCCAGTGCACAGCAAGTGAGAAACTGTATTTTTAAGACCTTTTTTAAACAAAACAAACACATGCACACACACAAAAAAGGTATTTCTCAGCAGTAACAATTCCAGATTTGCAAAGGGAAAGAAACAATTCTTAATTTCTTTTGCAACAATTGTTAATTGTCAAAAGACCGTGTTTTAGGAATACTGAACCAAAACTGAAACATTTCAGTCAAGCACATTTCACTTTTCTAAACAGATCTCTATTAATTCATGCTTTTCCAATTCATTTTTTTCTATAATATTGTTTTCTCCCTATAACTTTATAACCAGCACTGGTAGGATTCTGTACATTCCCATAAGTGTTGTAATACTTTCATAGGGAACTATAAGTCTTGTCAAAGTAATTTAAATGAGAAAATGACAACAGTAATCACTAAAAGGGAAGTCACCTCATAATCTCTTTGTTCACTCAATACATTACAATAACTACCAACTTGCAGTAGATGTTAACAGGTTTTCCCCTGAATTGAGAAAGTTCCATGCGACATAGTTCAATTAGCAAGTAAAACCCAAAGAAAACACTCATATGGAGTAATGTCCCCCTTTAGCTGTTGTCTAATTTTTTGCCCACAATTTGATGTCTCATTCTGCATAAACTTGAAATGGGACAAAGTTTTGGCAAGTTTCAATTTCAAAAAGAAAGAAACTGCCATTCATACTTGCATTTACATATACATCACTGCCTTAAGTCATGAAACTTGGAATCTTGTTCATGTGATAAATTGTTTCTGGTAGGATAGTTTAAGAATTAAAGAAGTTCATTTTGCTTTGCATCCTCAAACGTGTATGTGTCCATATATGCACATATATAAATCCACACAGAGGGATTTTTGTGCTAAACTGCACTTTGTCAATATATGACTGTCTCATACAAATGGCCACAGGCGATATCAGTCATCAGAGGATTCCAATGGCAAGGAATCTGTCTCTTCAATCAGTCTCTAAACTGAACCTTATCTTAGTCTCTATTTTGATTTTTCAGTCAATCTTCTACATGAATTTAAAAATATACTCACTTATTCACAGTACATCAGAAAGCTAAATATTATCTAGAAAAATGAGAACTACTGCATTAATGGTACAGCAGAAATACAGATCACATCCTTAACTGAAATAAAGAAAAATTCACGCAGGTCTGGAAACTGAAAAAAAAATACTGGAATTTTTTTTGTATGATGATGAGTGCACTCAAGCTGAGGTCAAGAGAGGATCTGGTCCAGTAAGTTTTTTCTGTTCTGGTTTTTAAGACTCAGTTTGGAAAAAAATGCCTCATGTTAAAACTGACATATAAAATTACTGTTGCTGATGGGCTTTTCCAGCGTGGTAAAACCTTCTAGTAGCTTTATTTTTGACAGACCGTGTGATAATTAGTTGACATTTAGAGAAAATGTAATGAACCTTAATAATAAAAGTTCATTACTTAGGTGCCACTAGTGGGTACAGATTTATTGATCTGTAGAAAGCATTGTCCATCAGAACCAAATTGGCCCCTATTCTTCACGGTCACGTAGCGGCACGCACCTCAGAGCTGTACGTACCTGTAATAAAACCCTCCACTTCTTTGTTTATGAGAGTGCATCTTGTATTCATACTAATAAAGAACTTTAATATGTTTGACTTAATGTTTGAGTAATGACTGCAGTGTGCAAACCACCCTGTGATACCTTTGAATGAAAGACACTATGCTAGAATAAAGACCACCATACACATACAGCTTATGCTGATCTGAGAGACTACAATTCTCACACTTGACTTGGAAGTTATCTTAATTGATGGCTGGTTTTATTATAATTTGCAGAAATCTTTCAGTAAATTGGAAGTGAGAAGTTTTCAGTACAGTTATTCATTTTAACATAGAAACCTACAAGGAAATATCAAGACATAAAATAAAGAACAGAAGCAGTCATGGAATAAACAATGTTCTGTTAAGTAAGTGATACTTTTCTGGCTGTGCCAGAATCCAAAAGCACTATAAAGCAAAATTTGTGCCACTGGGGCTGAAAAATCATTCATGCTATTTGACAATCAAGGCCTTAAAAATGTGTTTGGAGGAAGTGGAGTGAATAGACAGCAAGCTCCACAACACAGAAATTCCATGCCACATTTAAAAACAAATTCAAGCACCCATGTGAGGAGAAAATCACCTCATAATCGGAATCCAAGATCCATCAATCTCTGGAGTTACGGTGGCAGTAGTAGTAGTTTTTCAGGAGGGCGCATCCTAAAACTAGAGATGCTGAAAAGTACATGGGTGCTCAAACGAGTGATACAGACTTTCTCCAGAGCCTGTCAAAGCAGCACTCCCATCCACTGCAATAAACTTTGGATCAGGTTCAAAATCT
This sequence comes from Perdix hodgsoniae, assembly GCA_035772895.1. Taxonomy (NCBI): domain Eukaryota; kingdom Metazoa; phylum Chordata; class Aves; order Galliformes; family Phasianidae; genus Perdix; species Perdix hodgsoniae. The sequence continues at coordinate 27,929,200 of JAPSGF010000005.1, read as the reverse complement.
GAACGTAGTCCTCCCTCACTAGAATTGGCTGGTCACAACGGAAACTGTTTGGGCAAAGTACCCCACCCATAAACAGAGCACTTGGGGAGAATATAGTAGTAAGCAAAGAAGTTTGTCTCTTTGCCAAGAGTAGGGGTTGTGTCTCCTCCTTATTCACCCTCTGAGAGAATAAAATGAAGGCTATAGTAAGGTAATATTTCTGAAGGAAATCTGAAAAGAAATACAACATGAATAAGGACCAAGAGGATAAGGGTTCTTTCAATTTTGATGTGAAGGTGGAAGAATTGAGTCAGTGATGGGGTAAGAGTCATTACCAGATGGATACAGTGTTTCCATCACTCCTCTCCTTGGGACTGTATAAATAGGCAGAGAAATAGAAAGGAAACACAAACGTGAGTATGGAAACAGAATTCCACTAAGGAAATTGCCACATCAACTAGGTGGAAGACAAAGATATGCAAGTCCATTTGCAGGAGAAAGAGAGCATAAACACGGTTAAGTGGATATTAATGAACTCTAAGCAAGGATGGCAAGCCTGTTCTGAACTTACAAATCACATCCGCATTAATACCAAATGAGTTCATTAAGATTAACATTATTATGAGGAGTATCAAAGGGATTAAAAGAGATTATGGCAAATAAGAGAGTCAGATAGGAATGAGATGTAATTACCTTCATATCTGGCTTATCTATAGCTGCAGAGAAAGACCCAACATTCAGTTCAAGCTGGAGGAATGTAACTTGTATTTTAATCTGAAGTGTAATTTTCAGCAAAGCTGATCTCAACAGTTTGGGCTGAACATGGCCCAGGCATGTGCAGGACGAGCAAAAGACGGGTGGGAAGGAGAACAGAGCAAGACAGGGAAGGGCAGGCCAACTCCCCTCCCGCCCCAGTGTCCTCACTGAAGTGCAAGGCAACTTAGTCCTTGTGCCCCTGTGTCCAAAATGTGACATAAGGTCACCACTGCTAGAGCCACCTGTTCCCCAGAATTGTCCTGCTCCGACCCAAGTACTCATCCCAGCATCATGCCCAGTCACATGAAGGTCCAGACACATATTTTTAGAGCAGGACTTAATGAAGCTCCCTTTGGAGGGGTAAAGCTTGGAAGAAGGCTTACTGTGGAGCACACCTAACTCAACTCAGAGCAAGGCAGCCTGTTAAACATACAGATCTCGTGTCTTGACTTCACTGGGGGAGGCAGTCCACCATTGCTTACAATTCCTGTTCAACACGTATTATATGTGGTGAAAACGCTCTACAATATCTCTGATGATCATATATGTTTTCTTCAGTACCTTTCATTGGGCTTCACAAATACGAGGAGTGTTCCTCAACTATTTAAAGGAAATAGTCATGCTGCAGAGTTAAGAAAATTGAAGAGCACAGGGATAGAGTGAATCACGCTTGGTGAACTGAAAATATATCTTCTTAATTGTACCTCATGCTTTTGTACAGCAACTACAGAGTCAATTCCTTTGTGCATGCAGAGACCAGCTAAGGAGCACCAAATTACTGCTTAAGATCACACAGCGTATAGAGAGGATAGTCTGCCAACGCACACATAAAACAACAAAGGCGGAAATGTTCCTTGGGATCGTGGTGGGGAAAGTGTTTTGGGACTCTTCCAGCCAGGCCCTGCTTTGAGCAAATTGCCTTTCTTCAGAGGCCGACCACGCGTGGTCAGCCTCCAGTGCAAACACTGCTTACGAGCTTTGGTGTGTTTGGCCTCTGGTTTGTTTGACAGGTTACATGTGCTTCTGAATATATCTTCTGATGCTCATTTACAGAGCGCTGCTAACATTTCTCTTGGCTGCTATTTAAAAAATCAGGTCTCTAAAGATATCATCCTTCAATGAGAAAATCCTCTTGCCAGAAGGCCCAGCTTCAAACGCAGAGAGGCTAACAGCCAGAGCCGCCAACCTCTGGTTGCAGAGCTGTGAGCCCACAGCCATACCTGCATGTGGCTCTACAAGTGCAAGACAGGCAATAGAGGAATCCAGAAGGGGCAGCAGCTATAAATTTTTGGCCAAAATGAATGTGCAGTTCAAAAGCACTTGTCAGAGCTGTCTGGCTCTCTTCAGAACAGTTATACTTCATTAATTATACACTTTATTGCTTCAGTAGGCACAGGAGATTTTTATACATACACATGTACATATGCATACGGAATTTACAACTGTAATTTTTTGAAAGAAGCATTTCAAACTGTTCCCTCTGTGGTAGCACACTGAAACCAGCTAAGTAGCAGAAGTAAATCGTAACTTAGAGATGCAAGTATTTTTGGAAGGGAAGGACTTACATCTTCACACCCTCTACCTAGCTTCTCCAAGCAGGAATCAGCAGAGTGGCAAGACATGGCTGCTTTGTGAAGGTTGTGAGCATAAGGCAGGGTCATCAGCATCCCAAGCATCAATACATTCTCCTCTGCTGCCCTCCCCCTCAGGTGAACAATGGATAGTATCAGACGATGATAAACTGATCTCTATGAACTTCCAGAGCATGCTGCACTATGCATTTTGTATGGATATTGATAGAGAAGTAGCAAGGATGTGCAGGCAAAGATGGAGCACAACAAAGCCTGCCATCTTCTGCCCAGCACGTTGCCAATATGGCTAGACACTGTCCTAAGACAACAGTGACAGACTTCCTTCACAAAGTGTTCAGCCAGAAGAGGCAGGAAGGGAAAGAGTACAGTCCAACCAGCATCCAAAGGCAGGCAAAGGGAAGAATCTACACTGCTTTACTCCGATGGTTTGTGGAGTTACACTTCCCAACATTTCTAGGAGAAAATATGAGTCAGAAATCCTACGGGAACTCCTGCAGCAGCATAGCTCCCTCCACAACCCACACATCCTCAGCAGAGCACTGCGCAATCTAACCCATATGGTATATCTGCACTGCAGTGTGGGCCAGAGCCGGGTGCGGCCTTACATTCAGCTCTCGAATGATAAAAGTTTGGCGCTTGAGCAACTGCTTGTGCTTGAGCAGTTGACTGAAGAGCCTGGAAATCAGAGCATTTAGGAAAACCTCTGGGTTACAGCTAGGTGCAAGATGGCTTTGCAGAGGTTGGGGAGGGGCTCTTGTACTGCTCGGAGGTGAGGGTTTGTGGTCCCAGCAAAGCAATGCTTTGGGGTATTCTGGGGACCAACACGAGCTTAAAAATAATCAAGTAAATAAATAAAATCACCAAACCCCCAGGAACAGCATTTTAGGCTATCTGTAGTTAGCCAAGTAAATCTCCGGAGCGCTGCCGTTCCAGTGGACACCGATACAGCACTTCGCTCTGTGAGAGGAATTCCCTGAAGGGGGCACTTCCGAGACCAGGATCCCAGGAACAGCTCCTCACACAGAAACCTGATTCAGGCAGAGTGGGTGTCCCGAGGACACCACCTGGCATCTCCCATTCACCCCACATCTACCTACACACAAGCACAGTCTGAGAGGGGTCTTGACGTTATACTCCTCATTGCCCACCCTAATGCTAATGTGTGAACTTGGGGAGGAGATAACTTTTTCTCTGCCCTCAACCCCAGAACTTGTTGGAAATGTGAACAAAAGTCTCAAGGGTCTGCAGGGAGACAGATTCAGTAAGACAAGCACAGTGCTCTGTCCTGCAAAGGAAACACTGTGGGCAGATGTCCCAACTCGCAGGTACTTCTGAAGGGCAGACCCATTACATCCCAATCTGTCACACAGGATCGGGACCTCAGTGGTCCCAGACACTGCGAGAAAGCAGTGAGCCCAGGCTGAAATAACCATGAGAAAGATGCTGACAAGTGTTAGACACAAATCACTGAGGCTCCTCAGGACAGGCTTTGCAAATTGCCTCCTTTCATCTTACGTTCTCTGCTGTGGAGCTGCAGTGATAGGACCCTTTACTCTGCCGGGCAGAGGCTGAACTGCTCTTTTCATGCACTTTCAAATTCGGCACTACGCTCGGAGAACCACCCCTTTTGAGAGAGAACCACTCTTTGCCTTTCTCTTTTCTTTTTGTTCTCTTTGGGCTTTTTGTGAAAGAGACACCCGGTTTCAAACCATTTAAAAAATAAAATAAAAAAAATTTTAAACCCTAGTGGAAAATAATTTGCAGCTGTGATAATATCACATTTTTAAAAATACTGTGATATAGTTTTACTTTTAATAATAAAAGATAAAAAAGGGGAGTCTGTGAATAATTAGAGAGTGCAGTCTGAAGCCAGTTACAGTCACTGCAATTGATAATAAACTTAAACCCCCTTGACAGCAGGTAAATGCTTTGCAACCCTGACCCCCTTCCTCTCACATTACTTAACAACCCTGCAGTTCCAGCATTACATCACCATTGAAGCGATTGGTTCCTGCGTTTTAACTCTCTCCCCGTCTCCTCCGATTAGAAGCCACACAATGATGGAAAAAAAAAAAAAAAAAGAAGAAAAAAAAACTTCTCTCAAGTTTGCTGCGCTCCGTGTTTGGGTTTGGTTGGGTTAAGAATCAGCTTCTGCTGCTAACAGTCGGGGTTACACACACCAGAAAACAAACTCTGTTGAAGTGGAAGAGAGTGGGAAAGGGGGACGAGGGAGGGGAGGAGAAGAGGAGGAGGAAGGCGACGGGGGAAAAAAGTATATAGGAATCAGAAAAGGAAAAGAAAATTAAAAACAAACCTCATGGACATCACTGAGCCTGAATTCCCTGCTGAGGTGCAGAACATGAGAGCCCTGGAATGAGTGTATGTAGAACTTGAGCCAAAGCTTAACTAGCCCGAGTGAGTCATATCCTTCCCATTTGATTCCCGTCCAAATGATGATGTAATGCGCTGGCCCTCTCCCTCGTTCGCTCCCGCTCACTGCACTGCCTCCCTCCTCCCCTTTTCTCCTTTTTAGCTCAGTGCTGGTGAAGTCACCATTTAAATCTGGCAGAGCTGAAGCAAAAACTTCAATGTAACCAAAACAGCCCCAGGCCAAGTTCCAGACGTACTGAGACTTGGTGGTGCAATTGCCATTGGAAACGAGTAAACAGAGAAAGAAACAGTGCCGCCTCTGAACGGCCTGCGCAGCTGCCTGCGGGATTGCAGGGAAGCCCAGGGACGGGGCTGGTTTGATTGACGAGGCTGACCGGGAGATCCTACACAAAACGCACTCGCGCTCAAATGCCCGTGTTACAGGCTTCAAGTGGATCCAGCAATTGGGAGAGGAGGAGATAGAGCCCGAGGGCGGCAGAGAAGATTTGAAGCGGACGCAGCATGTTTGTTTGGGTCTGGGAGAGTGCACAGCACTGATTTTGCAGGTTGTGCCACTGCGCTGAGCTTTCTCCCCCTTAACCGCACAGAGCTGGCACATGAAGGGCTGGAATCGAGCCCTGAGTTTTTGAATGAGGACTACGGGGCTGTTTCTCAGTGTAGACTTACCGGTGCAAGGCACTTTCTCTGCTACTTTAATAGTAGCAGAAAAGCCTCAAGCCATACAGCACTGTGAACTTATGAACCAAATGAGCTGCAGTGCTGCTATTGTTTACCCCACATCTGAAACAATCCCTCTCTGGTGTTTATTTCACAAGCCTGACATGCATGGCTTTTTTTAGGGGTAGAGAATATTTGTAAGTGGAACCAGTGAAAATTTTTGAAAACGAAACTTTTCACGTGCACTGTCATCAGCTATTGTGGTGCTGGCTGCTCAGTATTGTACGGCAGAGTCCAGCTCCTGCTAACGTTACACACTGCAGCGATCGTGGCTGGAATACCTCACGTGTCCTCTTCCACAGAAGTTTTTTCACCATTCATTACTTACAATTAATTATATTCAACTGTAAGAAGTGGCCATTCTGCACAAGAATGTAAAGCCTGAGCAATAACAGCAATGCATGAGAATATCTCAATACCCATACATGTGCTGGTATGCTTATCAGTTTGTACTGCCAGACTACAGAGATGCTTGCATTAAATGGCACCTGAAACACTGGAGAGGTGTTCAAAAGTGGTTCCTTGCTTTATAGATCAAGACTTTCAGCATATTTTACAAAGTAACCTCACTCATTGTCTCAGACTGAAATTCAGTTTTAGAATAGTCAGTGAAAACATCTATCCCCCACATTCATAAGCAACAGGAAAACATATCAGTCAATTTGTTTTCTTCCTTATAATGATGGAATTTACAGAAATTTCTATTGCCTAGCAGCATTTTATCAACAAGGGTTTGTGGGGAAGGATTCATTAATTGATCCCAGCAGTGATTTAATGTTCCCTATACAGCAAGGCAAAGAGATTATTGTAAAGTAGCAAAGTTTCCTCCCCGAGATGCTCTTAGGGTTATAAATTATCTCCAGAATGTGCTTCTATGGATCAGCATGGCTAGCGTCAGTCATGGTTCACTCTTGAATTCAAGTAGTTTCAGCCATGAACTCAAATGATTTGTGTTTAAGGTACATACGATTTTCAAAGATAGAGTGAGAGGAGAAGAGAAACGAAGGGTTTCTCCTATTCAATTAAAAAAGAGCAGATCTCTGCAACAGACTGACCTGCTGGGTGACACCCTCAATTGATATTGATGCTGCAGCCACTCAGAGTGACACCTTTATCAAGCAAGGCAGCTCTGAATTAGAGGTGATCGGCCATAATTATTACTGGCGCCACTGAAGCCTGTGGCTTGACAGCATCAGATGTGGTTGTTATAAAGTTTGGTCCATAGTGTCAATGGCCCATATAACTCATTTATGTCTGAATTACCAGCTATTGATTTTTTGTCTTCTGTAATGTAATAAAATAAAAGTTAGATCATTCTTAAAGCTTTCTTTTAATTCCAGCTTTGCTGATAGTTTTGCTTTAAGCTCAGCTCACTTCTCCCTCTCGATTATAAAAAAAAAAAAAAAAGTGACTTCCAGCCCTTTTTCTGTGCATGTCTAAGAGGTCACCTTCCCTCTCTCCCTCTTCTTTTTATTTTGTCTTCTTATTTTTATACTGCTGAACTGCACACCTTAGGTTCAGCATTCATCCTCCATTTATGCCGCTAGCATTGCTGTGAAGTTTTTCATCAGCTCAGGACAGATCCCTGGCTCAGAACAGCTTCAAACTGATGAGAAATATGGCTACATCCTATGCACAAACGTAGATCACTAAGCCCACCCTTGGAAGCAAGCTGCCACCATAGAGAAAAACTATTGCTCTGAGGAATGGAAGTTATTCTGCTTGACCATAAGCATCCATTTCTGAAGCCCTTAGTAATGAGCCAGCCTCTTCTCACTCCTCTAGAAGACCCATACAACCAGCAGCCTGCTGGATGGAAAGTGAAGTGCAACCCAAAAGATGATGCAGTACTACCATCCTGCTTCAAGCATTTCTCTGCCAAATGCTCCCTTCACAAAATAAATTTCTGTTTACCATCATCAAGAGCAGAGCCACTGTCCATCTGTGAGCATCCTAATCAACATATTACAGGACTGACTGGATTTGTATGGGTAACAGCCCTTTTGATTATTATTGATCACACAGACACAACCTCAGACTCAAAGCACCTAGAGAACAGTCTCTGCATTATAGAATGTTTTTTTAAATTCGAGCATTTTCTGACATGAAGGAGAAAGATCCAAGCAGCCTGATCTGCCTGTAATTTCTAAACAATGTATTTACACCAAAGACCCATTTCAAGAAGCATATGGCTTTAAAACAGAGCTTGTGCTCCAAAGGAGTTAAAAAAATTTTTGTGCTTGCTAGTGGGAATACAAAAGGCTCTTTCCAGGCAGGTATTTCCAAGGCCTATTGATTTTTTTCTTCCCCGTAACAGGAAACACTGTTTTCCCATTTTCCTTCCTGTGACAGACCAGTTAATGATAAAGAATGTCCTGTGCTCAAAGGAAATTCCGCTTGCATTCAAGAGCTCCCTCTTTATCTGTTTACTCTTCTGTCTTTTCTTTCTCCCCCCTCTCTGCCCCTATCCTTAAATTTCCATACTCAGCCACACTCAAGAATAGGGCTGTTGTGATGGGAGTTGTGGGATGTTTTAATTCTAATGGGAGCCTTCTTCAAAGTAGCGCCCTGGCCAGCACAGTTATGACTCCAGCTTAGCTGTCTCGTTCAGGAATGCTTGCAACACCCTCCCTGCAGCATGTTTCATCCTTAGGGAAAGGGTGGTGGGGCACACCACAGATGTTTGGTGTAACAGAAACTCCACAAAATCACTGCTCCTGCTGAAAGTTTCCACTCTGAACAACCAGAAAGCTCTGAACTTCGAGAGCCCAAATGTCAGAGCACACTGGGATTATTTCATGAGCATATTGCAACAAGGAACTGGGTGTACTGCAGCTGAGATGGCTGGTGAACAAATCATCAGCTATACGTGCATTTTAGGTGAGTGTGTCACCTTGGGACTGACCTGTGCCTATTTTGATCAGTGGCCCAAAGCACTATGACAGTGCCTGGGGATAAAAGCGGTGTAGCCTGATTATTTTTCTCCCTACTCCTTCGCTCTTAAAGAGGCTTGATTAAGAAAATATTCTGTAATAATGGTCCTACATTCAGGAAAGTCTCATTTTCATTCCGACATTATTTTTCATTTCTAACCCAAGAGCCTTACAGTCCCTGTGGAATTGAAGAGGCCAGATAATTTCAGGGTTAAACAAGCTTTAATGACTATCACATGTATGGAACCTTAAACCTAGTATTAAAAATTATTTTTTTTAAAGTGGCATCTCTTCCTTTTTTAATTTAAAATAACCGTCCAGGTGGTTTCCTAAGGATTTCTTTGCAAATTGCTTCCAGTGAACCTTTTCAGTTACAGACCACTGCAAACCCATGTGGTGTTACTCAGCGTTCAGTTCAACTTGGGTGTCCCCTGTTTGTGAAGTGGACAGAGGGACCATCTTCACAAGAGCCTACACAGAGAGGCTGTGGGTTCTGAGCCTGCCAGCTGTCACCAGCGAGGACATAAGACAGCATAGATCCACCAAGTTCATCAATGAGCACATTTTTCAAATTGCTAATGTGACAGTGGGACACGTATTCCCAAGTCACTCAGGTGCTTCTGAAAAAGCTGCTGTTCTTCAAGGACACTCAGTCCCAAGTGCTCAGCACTGAGCTGTGGCAGAAGCTGAGCAGGTTTTTGCATGGTATCAATCATCTATCATCTATCTAACACTGTCCAAAGTATCCAGAAATGTGCTTTGTGAGAACTGCCCCATGCTTCTTGTACTTGAGCACTGTAATAAAATGAATTAGCATCAGTGATCCTTATGGGTCCCTTCCAACTCTGGATAGTCTCAACGAGTTCTAAGTCTTAATGAATCCTGGAACAAAGATCTCTCCCCCTCACTTATATGCTCAAATGCACTGCTAGGTTAGAAATGCACTACTGAAAATATTAAAGGAAAAAGAACAAGAATTTTGGATAGAAAAGCTCTGGAGACAAATGTTCTGCAACAAACCATGCATATGTGCAATGAGTGTCATGGAAGTAAGACTTCTCCACATTCATGCAATGAATTTTAACCAAAATTTTCCAGAACAATCTCAAGACAAGAACTTCTCAGGTGATGCTCTGAAGCAGGTTAATACCACTTAGGATCATGTTTTTAGCGCCTGGGACATTAAACCATGAGAAAATAGATGGAACATTGCCTATATACCTTCACCAAAGAGCTGTGGACCAGCAATGAGCAGCTGACCTGGAAGTGAAGAGCTCTGTACCCAATTATGTATCAGTGAGTCATCCAGACCAAGGAGCCAGCTATTTTATTACAGCTGTAAACCACAAATACCATAGACAAATAACGCAACAATTTATGCAAAATAATAAATAATGTTTTACATCTCTATAGAACCTTTCGCCCTAAAAAATCCCAAAGCACCTCCCAGGCAAGCCATAAAAAGTAATGCAATGCAATCACCCTTGACGTGGGCGATGGCAGTCCGCCAGCCACCCGCATAGGAGCACAGAGGAGAGATGTTGACTAAGGACAAAAGTAAACAGCTGCAATTATTTTAAAAATGCTGCGTAATCTGTACTGTTCATCCATAATGAAAAGGAGATTCTCTTCCCCCATTGTGATTCTGATTACTCTAATGGATAATTAGTCCACGCTTGGTGAAGAGTGATGCCATCACTATTTTTAGTCTTGCACAAAGACCCAGTCATTTGTGTATCCTAAATATTTTGATCCCCCATCTCAGATATCTTAATATTTAATGTTTTATCTTTATCTATCTATTATGTTTTATCTATCTCAGGCTTTATCTTGGACCTAGTTTAAAACTTCCTTCCCATATAGTTGCATTTCAGCTCCTGTACCAGGAGAAAGGGTTTGGTTTTTGATGTTCTTTCTGTTGTGTTTCTAAAAGCCACAAAAGTAAGCTGAAATTGCAAAGTATGGATTAAAAGAGAAAACTCATATGCTGAAATGAAATTTGTGCTGTGGAGCACCATGTGGTAAGCACTGAATAACGGTACAGATAAGCTCCAATACAGTCATCTCTGTCATCTTCATGCAGATTTTTTGTTGTTGTTGTTTTTTTTTGGTAGCCTCTTTTTTATTTTTCCAGCATGACAAAAATAACCGTCATTCTAATGAAGCTTTTTAAAAATAGGCAAAGCTCTGGGGCCCAGCTGAATTTGGAGAAGGAGAATTCCAGGACTCAGATCACCCTCAACACAGCAGCACTGATTTACAAGGCTATTTCATAGAAATGCACATAAGGTCACTTGTTCCTAAAGATGAGTCCTTTCTTTTTAGTAATCCAGCTGACAGTTCAATATGTCCTTCATGAAAGTAAGCAGCTGTATCTGATTACTGGAAAATATTTGCTGGACTCTTGCTGGACAAATTGGCTTTAGTTTTGAAGCCCCATGAATTACAGGTAGCCGAGCAATCCTATTGGCTCCAGCTCTTCCTCAGGTACATAGTTAACACCATTCAATTGCTATCAGGATGCTGAGAACTCATACCAGTGGTACCATTTACAACTTGGCTCTATCCAAAGGTCTGAATTTAATCTATATGCAGCATCTTGACACCGAAACTACAGCTTCTTTTAGTATAGATTAGAATTCTTATGTGTTGTTACAAAGCAGTCTGCAGCAAGGAGACTGAGACTGAGTCCCAACCAGGGCCAGCCTGCAATTCCCTGTTTTGCAAGATCCCATTGAAGTGCAACATAAAGTTTCCAGTGTAAGAAGTCAGCCATAATAATTAAAACTCTACTGCTGATGCCATAAAGCTATTACCTGATTACACATTTTATTTAAAGGGGAAAAAATGCTGTTTTTTCTGATTTTTTTTTTCTTTTCTGTTTTTCATGGTGCATTCTTTTTCGTAATGAGAGTTAAGCAGGAAATACTAGTTTGATTTCCTTCATAGCAACTTCTCCAGTCACAGACTCATTATCTGAGAGATCCTTTCTGAAACTGAGTGAGGTCCATCTGTACTCACTTATGTTTTTAGGATTTGCATGCAATGTTTAGTCCTCCAAAGTTTTTCTCCTGGAAAAGAATGACCATCTATTATCTCTAAACATATTCAAAATAAACAGACTCCTCACACACTCATTCAGATCTTTCAGGACTCTAAAAGGAAAGTATCTGCATTTACTGACTTCAGAGCCAGAGTTACACCGTCAGTTTTGCTTTGATGATAAATGAAAGAGAAAATATTTCTATCTTGACTTCCCCATTTGGTGGTGCAGGATGCTGCTTTACTTACAATGCCAGTTTCTATGAATCAAAATGAACAGCTTTTCCAGTCTTGCAATGAAAAACAATGAAATCTAACTACAAAACTTGCACGTACATGGAAATACGCAGTGAGTTAGAGCGTATTCCACACAAACTGTGCCTACTGAATTTACACTTGGAAACAGACATGTATTTGGACACTTTCTGACTCTAGCCTGTTCCTACCTACTGTGAAAGCCCAAATTCTCCATGTTTATCCTTACTGACCACAGTCTGTGTCAGTGAGGCACTCCTGTGAATTCTGTACTGGAAAAATCTCACTGGCACGCTGGCATCCCTGGTGATTTTTCACATAAGGATAGAAGATTAACTTTCTGCTAAAGAATGAACCACAGTCAGCTCAATTTTATAAATCCCAAGAAACTAGCCTTTAATTTGTTTAAATTAGAAAAAAAGATTTATTATGGAAACAGGATAAACAAATTAAAACAATGATGACTAACCCATCTGAGAACCTGCACAGTTCACTTACAGCCCAAGATTTCCCCTAGTGTGAGTGGAAACTTCTGTGAATGTATCTGAATGGCTTTGATGCAAAAAAAGCAGCACCTAGATCTGTTTCCCAGCTTAACTGGGATGTTATGTGTTTAACCTTCCAGACCCTGAGACTGCACCATTTCTAACCCGTATCCCCAAAACTTTCCCTTTGCTTCTTCCTTAGTTTCTCAGGGTTTTCTGCTGCCTTTGTCCCTCACATTCATATTTTTACATGTTAATTATTCTATACAGAGATGCCAATCTGAATTCAGCCTGAAACCTCTTCAGGGCTTATATATTCTTGTAATTGCTTCATAACTGGAACATGTGTCTCACCACCCTGCACGTCAATAGTTGCAACATCATTTTCTCTGGCTTTTACCAATGCAATTTTACCTCTTTCATATCTGTCCAGACTGCTGCTGCAAAGACCATTTTTCTAACACTTTGCCTTGTATGTGCCAGCTCTTTCTTTGTCCTTTAATTAGCACAGTTGGAACTTCCTCCTGAGAAGCTGTTTTCTTTCATTTTCGAGACTCTTGTAACTATCCTCCCCACACCTTCCCCAGCACGTTTTCTTCATAGATCAATCCACTATGCCAGCCTAACACCTCTCAGTGCCCCTGGAAAGCCATCTTCCTGACACAACGTTATTTAAGACTGCTGTACCTTGAAAGCAAGCTGATCATCGCAGAAGTTTGCTGTCAGCCCATCAACACTTACAACTACTAACAAGCCCTCCTTCTGCATCACTGTACTGAAATGATGAACTGCTGCTTCTTCTAGAAATTTTTATTAGTTCCCCCAGGCACAGCCTTGCATTTTTTAATACTGAATTTCATTCCATTACCATTAGTTCAGTACTCAGAGATCATCCAGGTTTTTTTGTTGGCCATTTTTTTCCTCCTTTTTTTTTTTTTTTTTGGTATAATATCCAGGTCCTCCTCTGTATTGCCAGTGTCTTCAAACCCTGCATCACCAGCAGCACTTGTTATACTTGCATTACAGTTATTAATGAAAACACAAAACAAAACTGGATCTGCACTGAAACTTCATGAAACTCCACAAGTAACCTCTTCCAACCCAACACCTTCCCATTCAATCCATCCTGGTTCTTTCCACTACCTGTACTTTCATTTTAAGCATGCTAAATGAAGCCACCTGCCCTGTTTCCTAGAGGAGACTCCCCCATGTTGTAGTTCTTGAGATTTCAAGACGCACCCATACTTGAGATTTTTCTTAGCTGGTAGAATGGGATAAGCAACCTTTCTGTGAGGTTTTAAGATAAATGTTTCAATTACAGTGTAAATAAATATCACAAAATCACAAATACTACTGAAACATTTAAGACATATTTCAGGTGTCTACCGACTGTCACATCTGCATTAGAAGAACTCTGCATCTGTGCCCCAAAGGACCAAGAAGCATATAAGGCACAGCATGTCATTCTGTGCTGATTACCCTAATTACTGGGAAGTATCAGAAGTATCATTCCATAGAATTTTGATGTTCCTAAAAGAGCTTTCAGGAATGCCACAAAATTGGATGGTTTGCTAACTTGATTAATGTCGCGAACTGTCTACTGTTGCTTTCTCAGGAAATTATTTCACAAACTTCACTTCTGGGTGTTGCTTAACATCCAGCACCAACTCCACTATAAACTCACACATGTGATTTATCTGGTGGCCAGCATGTGTGGGAGGAAAGATCTAGGACTCTGACAAAACTTCAATCCTTTTAGCTTTCAGGCCATCGCATGCCGAAATCTTGACTGCTATACTCCATAGCCTGTTTGTAAATCCTCAGCCAATGCAAACTATTAATATTGAGTTTGCACTAAGTGAGTGCAAAATGAAAGTGATTAGGCACATCCTTTAAAAAAAAAAAAATTATACGCACATGTTTTACTAGCTCTAAATGTTAAACCAGCCGATTACATCATACCAACACAGTAAAATTTAGTCTGAGGTTACCAAGGAAACTGTTTTTGCTAAATAACAACAGAGTCCCTTCATTTAATCTGAATTCACACAACATTCAAGTTTAGCTTAATCTCACTTCACAGAAATCTCATGCTGTAATTCCACAGTGTCTGTTCAGACCAGCTGGGATGCTCTGCAGTCAGTTCGGAGGGAAAAGCTCTCTGGGGACTGCAGCAAGGCTTTCTCAAATGAGGGGCCCTTGTCTGTTGTATTTGCTGTTCTTGGTGGCCTGCCAGCAGCCCCAAATTTGGCAAGGTTCAGAGCACAATCTGTAGTTGGATTGCTTGATTATCATTAATGTTATTATTTTTATTGGTTCAGTTAATATGTTTTCACTTTGTTGTGTTGTAATTTCACTTTGGTTGTCAGTGTTGCCTATTCTGTATCTCCAGCTTGAAGAGATGTGAAGATGGGACAGAGGCAGCCACCACAGTCAGCATCTAACTGCTACCAGTGTGGTTCTTGTTCCTCTCTATTTTGGAGGCCAATTTATGAAATCTCAGTTTGGTTTCATCTGATTCCCTATTTTTTTCATAGTGTTCAAACAAAAGGTACTAACTACTTGCAATTACTATTAAAAAAATAATAATAATTTAAAAAAAAAAAAAAAAAAAAAGGAAGCTGTAATTACCCAAAAGTGTCCTCAGGGTTTTGGTCAAATGGTAACTGATCAGGTAAACACAGCACAAACCCAGAATTAATTCCAGGAGCACTGGTGTGATTTCATCTGCCTAGCTGTTATGCCTGTAATACACGTGTGTACAGGCATGCATCTCACAAGCATACAATGAGATAACAGATATAATCACACTGAAAGCATTATATACTTATTAGAAGTATATGCAAAAGATAAAGCTGACTTAAAAGAATATTGGAGGATGAATGACATAAAAGTTTATGTTTATGTTTACAGTTGCATCTTCATTTTCATTCTAAACCCCTCCTCTTTTTTTTAAAGATACTTTTGAAACCTTCCAAAGCGTTCCCTTTTTAGGCTAAATACTGAAGGCCTAATCTTTGCCAGATAATGAATATTTAAAAAAATATTTCCTTGAACCATTTTGTCTGTCTTTTATAAAGGCAGTGAAAAGTGTAAAGAGTTCTACTCTTAGAAACACTGGGAAAAGTTGAACTTTTCCATGAAAACAGTCCTCTTGAAGAGAAACAAAAAAATAAAACTTTAGAGGGTATTGATAGAAATTAAGTTTCATTTGGTTAAGTCTTTCAAAGTCTTGTTTTGTTTAGGGCAATTATGTTTTCCACACTTTTTCTTGCAAAGCTTTTAAATCATGCACCTTAGGAAAACAACTTTTCATTTCAGCTAGCTCAGCTCCTATAAAAAATTTATAGGGACTAAGAAAAAGGTTTGTAACCTGCAGAGTGCTAGTGAATTTAGAAAGAAGCACAGATGAGAGAGACAGTCTCATATGCTGTCTGGAGCTCAGCTCTGCAAATTCACAATAAACGCTTTCATACAAGAGCTTTCTGTTTTGTCTTCGCACACATACATTTGATCTAATCTGTTGGCTCTCCCAGTCTATGATACCAATTTTATTCTTCCTGTTCTCACTTACTCAGCCTTCTCCAGGCTACATCTGTGACCTCCACGGTCCTTCTGCTCCATTCTACTCTTTTACTTCCTGTCCAGTAAAAATACCAGCCCATAGCTATTTCTTTTTTCAGAGGAGAAATTCCCAACACAACTTGTCTTCTTTCAAATCCCATCAGCTCACAAACTTCATATTGCCTATTTGTACAGAGCTAATAAGCAGTAGAACCAGCACAAGTGACCATCTGTGTTATCTCCTCTGTTTAAACATGTTTCCACTGAGCTAAGCCTTCTCACCTGTACATGAATGTGCTCCTACTCAGGAGTCATGCCTTTTGTTCAGGAGGCTTGCTAACAAAATTATCTCAGTTGGAAATAACCAGGACCAATGCATCTTTACAAACTGCTTTAGGAAACATATTTTTAGCCAGATAGCACTGCAGGCAGCAGGTTGAAAATAGACCAGAGGTCAAAGGGATATAAATAGAACAAAACAACAAGAATCCTTTTTTTTTTTTCCCCCTCACTGAAATAGTCTTAATGGCTGAGTAAATTCAAAATTCTTTTTTACAGTATAAACTTACTAAAAATGTTTTTCAAACATTTACCACAAGGTGCCAGCAGTTCTTTAATGCTTTTTTGTTTTCACTTCCTTCACTATATATTCAAAGCAGTGGTACAATGTGCAAAAGATTTCAGGCAGTAAAGTCATAAGGAGCATTAATGCCAAGATCAAAGACCACTGATAGAGAACAAGATCCCACATACATAATAGTACCTTCAAAAGAAAAATGAAGACAAAGATTGAGTTATTTGTGCAGAGATATGAAGCATGTCACTCTGTGGTCATTTAGGGTTTGTCTGAAACCAGATCAACGGTGTGTGCAGGTTGCTCAGAAACTAATGCCGCCTTTTTCTGTGCAAACTACATCAGATTCAAAGAGAGCAATAACACTGTTAGATAGAGAAAATTCTCAGTTACAAAACACTAATTTTCAGCATAATCACCACCATTAACTGTGCATTTTTGTCAGCAATGTACAAGAGCCTGCATGCTGAGCTTATAAAAATATTCATAGCCATCCAGAACATGGCTTATCTTTCATGTCCCTATCAATACTGAAATGTACCACTCAACACTGCACTGTGCTCACATCCACTGCTAGGTCTCCATAAACTTTCAGCAAGCATCAATGGGTATCAGTGGGAGCAATTTTTTCTGCATGGAGAAATTCAATTACACACCTCTGCTTCATGCACACTTCCATGTCGGATACCATTTTTGTCAGACTGCCCCTCAGCTGCCATCTGCCAGACAGAAACAAAATGTAATAGGATACTGGTGGGAAGGTTCTACTACTGCCATACTACCAACATCCACCCGTGATGTTGTGGGCCAACATATAAAATAGGAGGCATTACTTTTGGAGCAACCCTCATAGCTCAGCCTGCAGTGAGAATACTCAGATACCAATTTAGTTTACTTAGATCTTATCCTCTACAAATATTAGTGTGAAGGAGTAAATACCTCATACAGTATAGCCACAAGCACTCTCTTTGGATTATAAGCCCTCCTAATATGTCCACAATATTGCTGGAAGCTACCTATCAGAGGTCTGAACTCAAATGAGAAAATGAGGTGTGCTATGCAAAGCCATCTGCCATTTCTAAATGTATTAATATTAAAGTATTCATTAGGACTTACTGCAGGCAAATGTTTTCCTATTCATTTTGGCTGGACAGCGTTGATCCTAGTGCTCACTACTGTTAAGCAACCACGCTGGTGAAGGTTTACCTGTATTTAAGTATCAAAAACAGACTTTCAACAATGAAATCAGAATAACTGAGTACCAGAAGAGCAGGACTTAAAAGAGGCTGCCTTCCCAGTCTGTTTTATTACATTTTCAATCATATAGCTATAACATGAAAGGTTATTATAAAAAATGACCTGAAAGTATCCATACATGTTATAGACACTCCATTAAGTCTTAATATTTTATACACATGTAGCTCTTTCCACTCAGAAAGGGTCACAAAGCAATTTACAAACAATATATGCAGAACTAACTTGAGACATTTAATGCAATATGGTTTCCCTTCATAGAGATACATGACTAAACATCCCCAATGAGTAATATGGCTAGCAGCCATAACAGCCTCAGGCTGTGATCTGGTCTGCTCTCATAAGCTAAACAGGGTTAGTCTTGGCCAAATGCGTTTGGGAGCTCTCCAAGGAAATCCCAGGGTGCTTCAGGAAGCAGACCTGGTGATTCAGTAGGTGGCATACTTCCCCTGGAGTCAGCACCGAAGCAATTGCAAGGGAAGTGCTGGTAGGTGCAACACAATTAACCAAATGGGATTTCAGGCTCAGACTGGCCATTTGTCACACTGTCACGATTTATTAGGGATGCTATAGATTCTGCAATTAACAAAAATAAAGAAAGAAGAAAAGAAAGAAAAATAAAAGAGTCGCTGCTGAACAGTCCTCCTTCTGCAGAGCTCATTTAGTTTAGAGAAGTTGACAGAATTTATTTCTACGTTTTTCAGTTGCAAATGTTTTGTTTCAAATGGGAACCGTGTGTAAGTGCTGCTGTACTTCTTGGTCCTCACCAACACAGAGCAAATTTTTTGCCTCTCACCCACATTATTAAACAAAGCGATTACGGAGTTCCCTCAGTGAGCAAATTCCTTCCTTTGCCTCAGCACTGGTAGCTCCATCAAAGCACCACATCCACTTCTAAGCACTGTTCCTACTTAACACTGGGCCAGCCAGAGACCACTCTCTAGAGAAACACTTGAAAGTCCAGAAAAGAGAGCAAGAACACACTGAGCAGGTTAGTTAGTCTATGGAAGACCAGACAGAGAACGGACATTACAGGTTTTCAAATACACAAGAGGCTGCTGAAGACAGAAAGAAAGAATACAATATTTTTTCCCACCTATTCTGAGTAGAACCAAAAATAAAATGAACTTATATTTGCTTCAAGGAGTGTTCAGGTTCGAATCAAAGAAAAAATTATCTCAAAGTAAAAGCAGTTAAGCACAGCAATTGAATGCTGGGATGTGTACCCTCCATTTCTGGAGGTTGTCAGAAACACATTAGAGATATTTCTGTCACAAATGATGTAGATGTTACTTAATTCTACTTCGGGTAGAGGATTAGATGGACACTTGAAGTCCCCTGCAGCTATATAGTTCAGTGATTCCATAATTTTTATGAAAGGAAAATATTTATGGCTTTGGTACTACAGATTTCTTCCTATTTGTATCAAGTTTAAAATAATAACATTTCCAGTCCACACCTAACAAAAATAAATCTTAAAATATATCACTTAAAATACATTTGATATCATCAGGAAACAATGCTGGGATTTTAGGGGAATTACAGCTAAAATTACACACTTCCGAAAAATGTATGCAAAATAAATTTTGTGATTCTTTTTCTTTTCTTTTCTTTTCTTTTCTTTTCTTTTCTTTTCTTTTCTTTTCTTTTCTTTTCTTTTCTTTTCTTTTCTTTTCTTTTCTTTTCTTTTCTTTTCTTTTCTTTTCTTTTCTTTTCTTTTCTTTTCTTTTCTTTTCTTTTCTTTTCTTTTCTTTTCTTTTCTTTTCTTTTCTTTTCTT